>CM053771.1:322575460-322604374 GCA_028658325.1 Potorous gilbertii
TCCTTTATCAAGGTATTGACCTGTTTTTCATGCTTTTCTTGCATCTCTCTCACTTCTCTTCCCAGTTTTTCCTCCACTTGTCTAACTTGATTTTCAAAATCCTTTTTGAGCTCTTCAATGGCCTGAGCCCATTGGATATCTATTTCAGATGTTTAGGATACAGAGGCCTTGACTCCTATGTCTTTACCTGATGGTAAGCATTGGTCTTCCTCAACAGAAAGGAAGGTAAGGAACATCTGTTCCCCAAGAAAGTAACCTTCTATGGTCTTATATTTTTTTCCCTTTTCTGGGCATTTTCCCAGCCAGTTACTTGACTTCTGAGATTCCTCTCCACCCCTGCTGAGATCTACCCAGCTAGTGCTTGGGGTCTGAGATTCAAATGCTGCTCCCCAGCCTCAGGCTTTCAGCTTCAGGCGGGGCTGCTATGCAATGTGAGCTTAAGTTCTGGTGCTAAGGTGGGGGTCAGGGCCGGCTCCCAAGCTTGGTTCCCTCAGGGGGTTTATGTGGAGACCTTCCCGTAATGGAGCTCCTGCTGTAATGGAGCTCCTGCCGAGCTCCTGCCTGCTCCAGGAGCCTCTGGCCACCCGCTGCCTCTGCTGTTGCCTCCTGAGGGGGCCTGAGTTATGGAGACACCCTGTTCCCCTCTCAGCCAGTCCAGAAGTCTCTCTCACTGACCAGTAGCTCCTGTGGGTGGAGGGACCTTCGTGGCCACTGAAGATTCTGTCCCTGAAGCTTGCTCGGATCTGTTCCTCTCCCTGCCTTGTGGTCAGGGAAGGGCTGGGCTCTGCTCCCATCTGGTGCGTGATGGACCTTTTGGATCAGTTTCTTAGGGCTCTCTGGAATGGAAATCTCCCCCACTCCATTGCTGCACGGCTTCCACTGATCCAGAATTTGTTGGGAGTTCTTTTTACAAGAAATCCATGGGCTGTGGGTTCAGAGCTAGCATATGTGAATCTTTCTACTCCACCATCTTGGCTCCTCCCCATTGTACCTAGATTTCAAACCTGACTCCACTCCCTATTTAATTTGGGACATGTTGCTTAGCCTCTGTGTCTCAATTTTCTCATCTTTAAGATGAAAGAGGTGGTTGTGTCAAACAAAGAAGTGAATAACTTCAGGTGGCATATTGACATAGAAAACTATGTGTTACCATTACCTATGTTGTATTTTTACTTATTTTATTAAACATTTTCCAAACATTTTCATCTAATGTAAGCACCTGCAATGAGTCTGGCATCTCTGGAAATAATGTCTAAGAAAGCTTCTAAGTCTAAACCCTGTAACTGTAGGTTAAGTGGCAGAAATTAGGATTTTATGAAGAAGATCAGCACACATACAAAGGTATCCTATTTTCTTCATGAAAACCTTTTCCTCTTTAGGTATGGCCTCGGCCATCAGAGACAACAAATCACCTTGACATTCCTCAACTTTCTGAGAGTGATTATACCCTGATATTGACCATGAAACATGTTCACCTTCCATAAAAATCCTTACCCCCTCTGTTGCAAGTACTTCTGTGAGGAGGGGTTATTGGAGTGATTTGGACAAACCCCAAATCACAGGATGATCATGTGACAGTGTGGATGTTATGAGAGATTCCCATAGAACTATAAAGCATAAATATAGAAAGAATAGCATTTCAAAGTTGTTATGTAATTATGAGTAGCTAGGAAATAGCAGTAAGATAGACATAAACCATCTTGGCATGCAGTGACCAGAACAGAAGACCTACTGTGAGACAAGGTAACAATAATAGGTCTGTAAGAACATGAGATAGAGTTATATATAGCCATTTACTCTTAAAGGAGCAACCATAGTTACCTCTCTCCCTTACCCCCTTTGGGTGGGTGTGTTTGTTTGTGTATGTGGTATATGTGTGCATTTGTGTGTATGTCTGTGTGTGTGTGGGGGTGATTTCATCTGATTTGTGATTTCATAGATATACAGAGATCCTCAATGATAATTCTGTAAATAACACAAATCAGTAACTTCTTTTTTCCACTTAGAGTATTAGAAAGATATTTGGGGTAATGAGGAGTTAAAGACTGATTCAGGGTGATGCAATCAGTATATACTAGCAATAGAGCTTAAACCCAGGTTTTCCTACTCTAAAGCTGGTCTTCTGTCTATTATAGCCTGATGCCTCTGCTCCCAGCTCATATTCACTTTTAAGCTCCAGATGAGTAAGCTAAAGGTGTATATATGTATATATGTATATATATATATATATATGGAAGCACTTTCCAAACAAGCAGTTTCCAAATGACCTTGTTCATCTCTCCTACAATAGTCTTTATTGGTCTGTCTTATAGTTATTCTCAATCAATGATATTTGTGAATATAATAAGCAAATACTGTCAACTGGTTCAATTAATAACCACAGTATACAACTGGTAACAGAATATATCCATATTTTGTAAAATACTATCTTATTTACTTAGTATAGTTGTCTTAAGAGGCATTTAATTAGTAGTTGCTAATTGATTACTTCTAAGACCCGTGACTTCATCTATGTGGTTCCTCTCTATATCAATGTAGACAACAACCTTTTGATGTCTTAGTATATAGGTAACCTTTTCTGTGTCGTGAGCCCCTTTGGCTCTCTGGTGAAACCCAGGAGCCTTTTTTTTTAGATCAATGTTTTTAAATGCATAAAATAAATCCTTAGATTTCCAAAGGAAACTAATTATATTGAAATAAAAGTATCATTATTTTAGACAGAAAATTCATAGACCCTTTGTCATGAGACTGTGAGCTCCTTGAGAGTGAGGACTGTCTTTTACCTCTTTTTGTATACATGAAGCTTAGCACAGTGCCTGGCACATAGGAGGTACTTAATAAATGTTGATTAATTGATTGATAGTAAATGACCTGAACGAGTTATTGTGCTTGAAAAAAATCACTACATAGTTGCCAGACCATTTTATGATGAGATGTTATGATCCCAGGTATATCTTTGTAGAAGGATTTGCTGGTCCTTGTACTACTCCTAGTAGTACTCCTGATACTTTACACCTTCATTAGACTTTTCTCTAGCTTGCTCTGAGTTGCTATAGTTTTATACAGGAAAGAATCACTTCCCCCGCAAGACAAAGGCAACATAGTAGCATTTTAGTAGAGAGTGTAAGGAAATGTGAGCTTGGAGAGCTATGCCATTCATCATCATGGCATTTCATTTTTTGTTTTCTCTTTGGAATGTACAATTAAAGAGTTAAGAAGTGATGAACTCAAGGGCAGAATGTGCCACATTTTTGAATATGGCCAATACAAGAATCTATTTTGCTTGACTATGTTTATTTGTTACAAGGACTTGGTTTTTCTTTTCTTTAAATATGGAAGGAGAGAGCCAGAGGAAAAAAAAATAATTGTTCACTAAAAAATTAAAATAAATTTCAAAAAATATAACAGAAAAAGCCTCAAATAGATCCTTTATGTCCAGTTGATTGAATAAGCCTTCCCTATAAATGCTTATGGTAGAAATTTACTGTCAAGGTTACTTTATTTCTTCTCAGTTTCTGGGCTTAGTTGCACTTTGTATATTAGTGCTTATATCTGTACCTCACTGGAATTAGCCATGGTGGATTTTATCATCCTCCTTGAGCTAATGAAGATTAGGATAAATTGTTTCCAAGCATAAAAAGAAGAGAGAGGGTGGAGGGGAGACAATAAATCAAAGTTAAATGCTACCGCCCTACAAGAATATGCAATGTAACTAGATTCCCCTTCAAGTTCAGTAGAAGAAATCTTTGGGGAAAATCAGTTTCTTCATTACATTTCCATGATTTGTTCTGGACTTGCTGACATAGCTTATTAAGAACTCTGTTTATGTTTTAGAGACTTATGGAGTACTTTGGGTTTTATAGTGTTTGCAAAATGTTCCTTATAGTGAAAATTATATGCTGAGATGGCAGGCTGCTGAACCAATATATTGTTATGCTGATTAAATGGATTAAAGGCTATATATTTTGGACACACATTGGAGAGATTGAACTATTTGTATCACAGAAACTAATCTCATTTCATCAGTTGCATGTGTTCATAACTTGTCTCTTGTCTTGTCTTATTGGATAATCACTACTCTGCTGCACTGTATAGAAATTATCATCTGCTGACCTCAAATTCTTATGCTGGGTAGCAATGTGGAGTAGCTGGAAAAACAAAAGAAAGTAAAACAAAATTGTAGGGATGGAGAGGAGATCAGGGATCTATGTCATCTTGTCATACACTAACTTTGTGATCTTGGGAAGTTATTTAATGTTCCTAAGCCTCAGTTACTCAATCTGCAAGATATTAATAATAACTTATCTAAGGCAGTGAACTGACCAGATCATCTCTTACAGTCCCTTCAAGACTTATGATTTAAATTCTACATATCAGAACACACATATTATACAGAGGTTCCATATAGCAACTAATTAGCTTCAGAAAATTCATTTTAGGTCAATTGATTTAGCTTTATTTCATATATATATATTTCATATATACATATATATTCATATATATAAGAAATTTCATATATATATATGAAATAAAGCTAACTCTATCTATCTATCTATCTATATGACCCAAATAGGGTCATGAAGAGTCAGGCATGACTGAAAACAACCGAACTCACGCAAAGCTGATACAATGTAATCTTCAGGGAAGGAAATAGCAACTGGAGGGTCCAAAAATGTTTCATACAGGAGGTATTGTTTTCTTTTCCTTGAGATCTCCCCACTCCTCAGTAATGCTCCCAAATCTGTTCATCTTTCAAGGTCCAACTCAGCCCCTACCTTTTAAAGGAAACCTCTAGCTACTTCAATTTCAACAATCTCTTTTGGGGCAGCTAGGTGGTACAGTAGATAGAGTTCCAGGTCTGGAGGCAGGAAGACATCTTTTCCCGAGCTCAAAACTGGCCTCAGACACTTACTGTGTGACCTTGGGCAAGTCTCTTAACCCTGTTTGCCTCAGTTTCCTCATCTGTAAAGTGAGTTGGAGAAGGAAGTGCAAACCAATCTAGTTTCTTTGCCAAGAAAACCTCAAATGGAGTCATAAATAATCAGATATGATTGAAAAACATTTTATAATAACATAAGATTTTACTGGTATAAATTTTTAAAAGCAGATATACATGTCAGTTTCTGCTTTTGTGCATTGGGAGGATTCAGAATTAGTGAGCGTGGCCAGCAGAGGATGGGGTACACTGATATCCTTATGACTTACACCTGTAACTGGAAAGTCCAATGCGAGAGGACATAACTGATATGCCTAAGCTAAAGAAGAAAAGGAACATGGAAACCAAAGCATATATTAGGTGAAGATATGGGTTTAAAACAAAAGTAGCAAGATGCAATCTAGCAGTCCTCAAACTTTGACATAGCTATAAGGGGGAAAAGGGGATGTTGCTTTGTGACTTACTTTTACATTCTGCTTTTTAATCTACCCATTCCTCAACTTCCTTTGCTTGCTTTGTTTAGGAATGGCTTAATAAAATCCAGAGACTATATATTATGGGTGTTCCCACACATATATATATATTCATATGCATTTACATTCATGTACAGGAGGTCACTCAACACGTATCCAATTAAGACCTATAGACAAATAATGATAAAATATTTGAGATTTACCTTGAAAAAATTAATAAGGTCACTGAGCAGGAGTCAAGATGACAGAGTAAGCAGTAAATTGCTATAACTCTTGCATATTCACCTTCAAACAACTGTAAAATAACACCTCAAAACCAAATTCTGGAAGAGCAGAGCCAGCAAAAGAAGGGTTGAAACAATCTTTTGGCCCAAGAAACTGAAAAGATCAGCTAGAAAGGTCCATCTCACTCAGATAAAAGCGGATCATATTGCAAGGCAGGAAGCATCCCAGCAAACCAGCAGCAAGCCAGTGTGTAGAGAAGGCAACTGCCAATACCAGCAGAGGTAGCAATCCTGGTCTCAGACAAAGTAAAGGCAAAAAAGATACCTAATTAAAAAGATAAGGAAGGAAACTACATCTTGCTTAAAAGTATGATAGACAATAAAGCAGTGTCAGTATTAAACACATACCAAATAGTATAGCATCCAAATTCTTACAGGAGTTAAATGAATTATAGGATGAAAAAAACAGCAAAACTATACTAGTGAAGGACCTCAACTGTCCCCTCTCAGAACTCAATAAATCCAACCAAAAATAAATGAGAAACTAAGGAGAGAAATAGAATATTAGAAAAGTTACATATGTATAGTGCCAACATGATATTCACCACACCCTATAGCAACCATGAATATCCTGACACAACTCTGAATCTCGAAATACAACAGACTTTCCTCATAGAAGACAGGCTGAAAACATGTATTCAGACACCAGAAAACCAAATCCATCAGAGTAAAAAAAAATCTACACAAAATAACAATGCAGAAAACAACACCATCCCCAAGTCTTCCCTCTGTTAGGCTTCCCAGAAACCAGCTCCATTAAACAAATCAAAATAGACTCCCTTAAACAAAATCACAAATAAGGTCTTTCATTCATGCTAACTGGCAGCCTGCTTGTCTGCATCCTTCCTAGCTCTGACTAAACTGACCAATTTCCTTTCAGCTCTGCTTTAGGTCACCTCTTTCTATTCTACCCTTCCTGCTCCATCACTTCAAGAAACTCCTCCCACCACAGGTTCCATGTGACTCAGACTTCCATGTAACCTAGGCAGGTCACATGGGCCTTTTAATGGATAGGAAAGATCTTCCCATTAAGAAACAAAATTAGATTAACAATAAGCAAAAATAGATTATCAATACAATATGACAGACCTTTTGTATGATTTAGATATAAAGGGCAATACCATAAACAAAAGAGCAATGACTAGTCTACTTGTGAGACATATAGGGAGAGTAAGAATTTATTTATAACCAAAAAAGAAGTAGAAAACTTTACAAAATATAAAATAGATCATTTTGATTATATTAAATTAAAAAGCATTTGTGTAAGCAAAATCAATGCAACCAAGATTAGAAGAAAAACAGAAAGATGGGAAATAATCTTTATAGCCAGTGCCTCAAAAAAAGGTCTCATTTCTCAAATACATAGAGAACTGAGGCAAATTTACAAGAATATAAGTCATTCTCCAATTGATAAATGGTCAAAGAATGTGAACAGGCACTTTTCTGATGAAGAAAACAAAGCTATCTATAGGCATATGAAGAAGTGTTCTAAATCACTTTCAATTAGAGAAATGTAGATTAAAACAACTCTGAGGCACCACCTGACAACTGTCAGATCATCTAATATGACAGAAAAGGAACATGATAAATGCTAGAGAAGATGTGGGGAAGTTGAGACTCTAATGCACTGTTGGTGGAGTTGTGAACTGATCCAAACATTCTGGAGAGGAATCTGGACCTATATGCAAAGTGGCAACCAAACTGTGCATGCCCTTTGATCCAATAACACCACTACTAAGTCTATATCCCAAAGAGATCATCAAAAAGGGAAAATGACCTACATGTGCAAAAAATTATAAATTTATGGAAATCCTTTTTATGGTGGCAAATTTTTGGAAATTAAGGGGACGTTTGTCAACTGCAGAATGGTTGAATAAGCAGTGATATACAAATGAAACAAATAGTATTGTAAAATAGGAAATGATGAACAGGCAAATTTCAGAAAAATCTGGCAACACTTGTACAAATTGATGCTGACTGAAGTAAGCAGAACCAAGAAAACAATGTACATAGTATCAAAAAGTATTGTGTAATAATCAACTATGATTGACTCAGCTCTTCTCAGTAACACAATGATCCAAAACAAGTACAAAGGACTCATGAAGGACAATGCTATCCATATCCAGATAAAGAACTGATGGATGCTGAATACAGATCAAAGCACATTTTTTTTTCACTGACTTTATTCTTTCCTGTGCTTTTTTTTTCTTTTTACCGGTTTCTTTTTTCACAACTGTGACTAATATGGAAATACTTTTACATGATAGCACATGTGTAAACTATTTCAATCGCTTACCATTTTCAGAAGAGGGGAGAGAGGGAGGGAGAAAATTTTGAACTCATTATCTTGTAAAAATGAATGCAAAAAATTTTCTTGACATGAAACTGGAGGAAATAAGTACTGTTAAACATTCAGAAGTTTATAATATATTTAACAACATTTAAGTTAAAATTACAACTACTTTATAAAATAACTCTTAGAAAGAACAAGACTAAATCAATTGTGCACATGGTACAATAATTACACACACACACACTCCCAAAAGGGAAAGGAAACAAGCACCTACTATGTGCTAAGCCCTTTATAAACATTGTCTTATGTGATCTTCACAACAACCCTGTGGGGGCTAGGTGCCTGTATCCACATTTTATACTTGAAGAAATTGAGGCAAAATTTAAGCAACTCACTAAACTTAGACCAGAGGTGGGGAACCTGTGATCTCAGGGCCATATGTGTCCCCCTAGGTCTTCAAGTGTGGTGAATTTGTTCTTTGAAGTTTGGATTCAGTCAAAGGGCCACACTTAAAGACCTAGAAGGCCATATGTGGCACAGGTTCCCCATTCCTGATTTAGATAGCTTGTATCAGAAGTTGGGTTTGAACTCATATTTTCCTAATCCAAAGTCCTGAGCTCTATTTGCCACACCACTGCCTGCTTCAATATAGAACAATGAACTCAAGGATCTAGGGAAAAAATGTGACTTCTCAATTGTGGGATTAAGATAATGAATATCAAAATAATGAAAATTCCAAGCTTTTAGATGGATAGATGGTTGGAAAACATCTATAAAAACTGAATCAATAATATGAACATAAAATATGAGCAATGTTTTTTTCTTTGAGGAGTGTGATAAATTACCTTAAATTGAAAAGTGAGAAATACACTCTCTGCTTTCCAATATATGAGATCAGTCTAGAATTGAAAATCAAAACTCTTTAATTTTGTTAAAATTTTCATTGTTAGAGCATAAACAATTTAATGTCTAAAGATTGTTAATTAAAAAGAAAATTGTGGATCATTTAAAAAAAGACTACTGAATATGTGATCATCAGCTGATTATAGAATCTTATAAATGCTTGAAATTTTGATTCAGCAGCAGCAGAGGAAACTCTCACTATGATTATATATATATTATAAAGCATAGTGTAAGGATAAAAAAAAACACAAGGAAGCAAAATAATCACTGGTATGACCAATAGATCTAATTCTTGCTTTCTCAGCCACTGAAAGAGTCCATAATTTGCTGTTCTGTGCAATTAAAGACACTGAGGATGCTACTTAGTATCCATTTTGGGATGCTCAGCACATTAGGGACTCTTAATTAATATTGACTATTTTTCTTTGTGGGTTTTTTTGCATGTCAGCAGGGAGTCTTTGTAAAGGAGAAGATACTGTATTTTTTATATTGAGTGTAATTTTGCCAACTTCTGTACATATCCACACCTAGTAAATAGGAGTTATTTTTTAAAAAAGAAAAAGCTAACTATACAAATTTACTCTGGTGCTGAATTCAAAGAGAAACTAATTTTTAAGAACTGATGTTGACAATTATCCTTAGCACAGAAGCTGTGCTAATTTTTTTCTTCATTTCCTCTATTTAATATTTTCTTATTCTTTTTTGCTCCCATCTGTGATGGTAATTTAAATGGGAAGATCTTTCCCATCCATTAATAGGCCCATGTGACCTGCCTCGGTCACATGGAAGTCTGATTCACATGGAACCTGTGGTGAGAGTAGGTAGAACAGGAAGGGGTGGAGTTTGAAGTGGGTCAGAGCAGTCAGAGCTGGGAAAGAGAAAGAAGACAGCAACTAGTGTGAGTGGGAGAGCTTGTTTGTGATTTTGTTTAAGGGAGCTGTTTTGTGAGAAGCCTAGTAGGGGGAAAACTTGGGGATGGTAGTGGCCCTTGCATTGTTACTGTGATGGATTTGTTTTTATGGTTTTGGGATTTGACCTTCTGGTGTCCAAATAAATGTTTTACTTCTGCCTTCTGTGTGGAGAGTCTGTTATACCTTGTGATTCAGAATTCTGATGACATATTCATAGGTGCCACAGGAGCTGTGAATATTGTACTGGTGCTCCACCATTCCACTTTGGTGTTGCTCTCAGTTGTCTTTCCTTTTTCACATCATCTACGTTCTGGGATCTATTTGCCTTTTCTTTCCTTGTCTAGTTAACTTAGGCATTTCTTCTAAATACTTAGGAACAATTCTATCCCCTACTCCCTCATTCTCTCCCTGCTGGCATATCCCAGTTAGACTGGTATCCCATACTTGCCTCTCTCATGTACTCATACACATTGTTCAAGTTATACCATACCATCTATTCTCCCACTGAAACATATGAACGTGGTATCCAACTCCCTCATAACCAGATTTCCCATGCTTCTCAAATGAGCTGACTTAAATATGCATATGTGCTGGTACATTGTTGAAGGGGAAAAATTATAAAAAGGAAACTTTATGGCCTGTAATGGCCCAAGTGCTCTAGGCAGCATATTCTTGCAGTTGTGACTCTGCAGCTAGGTAACACAGTGGCTAAGGTACTGGGCCTGGAGTTAGCATCCATCTCCACACATTTACTAATGGTGTGATAATTGGCAAATAATGCAACCTAAGTTTTCTAGTCTGTAAAAGAAGGATAATAGTTACATCCAACTCAAACAGTTTTTGTGAGTTTAAAATGAGATATATTTAAAAGACTTAAACTGCTTTATTGCCATTACTGTCTTTTTTGTTCATATATCCTGATGTTGGATCCAAATTTATTTTTGGTAAACTTCTTTGCACTGGAAATCAATTGGGAAAATACTCATTCTATCTCTGCTTTCACCATCATTTAACTTACTAACTTACTTTAGGTTGTCACATTTTGGGATGTGAGAGATAAAACTGACTAACAGTGGTTTGAAATTTATGATACGCATGGAGATCATACAATAGTGCTAGTTGCCCACACTGAGTTCAAGTAGCCAGGTTTGGCAGCTTAAAGAACTCATGAGTAAAATTGCTGAACCACTGTTAGTTGTTCCTGAGAAATTCTGGAGAAAAGAAGGATTGGATTATAAAGGGTGTGTATGAGCCTGTACTCAGGCATGGGCTATACTAGATGATCTCTGGGATTGCATGATATTCTTCGTTACAGTTGAGTCATTTTTTTCAGTCATATCTGACTCTTCATAACCCCCTTTTTGGGGGATTTGGCAATGATACTGAAGTGGTTTGCCATTTCTTTCTCCAGTTTATTTTACAGATGAGGAGACTGAAGAAAAACTTGCCCAGGGTCACACAGTAACTAGGTGTCTGAGACTGGAATTAACTCATTTGAGTTTTCCTGATTCCAGGCCTGTCCTGATTCTATCCACTGTGTCATCTAGCTGTCCCCTCCCAACTATATAGTCTGGCATTATATAATCATCACTCTATTGATGAATATTAACTTATCCTATAAATTCTTTTCTTTATTTTATTAATCTTAAAATAATATTAATAAATTATTATAGTAATCTATAAATATTCTTTGTAAAATGTATCTCACTGACCATTTAATGAAATGGTACAAGGAAAGACTACTGTCCTGGAACACAATGTGCTATTAAGAGAGAGAATGTTGGATTTATAGTTAAAGAACCTGTGTTGAATACTAGGTTTGCCACTTACTGTATAACCTTAGACATTCAACTTAGTCTATGAGCTTCCATTTCCTAGTATATAAAATGAGGGCCCACTAAAGTACTTTATTGCTCTTGTCAGTTAATTATAGAATAGAGTCTTCATTATATCTTTGTTGTTTTTGTCTTGTTGTATACGTTTCAAATATATAAGCATGTATATGAAAATTCTGGTATGGTGGATTCCAATAACTTTGGAATTTTAGGCCCTGGGTTAAAATCCCATCTTTGATGTCTACTATCATGACCTTGGCCAAGGCACTTAAATTGCTTCACTTTCCTTTTCTGTAAAATGAGCAAGTTGGAGTAGATAACCTCTGAGGTCCTGCCAAGTTATCTTATAATAATACTTATTTAATAAACATTTATTATATGCCTGCTATGTGCAAGGTATGGTATTTGAATCATCTATATTTTTGACTCCCATTCATGTGTGCTAAAGAAAATTATGCAATCATACTGTTTGTAGGTAGCCAATAGAGTGCTGGAATTGGAGTCAGGAAGACCTGAGTCCAAATACAGTCTTAGAGATGAAGTCGTCTGACCCAGGGCAAATCACTTAACTTCTGTCTGCCTCAGTTTTCTCAAATGTAAAATGAGGGAAATAATTGCATATACCTCACAAGGCTGTTGTGAGGATCAAATGAGATATTTAGCACAGTGCCTAGAACATAGTAGGTGCTAAATAAATGCTTCTTCCCTCCCCCTTTCTCCTCTATTACATGACCTCCACTGCAACAAAGCAATCCTTTTCATTTTTGTAACTGATTTACTGTCCTACTTGCCATAGTGGCTATTTCAAAATTGTTTATTCATTTCAAGCCTCCAATAGCACCCTCTTTTCCTCCCCTTAAGGGAGGACCTTGCTTCAAAATTTACTGAAAACACTGTGGGAGCTATTCCTCAAGCTACCTCTTTTTCCCTTGTTTTTTCTTTCTTGATGACCATGAATTTACATCCATTATCCTTGCCATGGCAAATTTATCCTATTCCCTTCCATATTCTCTGATCCATTTCATCTTCTATCATCCCCACTCTCGCTATTCTTCAGTTTCTCTGTTGAAACATTCCCAACATAACCATGTCTTCTCCAATCTCAAAAAAAAATCTTTCCTTGGAGGAACTTAATAAATGCTAATCAGCTGACTGACCATGTCTCTCCTCTGCACCTTGGCTAAAATCTTTGAAATCTTTCTTTGCCTCTGTTACTCCTCTCTTTCACATGAATTCTGATCTTACTATTCAATTGAAATTGATCTCCCCAAAATCACCAGTCATCTTTTAATTACCAAATCTAATAGTCTTTTTTTCAACCCTTATCCTTCTTGACCTTTCATCAGTCATTGGCATTGCTGAGGTCCTTTTATTATTATGTGTGTGTTTGTCCTTCATTGCTGAAGAAGACCATGCCATCAGAGAAGTAATGACATGACTTGCGCTTGACTTTGTTTTGAGTGAGGGCGGGCTGTGCAGGTCACCAGCCCCACTTCTTCAGAGCCATCTGGATCCAGTGACCAGATATTCATCAGGATGACTGGAGATGAGCCAGGATGAGGCAATTGGGTTAAGGGACTTGCCCAAGGTCACACAGCTAGTGACTGTCAAATGTCTAAGGTGAGATTTGAACTCAGGTCCTCCTGACTCCTGCACTGTGCTCTATCCACTACATCATCTAGCTGCCCACGTTTTATTATTTTCTCCTGCCTAGATGCTAATGCCACTATTCTCTCCTGGTTCTCCTGACAATTTTCTAACTGTTCCTTCTTAATCTCTTTTGTGGGATCTTCATCTAGGTCAAACTTGATTGTCCCCAAGGCTGTGTCTTGAATACTCTTCTCCTGGAGTCACTTGGTAACTTCAACAGTCCTTACAAGGTCAAATATATGCTCTACATAGATTGATATATCTAGTCTTATATAAGGCCATGTATCTAGCCTTAATCTTTCTACTGAGACTTAGCTCTACAACCACAACTGCTTCTTAGATATCTCAATTTCTAAATGAAAATTTATCTTTCCTCCGAATTCTTCCTCTCCTTCCAATGTTACATATATGTATGTATATATACATACATGTCATGCAGTTATTTGCATGTTTTTCACTAGAATGTGAGCAGTTGGAGAATTTCTGTGTTTTTGTTCTCTTTTGTATCTCCTGTGCTGAAGAGAGTGCCTGGCACATGGTTAACATTTAAGAAATGCTGCCACTGATTGATTTTCTAACAGACATTAGTGATATCGATACAAGAAGATGATAGAGTCCTTAGCCTGAAGGGCCTTATAGAACTTTCAGGGTAAGGGGAACATGTGTGTTCGTCCTTCGTTGCCCAAGAAGACCATGCCATCAGAGAAATGAGGACATGACTGGCATTTGACTTTGTGTTAAGTGAGGGAAGGCTGTGCAGGTCACCAGCCTCACTTCTCCTCCAGAGCTATCTGGATCCAGTGACCAGATACTCATCAGGATGACTGGAGATGACCCAGGATGAGGCAATTGGGGTTAAGTGACTTGCCCAAGTTCATGTAGCTAGTGAGTGCCAAGTGTCTGAAATGAGATTTGAACTCAGATCCTCCTCACTTCTGCACCAGTGCTCTATCCACTGCACCACCTAACTGCCTGGGTAAGGGCGACATACTGAGTATGAGGTATATATAGGTAAGTATGGCAAAAATAATAGAATATATGGGGTGAAAGAAATATGTAGTCTAAACATTCTGGACATATTTAAGATGGAAGAAGCCATTTCAATTTGAGGCACTGGGGAAGGATTCCTAGAAGTGGAAGCAGTTGTGGTACATTTGGACTGGAGAAAACCGAAAGGAGAAGATCAGGAATGAGTATTTTTTTGGCATGAGACATGAATATACAAAGTAGAAGATTTCAGTTTGAGGGAGCACTTAACAGTCTGGCTTGGCTAGGATGGCAAGTTCCAGAAGGTCCAATTTATAATAAGTCTATAAAGGTATATTGGAATTAGATTGTGGAAAATTTTAAATACTAGATGAGAAATCTGTATTTTATTTTATAGGCACCCACTTGCATGGATTTACTCCATTAAAAATATCTCTTTTTCCTTCAAATTCTTTCTACAAGCAATATAAGGTCAGAGAAGTAAACCTATTTTGAATTCTCCTAAGAATAGGGAAAGTATAATTTCTTTTGTAACCAATTATAACAGCTAGTAATGTTCTGTATATAGGAGGCACTTAAGCATTAAGCTCTTAGCTTAATATTTTACATCTGGTTTAGATATGTTTTGGAACAGATTGGTAAAATGTTACTTAAACTGATAATCTATTTTAAATATAGATGAAAAGAGTGAGGTTCAATAATTCAATAATTAGACTTGCACTTTTTTTTTTTAACAAAGCCCTACAGTGAATGGTGATTCACTGACTGCTCAGTTATTGGGAGCCTTATGAGGTCAGACACTGACATTCCTTTTGGCTCAGTCATGGAAAGAAGATGTAAATGTGTTCTTTTTAGGGTTACTATTTCATTTAGACATGTTAGTGCATGGAATCTAAACTATTTTGATTCAGAAAAGCAATTGATCTGTATACTAGTAAAACTGAGAATTTTAGAGTGAAGATAACTTTTTGGAGAAAACAGAATTAATGAAATGAAGAAAATTATGATATATCAATTGTTTACTGAAATTATTACAGTAGCATCATTATAGAGGTGTGGAGAGTTTAGAGATTATCTTGTCCTTATACTCTACTTAATGGATTGGAAACTGAGGCCTAGCATAGGCCAAGGGAATGACTGGAACTCTTATTTCCTCCCACAGCCATTCCAACTTATTCATGGTCTTTCTATCATACTCCATTGCCTTCTATAGACCACTTAACATGTAGAATAGGAAAGTCTTAAAATTTTGGAGACTGAAAAAGGATAGTCCAATATTATGGATATGATTAAAGGGAAATATGCATGTGTTCAATTTGAAAACCAGTATTGTCATGGCGATAAATAAAAATTAGTGAAATGTAAGCTTCTGAGATATAATGACTGCTTCATTTTATCCTCAACTCTTAGTGAAATATTTTACAGATAATTTATTTAAATTTATATATATATTTATAATATATAATATTATATATATTTATATATTATTATTTACAGATTACAGATATATATTTATAATATATAATATTATATATATTTATATATTATTATTTACAGATTACAGATTAGTAGGTTATTAATGAATCCTAATTGACTGACTAAACAGATTTATATAGTACATGGATCCCACAACAGTTACTTCTCTTTGTAGCATCTTCACTTTTTCTATCCATGAACTATTACTTATTTATAACTATTATTTTTAATAATTACTTATTATCTAATATTTATTTTCATATTTAATTGATTATTAAATTAATAATAATTTTTACTTATTTATTACTTATTACATATTCTTCCAATCTCAAAAGATATGTAAAAATTTTTCATTTGACCCTGCAACTCTTTGGAGCCACCACTATTCAGTAGTTTACTTTGGTGCTGCCAAATGGCTTTAACATATAATCTGCACCCACTTTCTACTCAAGCATTCTTCTCATAATCTCCTATAATCTGCCTTCTACCCACCAACTCTACTGAATGCTCCCTCAAAGGTTAGCCAAGACTTCTTTGGTAAACCCTTTGGTTTTTTCTTGGTCTTCATTCTTCTCTCTTCTTTTTCTGACTACAGGGACCTCCATTATCTCCCTTCTCTGAATTCCCACCTCACTTAGAGTCAGTCGCACACAAATTAATGGTTTTGTCTCCCAAATTCAATTCAACTAAACAGACATTTATTAAGCAGGTGCTCATGAGTAGGCAAAGACAAAAAACAAACCAAAATATTTCTTGCATTCAAGGAGATTGCATTCTATAAGTGAAAACATGTATTCCTAAAATATATGCCAAATAAGTAAAATGAAATATAGAATGCAGAAATGAATCAGGCATCTATTAAGTTTCACCGACTGTACTGAGTGCTTTATAAATATTATTTCATTGGATTTTCACAACAATCCTGGGACATGTACAATACGATTATCTTCATTTTATAAATGAGGAAACTGAGTTTAGGTGAATTGCCCAGGGTCACACAGCTAGCAAGTATCTAGAGTTGAACTTAGGTCTTTCTAACTGGAGGTCCAGTGCTCTTTGCACTATGTCACCTATAGCTGACTCATTGGAGGATACTTAAAAGTTTGCTCATTGCTTTGTACTTGCCTAGTTTTCTTTAGGAATGTGCCAGGAGGAAAATGAGTCCAAAGTTTTAAGTAATGGCTCATGGGTCACAACTATACCCCTCACAGTAGCTAAAGCAATACTGGACACATAAAGGTGTTCATAAAATTCTTGTTGATTGACCGCCGCCATCCTCTATCTAAGAGATCTAAGAGAAAATAGAAATGGGGAATATTTGAATTGACTTGGGTATTGTGTAGAATCCAGAAGGACTGATAATTATTTGATTCTCTCAACTTTCCACCACCAACCGAAAGCAGCTAACAGAATGCTTCTTTTACTACACTTGAGTTGTTTGGTGTAATGCTAATGTTACAGTAGGATCTCTCTCCTCACTAATAAAAGAGGAAAAACAGCATGCCTTCTGTGTTTGGCTAATTAGGAGGTGGAAAGGTTAGAGCAGTGTTCAGCATGACTCTGAAGAGTCAGAGACCAGCAGGGTTCCAGCTGTTGTATTAACTTTGTGTTGTAGGCAGGAAAAAAAAGAGAAGGGAGAAAACCCAGAAGCACATTGACTAGGACTGGCTGAGTGCACACAGAGATACCCACAGAAAGGGAAGAAGGAAAGAATTATATGAGTCCCACCAAATGCACCCTTCCTTCATTTAGTTGACTGTCTTAGACAAAAGACAAAGCTGGGACCTGAATTGGATTCAGTCTCTTACTTGATGCCTCAATTTTCCCTAACCCTATGGCCATTCTTTATGCATAAAATGAGGATTATTTAGGAGTGAAGAAAACAAGTATCTAGCAGCAGAGATCTCCTGGGAAGAAAAAAACGTCATTATTGAGCTGTGAAATATAACTGACAATAAATCGGTCAACCTGTCTCTCTGTGTGTCCCTCTTTGCGGTTTCCCATGACTTAGAATGAGTCCACATGGTGACCCTGAGGGGTAATTACCCCAAAGAGCCAGCAAACCACTACGGTTAAGTGTAACTCTGAGAAGTCCACATCAAACATCACCTTTAATTTTTAAAATAGAAGGAAACATAAGAGAGTTATGATTTCATTTTAATGGTCCGGCTTGTTGCCAGGTTGGTGGCTGTTGACTATGCTTGAGCCAAGTCCTGGCATTGTATTAGTTTTTATTGATGAGAGAAAAAAAAATTAGGTATCTTAATCAGGCATTTGTTATCTGAACACTTCTCAGCACTGATGGTGTAACTCTCTCTTTAAACTGAACCTTAAAAATATGTTCTATTATGACCATTAAGATAGCCAGACTGATAAATCAATCTGCAGTTTACAGTTTGATATAATCTCTAAGATAGATCAAGCAAAAGATAATATATGCAATATAATTACATAAAAAGTAAACTTAATGGAAGACTCAATGACTTTGCTGTTCTTCCTTTGGAGCAAAGAAAGATAATTTTTTCTTTCTTTAAGATGGTTACCTATCTGATAGGTATAATCCTTTATCTTTTAGGCTTTAAGTTAGTAAGGAAACCCTCAAAGCTAGTGCTGGCTGAGTTAATCTCTCTTTTTTGGCGAGAAGGCTAGATTCCAGAAACACTCTTCCTAGATAAACAAGATTTCCTTTCACTTTTAATATTGATGTTTGATAATATTGTTCATGAACTTTCCTATTGAACAACATGGGTGAACATTCAAATTCAGGTGTATTCGACCAGACTATGATTAGTCCTTTAAATAGAGGAATGACAAACAAACAAAAAGTGGGAGGGGGTAGGATTGAAAAGAGCAAGGATTTCCATTCTAGCTTTGTGCAGAACAGAGATTCCTACCAGAAAAGGCCAGATGATTATCCTGGATGATAGTTCAATTACCTGAGGAAAAAAATTAGGATCCCAGTTATAAGATGGTGTCCTAGGGTATCTGTCTCTCCATCTTCCAGTAACTGAGAGCAACTTCTCTGACTTGATCCACATGGAAAAATAATCCTAATTGTGACTGTCCAGTGATATCATCATATATCTGTATCATTTATGCCCCCTAGAATGTTCTATGATGTATATGAATGTGCTAGACTTGGGGTCAGAAAGACCAAGTTTTGAGTTTGCTTCTGACTTTAGGTATGTGTCCTGGGGCAAGTTCCTTTACTTTTCTGAATTTCAGTTTCCCCATCTATAGAATGGAGATTGTGGCAGATGTGTTCACCTCTGGCACAGTGTATACAATTCTGGGTTCGTAGTCAATAATATTCATCTCTTCAAGTTCCAATCTGGCTGTGCAGCCCTGGGCAAGTCACTTATTCACCCTATTTGTTTCAGTCTTCTCATCTGTAAAATGAGCTACAGAAAGAAAAGGCAAATCACTCCAGTATCTTTGCCAAGAAAATCTCAAACAGGGTCACAAAGAATCAGACATGATTGAAACAACCGAAGGAAAACAAAATGGGATAGTGCTATCTATGGTTCTTACTCCATAGGCCTATTAGAAGGCTAATGTGATATAATTTCTGGAAAAATTATACAAATGGGATTATTATGACTGCCTTCCACTTGTAAATATTGGTGTGTGTTTAGACTCCTGGGGGATCCCTTCCCACGTACAAGAAGTCAGCACATATTGGAGAGAGTTTGGTTGATAGAGCATTAAAGAAGGCTGAACTGATGAGAAGTGTTCAGGGTAGAAGACTCTCTGCATGGAAGCTGAAAACTGTATTCTTCTAGCTTCCTCAAAGTCTTCATGTATTGTTGGAGTGACTGCTTCTTACTAAGACCCAAAAAAATGCTCTGTCTTGAAGAGAAACAGTCCCATGTGGTTAACTCTTGAGGCCTTGAAAAACAAAACAAAACAAAACAAAATTGCTGTCAAGCAAGAAAACATAGATCACTCAGGAGACTGAAGACATTTCTCATCATTAAATTTCATTTCATTTCATTTCAAAGAAGTGTGCTCCGGCAGAGACATGGCCCCTATGAAGAAGTGTCTACTTTGGACAGTGCTGAATAGCATGGCATGGATTCTACCATGGAAGGAAAATGTCTTTTTTTTTCACATGTGCTAGAATTTAATTGCATTTGCACCAGAAAAAAAGAAATGTTCCTACAACTCAGGGAGAGGAGGCACAATTACTACAGAAAACAATCTCTGCCATTTTATAGTACCAGTTAGGGTGAATGTATTTTGAATGTGATTGCAGATGGCATGGAGATCCTTTCGGGGATAAGTGATTGCTTCCTCTATTGCCAGAAAATCAAAGTTATCCTATAAAAAAGAAGAAAAAAAGATGTTCCCACAACCTTATTCCAAGTGGGGGAGGTGGGAGACAAAAATTCAACCACAGTACTTTGAATCCAGTGAGAGAACCACATCCTACATGAGTTTGGGAACCAGGCGGAAGCCATGTATAATCTTCAGTAGCAACAATTCTCTGATTGTTTCATGTTCAAGACAAGTCTTGCAAACCACTGCTGGTAAAATAACATGATTTGCATCCTGATGGAGCCAAGGAATGAGAAATGAGTTTCAGAGCCAAATGGCTCAGAACAAAGTCCATTTCCCTGACCCACCCCTGAATTGCCAAATTATAGTGCAGTGTGGGAGAGGAAGGTTGGCCCAGGAGCTGAAGGTGGAGGAGACCAGTTTAGGGAGCCAATCTCTTCATTTTTCACACGGAAGAAATTAAGGCCCAGGGAAATGCAATGACTTTTCTAAGGTAGTATATAGACTAAGCAGAAGTTGGTATTCAAATTCTTCTGACTCTTCAACAATGAGCATCCCATTATGTTGCTTCTTCCATGGATGCATATATTCACAAGATGTAGGAAATATCATTTGTTTCTTCCCCATTCTCCCCCAGGGGATGGGTCACATTAATTATATATCTATATATCTATATATATCCCTGCTATCCAGGAAATGTTAAAGGATAGAAGTCTAGCATCTTTGACAAATGAAATGGTTTTACTGAAAGAATTGGAAGGTCTTAAAGAGAATGGGCACTTTATTGTGTGTGTGTGTGTGTGTGTGTGTGTGTGTGTGTGTGTGTAAATGCATGTGTGTGATTTAGCTAGAGACTGACTTCTGTACTAGAGATGTTTTCAAAGAAAATTTACTCATAAGAATGCATCAATGAAGCAGATAATCAAGAAACATCATCAGGGTTATGAGAGGCATTGTAGAGTTGTGGAAGAGTTATGAAGCCAGTCCAGAGGTCTGGGTTCAAATTCTGACACTTATTAGTTGTATCGCCTTGGGCATGACACTAAAATTCTCTGAGCCTCAGTTTTGTATTTGTTAAATAGAAACAAATTATACTGCTTAGTTTGCAAGATTGTTATAAGGAAAGAAAGGCAGGGCATAGATGTGAACTACTGTAATAGCATCAAAATATTAGGGGCAAAAGATTAGCCTCTGTCCCCAACACAAAAATCTCAAAATTCTTTGTGCAATTCTAAACTTATAGTTCATGGTGAGTTGCACAAAGAATTTTGAGATACTGCATATTATTCTATCAAAATCAGAATTATTGATTAATCCCCTACTTTCTTCATGACTGAGTTTCTGTGACATTTAACAACCTCCTGGGCTGTTACTGTGGGATGGCGAAGCATGTAAAAGAAGCTATGGGTAACCATTTCCTCCCCCAAATTTTGTCTTTTTTGGGGGGACAGATCCTCTGAATGACAAATCTTGGTTTTATTCAACCATGTTGAATAAAAGTATGAAACAAGGGTTTGAGGGAGCTGGATTCTTTCCCTTCCATTACTGACTTGCTATGTGACTTTGGGTAAGTAGCTTATATCTCAATTTTGCCATTTGTAAATGGTGATATAAACACCTGCCTGACCTACTTTACAGGGCTCTTGTGAAGATTGAATGAGAGAATGGGTGCCTTGTGCTTTTAATGGGTCATGGTGATTTTAATTTTAATTGCCTTAAAACTTGAAAAAAGAAAAGTAGGTAAAGAAAATTCTCACCAAAATAATTGTGCCTTGTAATTTTAGAGCATCGAGTTGGTTCCTGAGTTGCAAGTAGCCACCAGCAGCAAAGAATATAATTTATCTTTGTGTCAGTGCCGTCATTCTCATCTTACATCCTCAGCACTGCCAGCCCTTCCTTATTATCAGGAGATTGATGAAACATTACACATTTAAGTGATTGGGTGTTTTTTTTTTTTTTTTGGCATGACTGTCTGAAATAGTTTTGCTTCCTTAATCTGGATTCCCTTGCAGTTCAATAAACACAGTCAGATGATTCAAGAGAGAGAGCCTGAGTTCTCCTAAGACTTTAAAGAATACATCAGGGTGATAGAAATCACTGAGGGGGGGGAGAGATTAAGTTAAATCAACATTCACAGTTGTTACACGTTCTTTACTGGCATGGGGAAAAGAACACAATGCTACAGGGAAAAACTGGGCTGTTCTTTCTATCTTGAAATGGTTTATGTAGTCAAGGAGCATATCTGCTTAAAAAACAGGTTTCAGTGTGGGGAAGATATTTTATTCCAATATTGCCTATGGAGGGTATGACCTGCAGAGCTGTTAACCTGTGAAAAACTACTTCAGCTTTGCTGTTTCTCTTTTTTAAAGGCCTCTGGCCTCATCTGGCATGGCGCCCTCCTGCCTCCTCTCCTGTGGAGTGTCTCTATCACGCCTGTAGCAAGAGAGGTGGGTGGGAAGATAGTCTTGTCGTTAAGCCAGCTAACAGGGTTTTATGAACCAGCCAGGTTCTGCTTGGCTAATAGCTTTTTAAAGAGGCTTAGGAAAAGAAAAGAGGTCTGTTAGGCTGAAAAGAAATCTTATTCCACCCCACCCCCCAGCTTGGAGGGTTCCAAATGGCAGGAAGATGGCACAAGTGAAAAGGCATTACTCATCAGTGTGAGTGATAGTCTGTAGGCTTAAAAGAAAAAAAAGGAAGGAGGAAAGGAAAGGAAGCAAGGAAGGAGAAAAGGAAGAAAGAAAAGAAGGAAGAAAGGAAGAGGAAGGAAAGAGGAAAGAGAGAAGAAAAAGGTGAGGAAACCTAACCTACATATATTGGGTTCAAGATCAACCAATGGATGAAATAATTTCAAATAACTTCAAACTAAATGGAATGAGCCGAAATAATTTCTTAATGAGGGAATCCTCCTAGAATCTCCTCAAGATTAGCTTCTTTAATGCAATTTGATCTGACTTTATACATCTATTTATAGAATTTCCAACTTCATCAAAAACATATGCAACCCTAGGGCTGCTATATAAAGCAAGCTTCAGAAGGTATAGAAGGCAGCTGTCTGCCTGGCAAAAGGTGAAAGCCACAGGAAGCCTTTGACACCTGTGCTATTGAAATTCCAATGGATACCTGTTCATTTTAAAAAAGTCAAATAAAGCTATTGGTCTAGAAGACAATTGTCATTTGCATTCTGCTTATTTTTTAAAGACACTGCCCTTAGTTAAGTTTTGAATGGCAGCATTGGTTGGCTGATTTCAGAGACTTGAGAGAAAAATATTAGTACCAATAAAATGCCATGAAACAGAAATGGCTTCATAAAAAAAAAAATAGTAAAAACACTTATCATCCTTGCCAAGTCCAAGTATCTATGTGGCAGGACACTGCATGTAAATAACTAGATCCACACAGGATAAATTCATACAAATAGAAAGTAATCACAGAGGGGAAAACACTTGTGTCTGTGGGTAGGAGTGAGAAGCAGAATTGGGAAAGGTCTACTAGAGAAGATGAATTTTTTTGAGACTGGAAGAAATCCTAGGAAATTAAGAGGAAGATATTAGGAATTTCAGACACAGGGGTGAGCTAGTGTAAAATCTGAAAGATGGGTGATGGGTGATAAAGTACCCTTTGTGAGGAACAACCTGTACACCAGTCTAGTTGGAGCATAGAGGGCAGTATGAAATGTAATTGAAAGTGGGAAAGGGTCATAAAGTGAAGAACTTCAAATGTTAGAGAGGACTTTATATTTGATATTTGAGACAAAAGGAAATGAGAGAGAGAAAAAGAGACAGAGACACAGAGAGAGAAACAGAGACAGAGACAGAGGGAGAAAGGTGAATGGAGAAAGAAAGAGAGTGAAGAAGGGAGACAGAGAAGATCAGAGAGGAGTTGAACTTCAAGTGAAGAGAGTGAAGCTTCTCATGAAATGGCAGGAAGAATTAAGGATCCTAAAAGGGTTTTCCAGTGTTAGAAAGAGTCATATTACCAATAATTCCACCTGGTCATGAGTGAATTTAGAAAAAAAAAGATTTTTATTTCATGTTATTACCTGATAGGTGATGACTTCTAAGCCCTGGTGAAGAAGAGCCAGGGGCAAGCATACCTTAGGATAGTTGTAAAAGCCCTTTTGTAATTCATCCAGATTTGAATTTCCATCCTTAAATTCCATGGGCCAGCGTTCTCAGGTTAACTAAATCCGACCCTGATTACATCTTCTCATTTCTACTTTTCAATTCCTCCCTCCTTTCTTCTCATCTTCTTTTTTCTTTATATTTAAATAAAGAAAAGGCAAAAATGCTTTTAGTATCCCAATTTGTCTGAGTCAGATAGCATGAGAAAGGATTTTCCTCAGTTGCTAAGGAAATTGATAAAAGCATGAGTTTGAAGATTCAAACCCAGAATATCAATGATCAAAGTCCCATTATCTAAGACTGGGTCTGGATCAATGGACTTCCTTCTTTCTGAAGTACACTTGGTCTGGTAGTTCTTTTGATATGCAGGAAAAAGTCTTCTCAGAACAAAGAAAATTAGTAGATATGCTGATTTTCAGGTGGCCAACATCACCCACTGCCCTCTACAAGCAGTTTTGTCTTTGACATTAGCCACAAGTATGAATTATAATTTCTGTAGGAACAAAATTCAAACATATCTTACACCAGGGCAGAGACAACTCTAGGAAAGAGAAGAGCAACAGTATTAAAAGCTACAAGAGACCAAAAAGATTGAAATTTGAGAAAAGGTCATTGGACTTGGCCATAGACGTTGTGAACTTTGGCATGGTAAGTTTCAATTGAATGACAAAGGCAGGAGTCAAGGAAAACCTAGGTGGGGACAGGAACGGAAGTTCTGGATGAAGACTGTCTATGTATGAACTAAGATTTTAGTCAATGATATTGTTGAAGTTCAGGGGTGTTGGGTACCCCAAAATACGGACATGCCAGGTCCTGCTGAAATGAATTCGTCTCAAGCCTTCTTAAAGTCAAAGAAAGACAAAGTTTATTAAAGATTTGCCATATTGGGTTGACTCTTAAGGAACCTAAGCATTTGTGACACTTGTATTCACAAGCAAGACAGATAAAATCTTAGCTAGTCAGCATCTGAGCTGGATTGAATTTCAGTGCCTTCATGGAGGTAAGATGGAGCTTAAATACAGAAAAGACTGTAGGAGGGATCTGGGGGTGGTCTGGTAGTCTAGGTTGATGGGAGGAGGGGTTTAGGGAGGGTCTTGAGGAGAAGTCCGAGGAGGACCTTTATGGGATTGGGATAACTGGTCAAGGGTTGGAAACAGCAGGAGGCAATCAGGAGATATCAGACAATGGAGGGCCAAGGCCTGAAGCAGATGTCTTCAGGTAGTCTGGGGTCCCAGGGATAGTCTTGATAGATCAAACCCAGGGAGGATCCTGATAGGAGTGGCTGGTAACATGATCAAAGGGTGGGGAGTGCAACAGAGACCTGGGCACAGGGATAACAAAAAGCCCATGGGCTTCAGGAGACTGCTGGATCAAATGGGAAGATTAGATTTGAGTTAAGAAAGGCCAGATCAAATGGGAAGACCCAAGGGGAGCTCAAGGAAGTGCCCAGAGTCTGAACCCCATCAATATGACCAGTGTAATATTGTCAGTTTTGTTCATTTTCTCATTCTCATGCTCTATTTAAAAAAAAAAAAAATCTCCTGTAATTTATTCACCCCTTAGAATGTAAGATCCTTGAGGGAAGAGGATGTTTCTATTTGTTTCTTGTCTTCCAAACATCTAGCAGAATTTCTGAAATATAGTAGGTGATTAATAAGTATTTATTGTTTAATTTACTGGCAAAGCAAAGATAAAGGGAAACATTCCAACTGTCTTTAAACAACAAAAGGGCTATCAGATAGAACAGGAAAGAAGATTTGCTTTCCATTGATCTGGATTGCAAAACTAAGAATGACCCATAAAAATTGTGAGCATTCACCGATCAGCTCAATGTAAAAGAGAACTTTTAAAAAATGCAGACCTGCTCCACAATGATATGGGCTTTGGGGAAGGTAGTGAGCTATCTATCATCAAAGGTGCTCCAGCAAATAATAAATGATTGTCAAGAGCATTGTAGAAGGAACTGTTACAAAGTATGGGAGATTGGACTACATGTTATTTAAGTCAAATGACACAATAAAGAATTGCATATCTCTGTAGGGAGTGATAATGATGTAAGAAGAAAAGAATGGACATTACGTATATGTTCCCCCTCAATTAGTCAAGTTTCTTGGCCTTTTCCAGCTATTTTATTTTATTTACAGACATTTTCAAGGTATTCTAGTTACATCTCATCTTTCCAATCACATTATTATATACTTAAAAAAAGGGTTTGGTTTTTTGATGGGGCGGGGGAATCTTAGGGGTGGAGTTTTGCTTTTTGTTTTTATTTCACATAATTCCTAATAAATAGTACTGGTAAAGAAAGAGATCTTCCCTTATGATTACTGGGAATTTTATATAGTTATGACCATATGTAATGTGTAATTATAAATTATAAATAAACATCCACAGGTCAACATTTTTATGGTGGAGGAATGAAAGCCATTACTTGTTTTGAATGTGATGAAAACTAATTGAGAAAGCAATGGCACCGAAGCAATAGTAAAATGCTAATTGGCCCCTAATGATGTCAGTCTTGGCAGCACTACCAAAAGGAAGAATCCAGAAGGATTACAAATATCAAAACCAAAAATGTTGGAAGTTTGACTAGATGAAATAAGCCACAGATCTTCTCCCAAAACAGTGTGATGAGAAGAGATACAAAAGGTATTATGGATTAATTTCCTAATATGAACAAAATATTATATAAAACCCAGGTGCTAAGTAGATAGACCATACGTTTGTAACTAGAATCATGAGCTAAGATCCCCACGGTTGGTAAACAACATTTCTGCATTTTTACATTTTATCTTTTCTGTCTTATTCACAAATAAATTAATTAAAAAATGCAACTTCCTTTTGGGTGAACTGAATGGAAATAAGCAGGTGCATGGTATGGCTGAAGCAGTTTTGGATTTAGAATCAGAAAGCATTTGTTATTTGTCTATGTGCTTTGTTTATTTTTTGGTCTAATATCTAAGACATTGGGCATGCCATGCCATGCCACTTTTACTCTGCTTCCCTGTAAATAGGGAGATCTTTCTCATTCATTAATAGACCCATGTGACTTGCCTGGGTCACATGGAAGTCTGAGTCACATGGAGTGGTGGGAAGAGGTTGCTGAATGGGTAGAGAAGGAAGAGTGAAACAGTAAGAGGCAAAGGTAGAACAGAACTGAGAGGAAGTGAGTCAAAGAATCTAGTCAGAGCTAGGAAGGAGGCAGGCTGCTGGCTAGTATGAGTGAAAGAGATTGTGATTTTGTTTAAGAGCACCTTCTTGTTATTTGTTTAATGGAGGTGGTTTGTGAGAAGCCTAGCTTGGGGCTAGTGTTGTCCTTGGCATTGTTATTGTGTATAGATTTTTGTTGCTGTGATGGATTTGGCTTTCTGGTATCTGAATAAATGTTTTAGTTCTGTCTTCCTTATGAGAGTTTGTTGTATTTTGTCATTTGCATCAAGATATTCATGGCCACTGTAGGTGCTGTGTATATTGCATTGATTCTACATTCCCTAAATATAAAATGAGGAGGCTAGATTAATGACTTCAGTCACTAAATCCTATGCTTCTCTAAGTTTAGCTAAGGATTAAAATTGCAGCACAAAGGACATATAAAGCTACCACCTATACAAAATGTGGGATCAATGCCAAGTAAAGATTGAGTTAAACAGATGATGTTTCTGATAAAAATAACTTATACCACTTGGCAATATATTTCCTATTCTGCATTTATTCATCCTCTTCTTAGTCAATCAACAGCCTGGTAAAGATATTTGAGCATACCAAATTTTTTAGGGTCAATGCACTATGTATCTTGAGGCTCTTTTAAGCAATTGGAAATAAGATAAGTAGTAAGTCAATCCCCACAATTTCAACAGGCAATTTTACTCAAGAGAAAAGGAGATAGGAATCTCCAGTGGCCACGAAGGTCCCTCCACCCACAGACGCACAGGTCAGTGAGACAGATGGGCTGAGAGGGGAGTGGGTATCGCCGGGACTTGGACCCCCTCGGGAGGCAGCCGCTGTGGCAGAGGCTCCCAGAGCAGGCAGAAGCTCAGCAGCAGCTCCATTACAAAAGATCTCTGCATAAATCCCCTGAGGGAACTGAGCCTGAGAGGCAGCCCTGCCCCCACCTGAGAACCAGCAGATAAGCTCCCATTGAATAGCAGCCAGGCCTGCCACCAAAAGCCCTGAGGCTGGGGAGCAGCATTTGAATCTCAGACCCCAAGCACTAACTGGGCAGACCTAGGCCAGGGAGTGGAGAGGACTCTCAGAAGCCAAGTAACTGGCTGGGAAAATGCCCAGAAAAGGGAAAAAAACTAAGATCATAGAAGGTTATTTTCTTGACAAGATGATTCCGCCATTCCTCTCTGATGAGGAAGACCAATGCTTACCATCAGGTAAACACATAGGAGTCAAAGCCTCTGTATCCCATACATCTGAAATAGGTATCCCATGGGCTCAGGCCATGGAAGAGCTCCAAAAGGATTTTGAAAATCAAGTTAGACAGGTGAAGGAAAAACTGGAAAAAGAAATGAGAGAGATGCAAGAAAAGCATGAAAAACGGGTCAATACCTTAATAAAGGAGACACAAAAAAAGGCTGAAGAAAATAGCACCTTGAAAAATAGGCTAACTCAATTGGCAAAAGAGGTTCAAAAAGCCAATGAGGAAAAGAATGCTTTCAAAAGCAGAATTAGCCAAGTGGAAAAAGAGGTGCAAAAGCTCACTGAAGAAAATAGTTCTCTCAAAATTAGAATGGAACAGATGAAGGCTAATGACTTTCTGAG
>CM053771.1:322604874-322621530 GCA_028658325.1 Potorous gilbertii
TTCTTGCTACTAGGAAATAAGAAATACAGGTAATGGGGAATAGAAAGTTATCTGGCCCTACAGGACAAAAGAGAAGATGGGGAAAGGGAAGGGAGGGATGAGAGAAGAGAGGGCAGATTGGTGATATGGGTAATTAAAATGTCCGGAGTATTGGGGAAGGGGGAGGGGACAAATGGGGAGAAAATTTTGGAACCCAAAATCTTGGTGAAAATGAATGTAAAAAGTTAAATAAATTTATTTTAAAAAAAAAAGAGAAAAGGAGATAATTGAAGAAGAGTAAAAAGACCATTACTTTTAAAGGAAATTTTCTAGCTCAAAAATATCTATCTATAAATCTACCAGTAGAGAAAGTAATCCTTGCCAATATCCATAATGCATACAAACATGTCTGAAAATGTTGAGGGCCAAGATGGAGTGCAGGTGGCAAGTTCAGGATAGACCTTTGGGGAAACTGTTCTTTGAGACTGTGCTCATTGTCATCTGGAATGGCTCTCCATGCTCCCCTCGATGTTGCTGTCTCCCGTGAGATAGACAAGAGAGCTACAGAATATAAGGGATATGTAAAATTGATGTCCTCTATGATAAGACTGGCCAAATCACTAGGACAGGAGACGAGTAGAATGTCACGTAGAGCTGCAGTTTTTGTCTATAAATACCCTGACCCTCAGATCAATAAACGGAGTTGCTCTATCTTCTCCTGCCTGCCAGAGTATCTTGCTTTTTCACCACTGTCACTGAGCCATGTAGGGATGCAGGTCATCTGCTACATAAAAAGAGGATGGAGACATCTAACTAACTGATACATCTTCAAGACTCAGGAAGACATCACATGTAACCACTTTCTAAGAGTAAAAGAGGCAGGAACAGGTTCTCTAGGAAGAAGAGAGAAGAGCCAAGAAGAGTTCTAAAGAACATTGCTCCTCTAATAGGAAGGGAAAAGTGAGTAAGAGATCATGACCTACCCCCAGACATTCCCATATACCTGTTATTTAAATTTCACTTATTACTAACTTCTTGTTCTAACCGGTTCCCATACTCCTATTTAGGTTTCTTTTTGCTGGAGGTCACATATGGCCTTCGAGATTTTTTCCTAGGGATTTCACTGATGTCTTGTTCAATTTCTTTTTGTGAGATGGGGTTATTTAGGTATTCAACTTCCTTTTCTTTCAGTCTGGGTAATTTATATCTTTTAAAATAATCATCCATCTCATTTAGATTGTCGAATTTATGGGCATACAGTTGAGCAAAATAATTTCTTATTATTGTTTTAATTTCCTCCTCAATGGAGGTGAGTTCACTGTTTTCATTTTTGATATTGGTAATTTGGTTTTCTTCTTTCTTTTTTTAATCAAATTGAACAAAGATTTCTCAATTTTATTGGTTTTTTCATAAAACGAACTCCTATTTTTATGTATTAGTTCAATAGTTTTCTTAATTTCTATTTCAATAATCTCTCCTTTGGTTTTCAGTATTTCTAATTTGATATTTACAATTTGTTCTTTTTCTAGCTTTTTCAGCTGCATGCCCAAGTCATTGATCTCCTCTTTATTTTATTTATGTAGGCGTTCAAAAATATAAAACTTCCCCTAAGAACTGCTTTTGCAGTATCCCATGAGATTGGTAGGTTGGCTCATTATTGTCATTCTCTTGAATGAAGTTGTTGATAGTTTTTACGATGTTGTTTAACCCCTTCCTTCTTTAGGATTGGATTATTTTGCTTTCAATTAATTTTTGGTTTATTTTTCCATGGTCTTTTATTACATATAATTTTTATTCCATTATGATCTGAGAAAGATGAATTGACTATCTCTGCCTTTCTACACTGGACTGTGAGGTTTTTATGTCCTAGTATATGGTCAGTTTTTCAATATGTGTCATGTACCACAGAGAAAAAGGTATATTCCTTTCCATCATCATTCAGTTTTCTCCAGAGATGTATCATATCTACCTTATCCAGAGTTTTATTCACTTCTTTAACTTCTTTCTTGTTTATTTTGAAGTTAGATTTATCAAGGTCAGAGAGGGGGAGGTTGAGGCCCCCTACTAGTAAAGTTTTGCTGTCTGTTTCTTCCTGTGACTCCCTTAACTTCTCCTCTAAAAATTTGGATGCTATACCACTTGGAGTATGTATGTTTAGCAATGAAATTGCTTCATTGTCTATGGTACCTTTTAACAAGATATAGCTCTTTTGATTAGATCTATTTCTGCTTTTGCTTTGTCTGAGATTAGGATTGCTACCCCTGCTTTTTTTATATCAGCTGAAGCACAATAAAGTCTGCTCCAACCTTTTACCTTTACCGTGTATGTATCTCCCCTTTTCAAATGTGCTTCTTGTAAGCAACATATTGTTGGATTATGATTTTTAATCCATTCTTCTATCCATCTCTGTTTTATGGGAGAGTTCATTCCATTCACATTCACAGTTATGATTACTATTTGTGTCTTTCCCTCCATCCCCTTTCTCCTTGTTTATGCTTTTAGTTCTCCCTTCTCCCTTAGCCTCCCCAAGCGTTTTAATTTTTGACCACTGCCTCCTTCAGTCTTCCCTCCCTTCTTTCAGCCCCCTTCCCTTTTAATCCCCTTTTCCCTTACTACTTCTCCCCTCCCTTTTAGCCTCCCTACCCTTTTCTTTCCTCCTTCCCCTCCTATTGCCTATAGAGCTAGTTGTATTTCTATACTTAACTGAGTTTGTTGTACCCTCCTTGAATCTAATCAGAGAGTACCTCTCAAACAATAGTCATCTCCCTCCCCTCTTTCCCTCTACTCTAATACATTTTTGTGCCTCTTCCTGTGATAGAATTTATTTTTTTCTGCCTCTTCCTTTTCACATTTCCAATTACAATCCCTTCTTCTTAAATCACATTTGTTATCATCACATCATTTAATTTACACCCACTTCCTCTGTCTATGTATATCCATTTTGCATGTCATAATAAATATGCAATTCTCTAGATTAACAAGTATCATCTTCCCTTATAGGGATGTAAACAGTTTCCCCATATTGTGTAACAAGTTCTTTTTTTTTCCCCCTGTTTACCTTTTTATGCCTCTCTTGAGACTTGTGTTTGAAGATCACATTTTCTATTTAGTTCTGGTTTTCATCAAGAATATCTGGAAATCCCTTATTTCATTTAATGTCCATCTCCTTGCTTGAGATATTTTGCTCAATTTTACTGGGAAATTAATCCTTGGTTGTAGTCCTGGCTCCTTTGCCTTATAGAATATCATATTCCAATTCCTTCGATCTTTTAATATAGAACTACAAGATTCTGTATGATCGTGACTGTAGTATCTCGATATTTGAATTGTTTCTTTCTGACTACCTGCAATATTTTCTCCTTCACTTGATAGTTGTGGAATTTGGCAGTTATATTCCTTGGTGTTTTTAGTTTGGGGTTCCTTTCAGGAGGGGAACAATGGACTTTTTTGATGACTATTTTGCCCTCTGGATCTAGGACTTCTGGGCAATTTTCCTTGATGATTCATTTGATGATGTTGTCCAGGTTCATTTTTTCTTCATGACTTTCTGGCAGACCAATAATCCTTAGATTTTCTCTCCTGGATCTATTTTCCAGGTCGGTTCTTCTTCCAATTAGATATTCTCCATTTTCTTTTATCTTTTCATTCTTTATATTCTGTTTGATTCTTGATGTCTCACAAATTCATTAGTTTCTACTTGCCCGATTCTATTTTTTATCAAATTGTTTTCTCCAGTCAACTTTTGTGTCTCCTTTTCCTTCTGTCTAGTTGTTCCTTTTAAGAAGTTATGTCCACCAGTTATGTTTTGTACTTCCTTTTCCATTTGTCCAGTTTTCCTTTTTAAGGAGTTCTTCTTGTCAGTGAATTCTTTTTTCATATTTTTAAAATCATTGGGCAGTTTTTCTTCTATTTCTCTAATTTGGGTTTTAAAGTCCTTCCAGACCTCTTGCAAGAAGGCCCTTTGTGCTTCCAACCAGTGTATGTACCCTTCTGATGTTTCAGATGGGAGTACAGTCTCAATACTGACCTCTTTGGTATTTGTGTTTTGGTCTTTGTCCCCATAGAAAGATTCTATGGTCTTTTCTTTTCTGCTTTGCTTTTTACTCATGATAATAACCCTTTTTCTGGATTTTAAGGTAGGTCTCTAAGTCTGTGACACATGGAGCTCTGTCCCACAGTACTTATGCCTAAAATTTCAGTTTTTGTGTATGGTAGCCTCTAGTTCTTTCAGCTAAAAATTAAATGCTGTGGCATACCTGGTTCTGAGCTGGCTGGTGTTTGAAAACAGAGGCTAGCTAGGTCTTTTTGGGTTTTCCCAGCAATTACCCTGGAATTAGCTCATTAAGTGTGGGGGAGGCGTGGTCTGGACACTGGAGGCTCCTCTGCTGAGCTAGAGCATAGGCAAACTCAGCCGTTGGTAATCCTGTCTGCACTAATGTCTTCCCAATTCCCCTGGGGTACTGAGGCATGCCTGTGGTCCTAGTGTTGGCAATTATTGGCTTCACCCCACTGGGGTTCAGATCTTCTCCCAGTTTGTTGAGGTGGGACTGTGCGGGACAGCTCTGATCCTGCACTAGTCACCTTTGGCCATAGCAAGAGGAACACTCCTTAGCAATCTTTCTAGCCTCTTGTGCTGCCCCTTCTGCTGCTTCCACTCTTCAAGGATTTTTCTGGGGAGATAATCTCTTGTCTGGTCAAGGTCAACAAGGAGAGGGAGATAGCAGTTACTATTCACTTGGCCATCTTGGCTCTTGGAACTGGACAAAGACTCCAACTTCTGCTAAAGAACTCACTGTCTGATAGAAACTGCTGGGAAAACCAGAAAATAGTGTGGCAAAAACTGGGCATACACCAATTCTTGACACTGTATACCAGAATAAAATCCAAATGGGTACAAGATTTGGGTATAAAGGCTGATACTATAATCAAATTAGGGGAGCAGGAATAGTTTATTTGTCAGATTTATGGAGAATGGACAAATTTATGACCCAGTAAGAGATAGAGAACATTATGAAAAGCAAAATAAATAATTTTGATTACACTGAATTGAAAAGTTTTCGTACAAAGGCAATGCAACCAAGATTAGCAGGGAAGCAGAAAATGGAGAAATAATTTTTACAACTAGTGTCTGTGATAAAGGCCCCATTTCTAAAATACAAGGAGAACTGAGTCAAGCTTACAAGTATATAAGCCATTCCCCAGTTCATAGATGGTCAAAGGATATGAAGACTATTTTCAGAGAAATAAATTAAGATTATATATAGTCATATAAAAATGCTCTTAATCACTCTTGATTAGAGAGATGCAAATCAAAACAACTCTGAGGTACTATATAACATCTATCAGATTGGCTAACATGACAACACAGGAAAATGATAAATGTTGGAGATATGGGAAAGTTGGAACACTGTTAGAACATTGTTGGTAAACCTGTGAGCTGATTCAACCATTCTGGAGAGCAATTTAGAACTATGTTCACTGGGCTATAAAATATGCATGCCCTTTGACCCAACAATTCCACTTCTAGAGCTGTATCTCAGAGAGATCATAAAAATGGAAAAAGGACCAACATGTAGAAAAATTTTTATAGCAGCTCTTTTTGTGGTAGTCAGGAACTGGAAATCAACCAAATGCCTATCAATTGGGGAATGGCTGAACATGTTGTGGTATATGAATGTAATGGAATACTATTGTGCTACAAGAAATGACAGGCAGACCAGAAAAACCTGGAAGGACTTATATGAACTGATGCTGAGTGAACTGAGCAGAACCAGGAGAATATTATGCACAGTAACAGCCATGGTGTACTAGGACTATTTCTGAAAGACTTGGCCCTTCACATCAATCCAAGGGCCTAAGATATTTGTAAAGGACTCATATCATCCACATCCAGAGAAATAATTATGGAGTCAGAATGAAGCAGAATATTTTCTATTTTGTTATGTTCATTTTGTCTTTCTCTTGATTTTTCCCTTTCATTTTAATTCTTCTATGCAACATGACTGATAAGAAAATGTGTTTAACAAGGATGTATGTGTAGAACCCATACAAAATTGCATGTTGTTGTGAGGGGAGGATTGAGGTAGGGGGAGAAAAATTAAAATTATTGAAGTGAGTGATAAAAACTGAAAGCAAATTAATTAGTAAAATAAAAATAAAAAATATTATTTACTTGTTTTTAAGCATTTTTGTTAAAGTTTTAGTACCTAATTCTCTCCCTCCCTCTCACACCCTCTCTCCCACTCAGAAACCAGTGTGTTTGTCTTTCGTTGCTGAAGAAGACCATGCCATCAGAGAAATAATGACATGATTTGTACTTGACTTTGTTTTGAGTGAGGGAGGGCTGTGCAGGTCACCAGCCTCACTTCTCCTCCAGAATCATCTGAATCCAGTGACCATATATTCATCAGGATGAGTGAAGATGACCCAGGATTAGGTAATTGGGGTTAAGTGACTTGCCCAAGTTCACACAGCTAGTGAGTGTCAAGTATCTGAGGTGATATTTGAACTCAAGTCCTCCTGACTGCTGCACTGGTGCTCTATCCACTCTATCACCTAGCTGCCCAACTGGGAAAGCAAGTAATATGATGAGCATGTGAAATTATGCTAGCTCTATTTTCATTTAAGGCTCAGGTATGTACATACACACATATATATATGTAAATGTATATCTATATATATATATATATGTATACTCAGATCATTGATTGATCAGAGCATACCTCAAAATCAATACCAACTTACAAGAAAATATAAGTCTGAGAAGGCAGTGAAAAGAGCTCTGATTCTAGAGCTACAGAAGGTTAATTCATATCCTTCTGTGACACTTTCCAACGGTGTGATGGTGGTCCGATCTTCAGATTCTTCATCTGCAAAATGAAGTGATTGTACTAGATAGATTCTAAGTTCTCTACAAGCTCTAGACACTGAACATGATGACAGCCAACACAACCAAATATGTCTAGGTATCTAGGTGGTACAGTGGATAAAGTGTGGGACCTGGAACAAGAAAGACCTGAGATCCAGATCAGCTTTAGACACCAAGTAGTTATGTGATTCTGAGCAAGTCTCTCAACTTCTATTTGCCAAATTTCTTCATTTATAAAATGGGAATATTAATAGAATCCACCCTCAGGGATGCTGTGAGGATAAAATGACCTACTATTTGCAAAGCACTTTGCTAACCTTAAAGTGTTATGTAAATACTAGCTGCTGTCCTTCTTGTGGTTGTTGAATTAAGAACTCTGAGAACTGGGAAATAGACAAAACAAAGACAGTTTCCACCAATACCTCTTTGAGAAATTTGATCAATTAAAAACAGTTACTACAATGAGACCCAAAGAGTCCCCAAATTTCCTTAGCTAGAAAACCAGGGTACATGGCTCTAAGTCACATGACATCATGATCTCTTAAGAATCAGAATTAAAGAGCAGCAGAAACAGAAGGGGAATATAAACTGCCTCCAGCATATTACCAAGGACGTAACTAAGTTTTGAGAGTGGCATAAAAGGCAATATTTAGAGCACATATATCTCTGGAAAGGAAACAGACTACTTATGTTGAAAGGGCTATTGAATTTGAATAGATCAAGGTGATACTGGAGTTCCTCAGAGTTAAAAAGAAATAGGGGAAAGCCCTTATTGCACTGGAAGAAATTTCTATTGATGTTTTACCAAAGACCATGGACAAAATTGCATAAGATAAGAAAGCATTAATGGATTGTCATTTCTTTGACTTGAGGAAGGTATCGTATACAAAAGGTGAGTCATTAAAAGAAATGAAGTTTGAATTCCTGACTAGAATTGATCTAGCTTTCAACTTCTTTTGTATCACCTACATGGGATCTTGCTCCAACCTTTGGTTTCCCAATATAAATTCAGTAGATATTTGTTTAAATGGTGAAATTAATACTATGTGTCAATAGCAGAAGTTCATATTTTAGAAAAATATGTTCATATTTTGGAAAATCTTAGATTTCCGGTCATAGACAATACATCAACAAAAGTAGTTAATGTTTTAGAAAAAACGATGGGAAAAAAAAGCCTTGTATTTTTAGTCATGGAAAATGCATTGAATGCTTTTGCTTGACTATGCTTATTAAAAGGGAGGATTTCTATTTGGAGGAGGAAGGAAATTAAGAGGCAGGGATAGAGATGCAAAAAAAAGAGACATATACAAATGACTAAGGCATTAAAATACATAGAACAAAACAAAAAGAAGTTGAAATTTATTCAAATTTGATTCATTCTCCAGCTGATAAATCACAAAAGGATATGAACAGGAAGTTTTCAGATGAAGTGATCAAAATTATTGTCTTATGAAAAAAATTACTAAATCACTATTGATCATAAAAATACAGATGAAAATAACTCTGAGGTACCAACTCAACTCAAGCATATTAGCAAATATGACAGAAAAGGAATATGATGTATTGATAGATATATGGGAAAATTGGTACACATATCTTGGTGGATCATTCTGGGAAACAACTTGGAATTATGTCCAAGGGCTATACCCTTTGACCTAGCAATACTACTACTACTAGGTCTATATCTCAAAAAATTCAAAGAAAAAGGAAAAGAATCTATTTTAAAAAATTATAGTAACTCTTTTTGTGGTGGCAAAGAATTTGAAATTGAGGGACACCTATCAATTGGGGAATAGCTGAACAAATTATAATAGTATATGGTTATCATGGAGTATTATGATGCTGTAAGAAACCATTAACAGAATGATTTCAGATAAACCTGGAAAGACTTTTATGAACTCATGCAAAGTGAAGTGAGCAGAGCCAGAACTTTGTCCATAGTGACAGCAATATTGTACAAGGACCAACTGTGAATGACTTAGCTATTCTGATCAATGCAATGATCCAAGACTATTCCAAAGAATTTATGATGATGCTGTCTACCTCTAGAGAAAGAACCAACAGAGTCTGAGTATAGATTGAAGCATAATATTTTCACTTTCTTTTTCTTGTTTTTCTGCACTATGAGTAATATGTACAGATATTTTCCATAATTTCCTCTGTACAATTACTATCACAAATCTTGCCTTCAAAATGAATAGCAGAAGGGGAGAGAGAGGGAGAGAATTAGAAAGTCAAAATTTTTAGAAAATAAATGTTAAAAATAAATAGTAATTTAAAAATATGGGATAAAAGTATGGTTTTAGATTCAGCATTAAGGAATCTGTCAAAACTTCTTGAAATCAGTGTCAAATAGTGTCAAACAAATAATTGTCATATGAAGGAAATATTACATAAATTTTTTTTCAGTAGGTTAAAAGTCTTTTTTTGTTGTTGTTCAGTTGTTTCAATTATGTCTGATTCTCCACTACCCCATTTGAAATTTTCTTGGAAAAGATACTGGTTTGCCATTTCCTTCTCCAATTCATTTTACAGATGATGTAACCAATGCAAATGTAGTTAAGTGACTTGTCCTGGATCACAAAGCTTATAAGTGTCTGAGGCAAGATGAGTCTTCCTGACTTCAGTTCCAGACCTCTATCCCCTGGGTCACCTACCTGCTTTCTGAAAAGATTTAACTAAGGCATGACAAAAAATTTTATTTTACTTAGTCCCAGTTTATTTACAACTCCAGTTTCACAAGGGAGGGACACTGGGTGATCTGGTAAGGACTATTTTAAGAAATATCCTTTACACTTAATGTGTACTGAGTATAATATTAGGCAGAATTAGGGCAATATAATATTTGACTAAATCCTATGAGCATTGAATAGTTATTTTAAAAAAAATATGTTTTTCAGGCTGTTATTGGAAGAGAGCAGTTTAAAATAAGGGTGAAATTATTTCAATATATGAAAAAAATTCCCAAAGCCCACATTTCACTGAAAATATTTGTGTTTTTCTGAATTCAGAACAACACTAGGTACTTCTATCAATAACTTGCTTCTTGGTCACCACACCAGGTTGTCACTCACCAAAGTCTCCTGTTACTCTAGTTATCTCTTCCAGATGTCTGAATGGCTTTTGCAAAACCTCTAAAATTCAAGTTCTTCCCAATATTTCTTCTCCTCTCCCAATTTTTGTCTCTAGTGAACGATAACTAAGTTCTTTGAGTTGAAAATTGGCAACTTTCCAGGAAGTTAACACTTTATTTTTTCTATTGAAATTCAAACTGTTTTTTTTTTTAAGAAACTTTTTAATATTACCATAAGTCTTTTAAGCTGAGGGAGTGAAGAATCATAGACTCCAAATGCCTGTGAAGAAACTGGGGTCAAACAGTTTTAAGTCATAGCATAGTGAGTAACAAGGTTTTAGTGGAAAGGCCAGGTGTTGTGAACTACAGAGAACTTCACAGCCTGTTTTCTCAAGTCTGTTGGTTAGATAGGTAGGAAGGACTCTTGGTTCTCCTGAACTTCTTTCAAATTAGAAAATTCTATTGAATTACAATGCTGGCAGTAAATCTGAAAGTAAACTCTCTGAGATAACTCAGGAAAATGTTCATTAATGGCATTGTAAATACAGTTAAAACCTGCAACTCTTTCTGTTCTTTTATTTTTATTTGTTTTTGTTTTTGTATGCCAATTATCAGCTCTGAATTAAAGTATGTGAAAGCATAAACAATCAGGACTTAAGGAAATATTAGAAGTCAACAAACTCTAAAAGCTCCCAGGGGGGATTATAAAAAGTACTAATAAAAAAATCGTTGCAGTGCAATTTATTAACATGATTTTTTTCCTTTAACATTTGATGACTAGCAGCATAGAAGTTTGATAAATAGAAGCTTTGGGCTTTTCAAAATGGCAAATGCTTTTAAAGAGCTGGAATGGATTTTAACAAATTGTACCATCCTCATTTCTGCTAGAAATTACTTACTATATGGCAGTCATTTCAGAGAAAAGTCAAAAATGAAAAGTCTCTCCCCTCAAAAAAGGGGGTGGAAATTAATGTTGTTGTTATATTTTTTTAAGATCACCAAGGACAGAAAGTCTTACACATTTCTCCTATCTTGGAGAAAAACATTTTCCTTGGGAAAAAGATCTGGGTGTCTCAGTGGACTAATTTTCTACACTCTGATATAGCAGAGAAAAGAGATAATGTGATTTTATAGAATGGAATAAGGGGCTTAGATTCAGGACAGAAGTGACTGCCATGCTATAATATGCTGACTTAGAAATGACATCTAGAGTATCCAGTTTGGGATACCACATTTTAGGAAAGATTTTGAAAAGCTGGAATGCATTCAGATTAAGACAGCCAGGCTGGAAAGGGGAATAAAAATTATATCAAAGTAGCACCAGTTGAAGGAACTAGTAATGTATTCTGAAGAACTGGATATTTAGAATTTTAAAGATATTTTTTATTTGACTAAATATTTCCCCCTTATATGTAAAATGTTTACAATCATTTTTTTAAAATTTTGAGTTCCAAATTCCATCCTTCCCTACTTCTGCTACCCTTTTCTCGAGAAAGCAAGCAAATTGGCATCTATTATATATGTGAAGTCGTGTAAAACATATTTGTAAACTAGCTACCTTCAAAAAGAAAGCAGACTAAAAACAAAAATAATAAATTTTTTATAAAAGGATGCTTCAGTTTGCATTCAGAGTTCACCAGTTCTCTCTCTGTAGATGGATAATATTTTTTCATCATGGCTCCTTTGGAATTGTCTTGGATCATTGTCTTGATCAGAGTATCTAATTCTTTCATAATTGATTATTTTTACAATATTGTTATCACAGTGCTCTCCTTGTTCTGCTCACTTCACTTTGCATCAGTTCATATAAGTCTTCCCAGGTTTTTCTAAAACCATCCAGCTTGTCAGTTCTTATAAATGAATAGTATTCCATCACAGGCATATATCACAGCTTGTTCAGCTATTCCCCAATTGATAGGCATACTCTCACTTTTCAATTCTTTGTCACTAAAAAATGAGTTGCTATAAATATTTTTGTATAAATAGATCCTTTTCCTTTTCCTGTATTCTCTTTAGGATAGAAACCTACTAATGATACTGCTGAATCAAAGGCTACGCACAGTTTTATAGCTCTTTGGGCTTAGGTCTTTGGGTTTAATTATGTAGCGCTTTGGGCTTAGTTCCAAATGTCCCAGGTTTTCTACATCCTATCCAGCATTTCTCATTTTTCTTTTCTGTCATGTTAGCTGATTGGATAGATATAAGTTGATATCTTAGAGTGTTTTAATTTGCATTTCTCCATTCAGCAGTGAATTAGAACATTTTTTTCATGTAATTATTGATAGCTTTGATTTTTTTTCTGAAAAATTGCCCGCACGTATCATTTGGCTATTGGTCAACTGGGGAAATGGTTCTTGTTTTTATATATCTTGATCAGTTTTCTATATATTTGAGAAATGAAATCTTTATCAGAGATACTTGCGATAAAAACTTTTTCTCCTATTCCCTATTTCCCTTCTAATTTTGGTTGCATTAATTTTGTTTGTGCAAAAGTCTTTTAATTTGATATGAACAGAATTATCTAACTTTCTGTGTTCTTCTTTATCTCTTGTTTGGTCATAAATTCTTTCCTTTTCTGAAAGGTGCATTTTCTCATGCTCCTCTAATTTACTTATGTTATTGTCCTTTACGTCTGAATCAATTATTCATTTTGATATTATCTTAATATACAGCGAGAGTTCTTGGTCTATGCCTACTATCTGCTGGACAACTTTCTAGTTTTCCCAGCAATTTTTGTCAAATGATAAATTCTTGTCCCAAAAGCTTGAATCTTTGGCTTTATCAAACAGTAGGATACTGTGGTCATTGACAATTGTGTGTTGTGCAGCTAGTCTAGTCCACTGATCCACTACTCTGTTTCTTAGCCAATGCCATATCTGGTAATGCTAGGTTTCCTTTCTTCACATTTTTTTTCCACTAATTGCTCTGATATTCTTCACCAGCTGTTCTTTCAGATGAATTTTGTTATTCTTTTTTTCTAGCTTATTAAAATAATTCTTTGGGAACGGATTCTGGGAAGATGATGGAGTAGGTCAGAAAATTCCAAGCTCTCAAGATTTTCTCCCACAAAAGAGATAAAATAGCACCTTAGGGTGAACAAAATGCAAGTAAAAACAAATAAGAATGGGGGCACAACAGGGGTCTTCCTGAGACAACTGGAGATCAGAAGAAAAATCTCAGGATGAGGTTTGGACCCAGTGAAGAGTAAACACCTCCAGACCAGGGTCTGTATCAACAGCAAACAGCAAGCCCTAAGGAAAGGTGGGTTGGGGTTGGGAAGCCCCATAGGCCCCAGCTACAGGAACTTTCATCCCTGGGATAGTGAGAGTTGATCATTGGCACTGGAAAAGATAAAGGGAATCTCCACTTAAAAGTAACACCAGACCCAGCTGTGCTGTGGGGAGTGGCAGTGGTGAGAAGTAAAAAGCACACACTTGGTGAGAGCAGAAGCAGTGAGACAGAAAGTCCCTGGCTGTGGGCACTTAAAGGAGACTGGATTTGTCTTTGGTTCCAGGCACTTATAGGAGACTGGTGTTTTGGTTTTGGTTCTAAGCTAGGGCGGAGAACTGAGATATGGGGGAAAGGGCACCATCCCTATACCCTGGGTCTAGAGGTGATTACAAAAATTCAGCTACTAAAAAAAGCATAGGCAATGAAGTAAGAATCTAACCGTAGAAAGTTATTATGGGAATAAAGAAGACCAGGGTTCATGTTCAGGGTAGAATAGTGAAGCAAAGAAATCCTCTTCTACCCCAAAAGGTCGAGTGATCACTTGGCTAAAAAGAATTCATGGAAGAACTTAAAAATACTTTAAAAATCAAATGAGAAAGATGGAGGGAAAAGTTTTTAAAAATAAGAACAAACCAAGAAAAAAAACAAGACAATTATGAAAAGAAAATCAATCAGTTAGAAAAGAAGATCTAGGATCTTAAGGAAGAAAATGACACATTGAAAATTAGAATTGAGTAACATGAAGCCAGTGAAGTTATAAGAGATTAAGAAATATTTAAAGAAAATATGAAGAATGAAAAAGTTGAAAAGAAAGTGTAACATCTTATAAGAAAAACAACTGACTTGAGAACAGATCAAGAAGAGAAAACAGGAATAATCAAGACACCTGAAAGTTATGATCAAAACAGCAATCTTGGCACAGTAATATAAGAAATAATTAAAGAAAATAGTCCTGAAGTATTAGAAGAAAGGGGGAAAGTAAAAAAAAAAGAAAAGAAAAACAATCCATCAAAAACTACTTGAAAGAGATCCTATGAGGAAAATTTAAATGAATCTCATAATTTTTTTAAGTTAATCTGATTTGTTAAAATTTTCTTCATCAGTTTCTTACGAACAGACAATCAAGAAAACAATAAATCAAGCCCTGGTCTGTAGCATTTGCTGATTTCCGAGGTATAAATCCTCACACTGAAGATTTAGCAATATTCTCCTCTCTTGAGAGGTTTAAGCTGGCTTCAGTATATCCCTGCTTTCACCCCTCAGACTATGAAATTGTGATCCAGGCAGAGCTTATAATTTTCAAGGCATTTTTGTAGTCTTTATCTCACAAAGATTCAACAGCAAACTCAACCCAACCAATGTTAAGTGATTATTGCATACCAGATCTTTCTCTGACTGCTGAGGATACAAAAACAAAACTGGCCTTCCCCTCATGCAGATTGTTCTCTACTTGGGGAGGTGAGGTATCCCACACAGATACAAGCAACTAAATACAAAGCAAAACTAATCAAGAAGAAGAGAGTACAAATAATGGAAAGCTACCTGGGCCTCAGTTTCCACATCTGTAAAATGAGGAAGAAAATTGGATCTGATGGCTTCTGAGATCCCTTCCAGCTGGAGATCCATGAACCAATGAAAGGAGAACAGAGAGATCTCAGGTAGTAAAGAGTTCCCTTCAACAGCCCTGACAGATAGTCAGGGAGGCTCTTCTTAGCTTATGGGACCTTCATTTCTTCATCTACTAAATGGGGAGAAGGAATCTGGTCAAGATCACCCAGCCACTCAGTAGCAGAGGCAAGTCTAGGACTCTTATCTACTCTTTCTAAATAATTACAGTCATAATAAACAACACACATTTCTCCAGAATTTGAAGATTAAAAAGTACTCCTTTCTTCACACAACTTGTATGTGAGGTATCATTTGTTATTAGTGTTCATTTGTTTCAGTCATATCCAATTCTTTGTTACCCCATTTGAGATTTTTTTGGCAAAGATTCTAGGATGGGTTGGATTTCCTTCTCCAGTTCATTTGAAACATGAGGAAACTGAGTCAAATTGGGTTAAGTGTCTTGCTAGGCTGTGCCTGAGGACAGATTTGAACTCAGGTCTTCCTAACTTCAGACTGAGAGCTCTATCCACTGCATCACTCAGCTGCTAAGAGATAGCATAAAAAGTATTATCTTTATTTTATGGAAAGGGAAACTGAGTCAGAGTAAACAAATAGTTTTCCAAAGATCATATAGATAGTAAAAGGTGAGGAAAAAACCCATATCTTGTCATTTTCAGAGACTTTTGTATTTACAATACATTTCACATTGTTCTTTATTTTATAATTTATCTTATTCCACTGACTAATATCTCCATCAAGATACTCTACCTGAAAGTAATGATACTGCAGTTTTTAAACAAATCTACAATTTCGTTCTTTCACCATTTCACAAATTCCCTTCTCTCTCAACCACTCTACTTGTCACGGGTGAGGTACTGTTTTGTTAATTAAATTTTAATTTTTTAATTAAGAGAAGTCTATTTTCTCTCCCTCCTAACCCCATGGGGAGTAGGGGAAGAAGGAAAAATAAAAATAAATTCCTTTCAAAAAATATGTATAGTTAAAATAAGTCTTCTCATTGACCATGTTCAAAAGAATGTGTGTTTCATTGAGCATCCTGATTCCATCATCTCTTCACTAGGAGGTAGATAGTAGGACTCTACCCTGGGCCACTGGATTCATGGATGGTTATCGTGTGGCTGAGAATTCTCAAGAATTTCAAAGTTATTTGTTTGCCTAATATTAGTATTGTTATATTGATTGTTCTCCTGATTGGGCTCATTGAATTCTTCATTTACTTTGCCCAAATCTTCAAAAATCGTGTGTTTTTATAACATTAGGGACTGAGGTTCTTTTGATCCTCCCACGGTTGTTTCAAGGATCAAATGAGTTAGCATAGGTAAGGTGCCTTCCAAACTTCAAAGTCATGTAAAATACTAGATAGTATTAAATGCTGATCATAGGATCCTGGCTAAGTCACTCAATATCTAACATCAGAAATTGCAGAGATGGTGAAGAAATGCCCTGTTGAATCTTATAATTAAATTCTGAAACCACTAGCTCAAAAATAAAATATTAAAAGTAACAAGAAAAAAATCAATTTAAATAAGATTGTGCCACAATCAGAATCACAGAAGACCTAGCAATGGTGACACTAAAGGACCACAAGTCTTTGAATACTGTACTGTTAATTGCATTTTCTTTTTTTTTTAATTTATTTATTTAATTTTTCAACATTCATTTCCACAAAATTTTGGGTTCCAAATTTTCTCCCCATTTCTCCCATCCCCCACCCCAAAATGCCAATCATTCTAATTGCCCCTATCACCAATCTGCCCTCTCGTCTAACATCCCTCCCTTCTCTTGTCCCCATCTTCTCTTTTGTTCTGTAGGGCCAGATAACTCTCTATTCCCCATTACCTGTATTTCTTATTTCCTAGTAGCAAGAACAATACTC
>CM053771.1:322621630-322674093 GCA_028658325.1 Potorous gilbertii
CACCCTGCTTATCCCCTTCTCCCCCACTTTCCTGTATTGGGAGATAGGTTTTCATACCAAAGTGATTGTGCATTTTATTCCTTCTTTTAGTCAATTGTGATGAGAGTAAGCTTCATGTTTTTCCTCTCATATTCCCTCTTTTTCCCTCCACTGAAAAGTCTTTTATTTGTCTCTATTATGGGAGATAACCTGCCCCATTCCATTTCACCCTCTCTCCTCCCAATATATTTCTCTCTCATTGCTTAACCTCAATTTTTTAAGATATGATTCCATCCTATTCACTTCACCCTGTGCTCTCTGTCTCTGTCTCTTTCTGTGTGTGTGTGTGTGTGTGTGTGTGTATGTGTGTGTGTGTGTTTGTGTGTGTGTGTGTGTGTGTGTATAATCCCACCAACTACCCAGATACTGAGAAAAGTTTCAAAAGTTACAAATATTGTCTTTTCATGTAGGAATGTAAACAGTTCAACTTTAGTAAGTCCCTTATTATTTTTGTTTGCTGTTTACCCTTTCATGTTTCTCTTGATTCTTGTGTTTGAAAGTCAAATTTTTTTTTCAGCTCTGGTCTTTCCATCAAGAATTCTTGAAAGGCCTCTATTTTATTGAAATACCATGTTTTCCCCTGAAGTATTATACTCAGTTTTGCTGGGTAGGTGATTCTTGGTTTTAGTCTTAGTTCCTTTGACTTCTGGAATATCATATTCCACACCCTTCAATCCTTTAATGTAGAAGCTGCTAGATCTTGTGTTATCCTGATTGTATTTCCACAATACTGGAATTGTTTCTTTCTAGCTGCTTGCAATATTTTCTTCTTGACCTGGGAACTCTGGAATTTGGCCACATGTTCCTAGGAGTTTCTCTTTTTGGATCTCTTTCAGGAGGTGATCAGTGGATTCTTTCAATATTTATTTTTCCCTTTGGTTCCAGAATATCAGGGCAGTTTTCCTTGATAATTTCATGAAAGTTGATGTCTAGGCTCTTTTTTTGATCCTGGCTTTCAGGTAGTCCCATAATTTTTAAATTGTCTCCCTGGATCTATTTTCCAGGTCAGTTGTTTTTCCAATGAGATATTTCACATCATCTTCCATTTTTTCATTCTTTTGGTTTTGTTTTGTTATTTCTTTGTTTCTCATAAAGTCATTAGCCTCCATCTGTTCCATTCTAATTTTTAAAAACCTATTTTCTTCAGTGAGCTTTTGAACCTCCTTTTTCATTTGGCTAATTCTGCTTTTGAAAGCATTCTTCTCCTCATTGGCTTTTTGAGCCTCTTTTTCCAATTGAGTTAGCCTATTTTTCAAGGTGTTATTTTCTTCAGCATTTTTTGGGGTCTCCTTTAGCAAGGTATTGAACCATTTTACATGCTTTTCTTGTATCTCTCTCATTTCTCTTCCCAGTTTTTCCTCCACCTGTCTAACCTGATTTTCTAAATCCTTTTTAAGCTCTTCCATGGCCTGAGGCCATCGAATATTTATTTTGGATGTTTGGGATACAGAAGCCTTGACTTTTATGTCTTTCCCTGATAGTAAGCATTTTTCTTCCTCATCTGAAACGATGGGAGGAGATATCTGTTCACCAAGTAACCTTCTATGGTCTTATTTTTTTTTTCCCTTTTCTGGGTATTTTTCAAACCAGTTACTTGACTTTTGGGTCCTTTGTCAAGAGTAGGGTATACTGCGGGAATCTGTGGGATCTCAGTTCCTCCAAGGTGGCACAATCAACCGTGTACTGGTCTGAGTGCAGGGAAGGATTTTTGTGCTCAGAATCTTAGCAGAGTTTCCTCTCCACAGGCACCTGACTTCCAGTTCCTCCAAGCTAGCACTGGGGGGGGTTGGGATTCAGTCAAGCTGTGGGGGCAGGGCCAACATTCAATGTGAGACAAAGATCAGCTCCCTCAGTTCCCACCAGGGGTTTATAGGATCCAGCAATGGTTTTGGGCTTCTGTAGGGGCTGCCGTGTGAACTCCTGCCGCCTGCCTGATGTGAAGGCCCTTCTCCCTTCTGGCCATCTGAAAAGCCCCGTCACTGACCTTTGGCACCTGTGGGTTGAGGGATCTGTGGACTCTCTGCTGCTGCAACAGGGGATTCCAAGACTGGAGATTCCACCCTCAAGGGATTTTCACGAGTCGTGAATGCGTGGCCAAGACTAGGCTGGGCTCTGAGCTCTGCTCTACCTCCAGTGCAACTGATGTTTCCTGTGGGCCTTTCAGGTCACCCTGGGCTGGAAATCTCCTCCCCTCTGTTGTTCTCCACTTCTGCTTCTCCAAAATTTGTTGAGAGTCCCTCTCTACAGGTATTTTATGGGCTGTGTGGGGAGATATGTGTCTTTCTACTCTGCCATCTTGGCTCTGCCCCCTGTTAATTGCATTTTCATAACTTTATTCTTTATTTCTTTAATATAGTTCTCTCCTACTACTCTTATTTTATTTTGAAAATCATTTATTAACTCTCCCAAAAATTATTGTTGAGCTTGTGTCCACTTTATATTTTATTCTTTAAAGCTTTTGTTTGCAATAGTTTTGACATCAGTGTCTTCTTTTGAGTTTTTGTCTTGACCTTCCCTATCACTGTAGTAGTTTTTTATAGCCAAAATTTGTTTGTTTGTCTTGAGCTCATTTTTCAACTCTGTTTCTTGATTTTGACTTCAATATTAAAATTCTACTCACTTTCCAGTTTGAACAGGAGGTATACTGTCTCAACTTTTAGGGTTTCTATCATTGTTTTCAGAGGTAGTTCTTGGCATTTGAAAATTTTTGGTGCTTTCAAGCTGGTGTGATCTGGAGTAAGGTGTTTCTATTACCCAGAAAGAACTTCTGACCCCTAAGAATTGCAAGTGATAATGTTCCTCAGCGCTCTTGCTCCCTTGGGACCAGAATTGATATTGTTCCTAAGGGTCCCTGATCCCTTGTTACCAAAACCAACACTGCCTTTTAGGGATTTTGCTCTCTCGGATGAAAGTGTTCTTTGTCCTTGAACTATGACCCAGAAGTAGACATAGGCAATGGAGTTACCAAACAACTAATTCTGTTTCCAGTCCCAGCATAGCATTTCATAGTAATGTCTTTCTGACCATTTGGCAGTTCCTTTTACTATCTTGAAAGCTCCTGGATATGTTGCTGCTTTTATCACCACTATCTATTACCACTGATGTTTCATCCACATGGACACCTGATCAGTCTCCCTCCACACTTATATTTCTATTTCTGATCTCTTCCATTGTCTTTGACTCGAATAATATTTCACTCTGACCTTTCATTCACTCTGCCACTAGAGAATTCAGTTTGAGGTGTTATTTTAAAGTTGTTTAGAGGGAAATGTTGGAAGAGCTCAGATGACTGCTTTCTCTACTCTGTCATCTTTCTTCTGCACTCCCTGACCCTAAGATTTAGTATTTATACAATCATAGTCTTCAAGTATTTGAATGGCTATTGTATAGCAATGCTTAAATTGTTCTATTTTCCCCTAGAAAATAGACGAATGAATAGTTGGTGAATGTTATGTAGATAAAGAGGAGTAGGGAGACTATTTGGCATAACTGTTACAATAGACTTTATCAAGACAAATTGGAGAAGAGAAATTCTGTAAATAATTTCATGTGAAAGAAACATTTCCAAAAAAGGAAGTGGGATATATGTATATATTTATATATGTATATATGTACATATATATATATATATATTTATACATGTATATATAAAAGACAGAGGACTAACTAGGGATAGGCAAAGTGTGCCTAAGTTACTAAGGATAGGTTGTTGTTGACATTCAGGAAATGCCAACAGAACTAAATAACAGACATTTATTAAGATTCATGGTTGTCATCAGAAGGAATTATTTTCTTGTGATTTACATCAATAGGACACTCACTTTAAAGAGTCCAGCCAAGTACTGAAACATTGAAAAACTTTTTAGCAGTTAAAGTTGCCCAGAAATGGGCTATATTCTCTTAACTAGATATCTTCGAAGAAAAGGCCAAATAACTACTTGTCCTCAATTTTGTCAATGTAATTCCTATTTTGATAAAGGGAAAATAGGGTATCTAAGGATTTTTTTTTAATATTAAGCCTGTAAATAACATAATTTTTGAGATAGAATACTAAGCATCTGGCCATTATGCAGTTCAACACCCTTAAGTTGTAGATAATGAAACTGAAACTTGGAGATATTAAAAGCCTCAGCCAAAGTCATATATATAAAGTTTGTGGCTGATCAAGGATTAGAACCCACATATTCTGACTAAATCTTTCCACGCATATACTTTACCAATAATATAATGCAAAACAATAACATTTTTTCCAATAATAACATAGCATTACTTAGCGACATTTAGCTTATGGTCCGTAATGACTCTTGGATCTTTTGTTGCCATTTTGTAGTGTCCATCCTTCTTATTTCTCTATATCATGTGACATTTCTCTGACTGTTTAATGCCAATTTTGTCCTTATTCCCCAAGATACCACAGCCACCTGACTACCTTCCTACCTCTGTAATTAATCTTTCCTTCTATCTCCATCAATTCCATTCCTTCTCCTTTCTAATTCCATATAGTGAATATTTTATAAAGATGTGTCATTAGTTCTCTTTCTCTTAGCTCACAACACTCAGCATTTTTATATTTTCATGCACTTTCATGACAACTATAACTTCTAGACATTATCAAATGAACGTATCCAAGCCAATTTTTCTTAGAAACTCTAGACTTACATTGTTACCTCCAAGAGTACATGTGGTTGTTCCATTGACACCTCAAACTCAACATTTTCCTAGACAAGTTTATTGTCTTTCCACCAGAAACAGTCCTTACCAAATGACTTTACTATTTTTGTCTGTTGAGCAATCATTCACACATTTCTTCATGTCAAAAATTTTGGTCTTATCTTTGACTCCTTTTCTTCACCTCTCCTATTAAATCAGTTATCCAGTCTTATTATCTGTCTCTGCAATATCTCCTTTTCTTGGGGGGGGCTGGGTTACTAAATACTTTTATTCTGCACATAGAAGCCCCTAAGGATTTGGCCTGTGGGCTCATCACGTTGAATCACAAGTACATAACTCCACACATCAGCACCAGGGTTGGGGGTGAGAACAGGTCAATCTATCCTGGTCACAAGATGATAAAGGGTGTTCTGAGAGAGCCAGATGATCAGGTAGTCTCCGGTATAAGATAATTCTAACGAAGCAGTGAGAACATCACAGAAAGGTTGAAGGGAGAGGGAAGTAAAGCAACAGAGGCCTCTGACCCCAAAGAAAGACTGGTCAAGTACTTGTTGCTGCCCATTCTTAGGATAGGAGAAGACTTCTATAGAGGTGACTGGCACCTGTGAGCTCTTAGGCCTCCTAGCCACAGAACTTACTTGACCCAAGGGTTTCTGAAATTCCTTCCAGCAGCCTTGCTGCCCAGCTCTTCCTCAGTTCTGAGAAGCTGGTTATACTTGGCCAGATGCTCAGATCAGCAAGAAGCACCAGTCTTGATCTGCCCAGTGCAGAGACTCACCAGGTCTTCAGTGAAGATATCTTCAGTCTCCCCAGAACGATGGGCAACCATTACTCCCCACCCATTGGACTGGGCCAGCTTGCACACCTGGAGAGATTCAGTCACGGAACCAATCTGGTTCACTTTGAGTAGGAGGCAATTTCAAATTGCAGGCCTTCTCATTCACAGCCTTTCCAATTTGCTTGGGAATGGTCAGTGTGAGATCATCTCCTACCACCTGGATGCCAGCAGTAGCAGTGAAATTTTTCCAAGCTTCCCAATCATCCTGGTCAAAGGGATCTTCAATAGATACCACTGTATAATCCTTGTTGAAGCTCTTGTAGAGGTCCCCAAGCTCAGTAGGGGAGATGTATCTGCTGGAATCATCAGGAGACTTGAAGTCTAAATCATATTTCCCAGATCAGAAGAATTCAGAGGCAGGAACATCCATGCCAATTACAACCTTACCAGTATAGCCTGCCTTACCAATAGCATTCTTTAGCAGGTCCAGAGCTTCTTTTATTCTCTAGGATATTAGCAGCAAAGTCACCCTCATCCCCTATGCTGGTGGCATCTTGTCCATATTTCTGCTTAATCGCACTCTTCAAGTTGTGGTAGACCTCAGCTCCAATGTGCAAGGTCTCCTTAAAGTTTGCTGCTCCAACAAGGAGGATCATGAACTCCTGCATGGACAACTTGTTACCAGCATGGGAGCCACCATTGATCACATTGAAGGCTGGAATGGGGCAGGATGACTTCATCGTTGCCTGCAAGGTCAGCAATCTGACAGTACAAGGAGACACCTTTCTCAGCAGCTCCAGCCTTACAACACTCCCAAAATGGTATTTGCACCAAATTTAGGTTTATTTTCAATGCCATTCATCTCTATTATCAATTTATTGATCTTCTCTTGCTCCACAACATTCAATTTCTTGCTAACCAGGATCAGGGCAATAGTTTTATTGATGTGCTCAACCGCTTTTGAGACACCTTTCACCATGTCTTATCATTGTCTCAGAGCTCCAGGGCTTCAGGGATACCAGCAGAAGCACCACTGGGCACTGTAGCTCAGAATTGACCTTTTTCAGTGTAGAGATCAATTTCAACAGTAGGGTTTCCACGAGAGTCAAAGATCTCTCTTGCCTGGATCTTGTAAATAGACATGTTGAGTTTCTGGATGGGGTTTCCTCCACTGAGCTCAGAGAACAGAGACCAAGGTGCAATATCTCCTTTTTAAAAAATAATATTTTATTTCCCCCTAATTACCTGTAATAAATTTAGCATTCTTTTTTTTTTTATCTTTGAGTTCCAAATTCTCTCTCTCCCTTTCTCCTTCTCTTCCTTCCCCCATCTCTGAGATGGTAAATAATCTGATATAAATCATACATTTGCAATAATGAAAACCAAATTTCTGTATTACTCAATTTTATGTATTATCTCTTGAATCTATTAATCCTCTTTAGTCCCACCATCAGCTCTTTATGCCTGTGATCATGCCCTTAGTATAGTTTTTCATTATTACCTTAATGGACCATTGAAATAGACAACTACTGATATCTGCTACTCCCTATCAACCCAACTTTCTCATTCCTTGCAAATTAATCATTGTTAGACACAAGTCTCCTTTTATTCCTCTGTCCCAAAGCCTTAAACAAATACATGCACACACACACATACATATATATACACACATACATATGTATGTGTGTGTGTAATATATATATATGTATATGTATATATATACATATACATATATATATATATATGTATATGTATATATATACATATATATATATATATATATATATATCCAATGGAATAGTTTAGACTTCTCAGTCTGACATTCAAAGTCCTGTACAATATTTGTCACTGTATCTTCCTAAGCTTATCTCACACTACTACCTATATACTTTACCCTTCAGCCAAAATGGATTTCTTGCTGTCTCCTATATACTCCCTATATTTTTCTGATTCATTACCTTTGCTATAGCTATTTTCCATAGCTGGAACTCTCAATTTCAAGTCATCCTTGAAAGTCCAACTCCAATGTCATTTCCTTCATGCATCCTTCCCATATTTCCCCAGTTCATTTCCACTTGTCTTAAGAGTCCCTTATTAATGATTCTTATTGAAGTTATTTGTATACATATGAAATATTCCCCTACCAGACTGTAAGCACTATAAGGATAGGCATATTGTCTTAACTAAACTTCCTATTTCACTATTTCCTAGAATAATGCCTCTTCAGAGTTCTAGGTAATCAATGTTAATTGAATTTGAATCCTGGTTCTTATTTAGCCAGTGCTTTACTTCATACATGTTTAGATTATATTCAATTCCAAAGAGTATTGCTTGACTCATATTTTTGCTGATTACCATTGATTTTCTTCATTGTGATATTTCCATGTTCTACTTGATCAAGGTCACTGAATTCTTTTTCTGTATTTCAAAGTATTAGTGATTCCATTTAATTTGATTCTACCATAAATTTAATTAATATATGTTCAATTCCCTCTCATCTCATGGGGACTAGACTGAGTTTCATATGTTTATTTTATCTAGAGAGAAAGGGATTAAGGAATAGCATTGAACTGCTATTCTTAAGAACTTTTCCTACTTGCTTGGACTGATTAAAGCATGATATTTAAAACTGGAAAGGACCTTAAATATAATACAGTCCATCATTTTCTCTATTTTATAAATGAGTAAATTGATACCAAGACAATTTAAATGACTGCTTTCCTCTGACATCCAAATCATCTGACTCCAAATGTCACTCTTGTCAGATACCACATTTTTCCTGAAAGTTGGTCTGGTTTGGTAAATGTATTTTGACTGCATATAAGATTCTGACTTCCTCCTATCTCTTTTGAACATTACATGACACTTCTAGGATCAAGTATAAACTCCTCTGTTTAGCATTTAAAGACTTTCACAACTTAGTCCCAATGCATCTATCATGCTATTTATATAATACTCCTTCATGACCTCAAGGATCATGACCAATTAGCCTTGTTATTTTTCACCCATCACTGCATATTCAATCTCCGTACCTTCACTCTGATTGCCCTCCATTACCTACAGTAGAATTCCTGGTTTACCACAGAACTCAGATCAAACAGCTTCACCTACATGAGGGCTCTTCTAATGTCCCTCCATCCAGCTACTTGTGCCTTTCCCTACAATAGTGCTTTGAATTTATTTTGTGCATATTTACATACACATATTTTCTCCCCAAATAAGATGTAAGCAACTTGAAAATACAGAATTTTTCATTTTTGTCTTTGTGTTCTCTGGCTAAGTACAGTGCCTCACATAAGAGAGATGCTTAAGAAAATGTTTGCTGACATTCCTTGCATTTATAGAAAAAAAATTAGGAAGTGAAACTATATTCTCCATTTTTCTCCTTGGTCTAATTTTCACCTGAACAATATTTTCTCATTTCCACTGTGTTGAATACAATTTGACTTTTTGTCAGGATGACCTAGATTTAAATGTAGCCTCTGATATTTGTAATCCTAAAGCAAGTCATTTAACCTCTTAGTGCCCTAGCAATATTTTTATTATTTTTTTACATTTGTTTTCTAAAAATTTGCATTCCAAAGTCTATCCTTCCCACAGTCCATCCTCTATATTTCCTTATTAACTAGGATCTTTTTAAATTTGTAAGTTACAGACAATCTGACTTGGTAAAGGAAATTTCCTCATTGAGAGCTCTCTAATCAGATGAAATCACCATTGGAAAAAAAAATAAAGCACTAGGTATCTTATGCTATTTTTTAACCTATTTGATTTATGACCAAATTTCCAAATAATTGATGATAAAAGATTTAAAAAATCTAGATCACAGGATGTGATAATTGGAAATAATCCTAGGAGTGTATACAGAAGCACAGTATCAGAAATTTTGTTCTGAAGAACTTAAATGTCATAAAATTGAAGCCATGCCTGACCCAAAATTTTCTCTACAATATCTACATGTTTCTCCAGTTCTTTCTTGAAGATTTTCTTGTGAAGGGAAACCCAAATTATCTTTAAAAAGTCCATTTGACTTCTCAATAACTCTGTGAAGATGTTTCCTTGCATCAAAATCTTCCTTCTCCTTTCCCACCCATTACTACTAGTTATTCTTTTCTTTCTTCTTCTGTGGCCGGGTAGAACAAGGCTAATTTTCTGCTTAGTATCCCTTCAAATATTTAAAGATACCTATTATGTCTTCTCCTTAATAAATAATCTCTATTCCTTTGAATTATTCCTTATAAGGCATGAAATGGAGAACCTTCTCCCTCCTGGATGCTCTTTCCTCGACATTCTCCAGCTTATTAGCGTCCACTATCCAGAACTGAATACAATATTGCCCATTTAAGGTAGCTCATAGAAAAAGTTAGTTTTGGACTCTCTCTCTCTCTCTCTCTCTCTCTCTCTCTCTCTCTCTCCCCCTATCTCTGAATTAGAAAAAAAAATCAATGGTTTTAATTAAAAATGTAAGTGTTTACAAGAATTTTCAGAATAAAACAAAATTTACAAAGAACAATAGCTTGTCAGATGCATTCAGAGTTCTCTTATTTTCAAGTATCGGATAGATTTAGATGATTTTGTTGTATTGACCAATAATCCTAGAAAATTAATCATCTCACTTACACATCTCATTCAAAGTCAGACCTTTTTTTATATTTCAAAGAAGCTCAGAAGAAACACAACATATGCAAATTTTAGAGGCATCTCTATTCCAAATGTACATATAGACTACTTGTGCCAGATCTACAGTAGAGACCAACAAGCTCATGTTAGTCTGATCAGCCACAGTTGGATATACTATACATGGACCCTGACATAGTGTTGTCACTTTGTTCCTCTTTGACTAGGAAGGACAGTAACCAAGTAAATGGGGGGAAAGTTTGTAGTTCACATATCTGTGTAAAAATCTATAAAAAGTTCAAAATAAAATACTCAGGCTGATACATCATAGCTATTTTCTTTATTAGGATCTATGAAATCTTGTATCTATGATATCTATCTATGATATCTATGATATCATGTATGATATCATGTATATCTATGATATCATGTATCTACATTGAAAATTCCTTCATTTTACAAGGCTGAATTGCATTCTAGATTACCATTGACCACATTTTCATATATAGCCCTGGGCTACCAACCATTAAATTTATAAGAGGGAATCAGCACAACTATTATATGAACACAACATAATATGACAGGTAACATTCTTATTTGCTTGGGACATTCATGCAGCAGGTTCAAATACCAAGGAACCATAGTCAAGTATAACAGCTTCTATGATGAACAAGAGGAGAAGTTGGAAAACCATATTTTAGTGGAGGTATTTTTCCTCACATTGTACAGCATTCATTTGAAAGCCTCAGTGCTCTTTCAAAAGATGCAGACATTATAATCCCAATATTTTTCATTGGAGAATGACTTCAGCTACTGCTTCAACCTGGAGGGACTCTTCTGGTCTCCCTTGGCTAAAATTAAACACCAGAGCTTGCTGTTGCGTCTTTGGTGTTTGTCGATGAAAAACCTATTTTTCTTAATATAGTCCAAGGTTGCTATGTTAGTTTTCTTGGTTGACATCACACACCACTGACTCATACAAAGCTTTCAGTCTACTTAAATTTGTAATTTTCCCCCCAAATAAACTGTTGTGTCACAAGTTCCATTCCATCTTATAGTGAAGTTGATTTTTTTAAACTAAAGTATTATGTCAACTGGACACATTTTACTTATATCCTTCCTCAGTTTCTGAATGGCATATAGTATTCAAATATGGTTGCATCAAGTCAGAGATTATCTACCTGGCTCTCAGAGATGCTTTTTTTGACTTTGTAAGATGGGTTCTTACATGGTTCAAGATGTTTTCATATCAAATAAAGCATAATTAGCTGCATTACAAAGAACAGATTTGAACAGTAGCTTATGAAATGTGCTTCCAAATGAAAAATATTGTGATTTCATTTTGATGAAATGGGGTAAAGCTATTCCAGGAAATCCTTTCCTAGTCATACACAGAATGCCATGAGGTATAATTTTCTACTAAAGACAACTGTATCATGTGACCTAAATATCTTGACTTTTCTACTTGTATTACTTTAAAATTTCTCAAATGTAGGTATGTACATTGACCGTCTTTAAAATTTCACCTGCTGTGTAGAACCAAAATGACAGAGTAAAGAAAGGAACTTGCCTGAGCTGTCCCAAATTCTGTTCCAAAAAAAAAACTCTTTAAAATAATCCCTCAAGATGAATTTTGCACTGGCAGAGTCAACAAAAGGTTAAGAGGAAACAATTTTTTAGCCTAAGACAACTTGGAAGGTTGCCATGAAAGGTCTATCTCATTGAAATGAGAGTGGAGTGTGGTCTAGAACAGACTGGACCAGCAAAGGGCTTGCCAGCTCAGATCTCACCCTGGCAAACCAGCAACAGGACTTGGGGCTGACTGAATAAGCAGCTATGGCTTCTGGAACTCTCAGTCAACAAACAGTAAGGAGGTTGGACAGGAAACTACTAGGAATCTTTTGCTGGCACCAGATATAGGACTCTTCATTGACTGGCCATATGTAATTCTAGGTCACAGTCACAAGGTGAAGAGGAGCACTAGAACACTAGAACACATATCCTTTGGGGAACAGGGACCTTGGTCACAGTTTGAGGGTGGAAAAGAGTGCTTTTGTAGTCACTCACAGACCAGAGTACTGGCCAGGAGAGAAGTAACCACATTTCTCCTTAAATTATACCCCTTTAGAGGAACTGAAAACTTATAGATCCCTCGAATTAAGTCTGAGAAGTGTATCATGAAGCTTGGGACAGTGCCCCCTCCACCCCAGGAGAAGAGTCCAAATTTACCATAAAATTAAATGTCAAGAAATAGACTGAAAAAGATCAACAAGCAATCAAAAAGAAACTGACCATAGAAAGTTGCTATGGTGACAGGAAAAGTCACAACATAAACTCAGAAGAACACAATGAATTCAAAACAACTACCTTCAAAGCTTTGGAGGAAAATGTGAATTGGTCACAGTCCCAAAAAGAATTCCTGGAAGAGATCAAAAACAATTTTAAAAATCAAATAAGAGAGGTAGAGGGGAAACTGGGAAAAAGAAGCAAAAATGATTCAAGGAAATCATTAAGAAGTTAACAATTTGGTAAGGGAGGTACAAAAATACTGGAGAAAATAACACTATAGAAATCAAAATACATCAAATAGTAAAATTTAATGAGATGAAAAACTCCTTAAAGACATAATCGACTAAATGAACAAAGAGGGACAAAAATTCACGGAAGAAAATAACTTTCAAAAGGAAAGGAGATACTAAAGCTCACTGAAGAAATGAATTCCTTAAAAATTAGAATTGGTCAAATAAAAACTAACAACTGCATGAGACATTACAAAACAATAAAACAAATCAAAAGATTTTTAAAACTAGAATAAAATATGAAATATCCTGTTGGAAAAACAACTGCCCTGGAAAATAGATCAAGGAGAGATAATTTAGCAATTATTGTACTACATGAAAGTCATGATAAAAAATGACCTTGTCATCCATATTTCATGAAATTATCAAGGAAAACTGAATTGACATCTTAAAACTAAAGGGAAAGATAAAAATTATAAAAACTCATGAATCACCTCCTGAAAGACACTTCAAAACAAAAATTCTCAGGCATATTTTAGCCAATTCCAGAACACCAAGGTCAAGGAGAAAATTTTGCAAGCAGCCAGAAAGAAATAATTAAAAATAATATGGACTCACAGTCAGGATAATACAAGATTTAGTATCTTCTACATTAAAGGGTTAGAGGGCATGGAATGTGATATTCTGTAGGGCAAAAGAGCAGGAAAAATCTACCTAGCTAAAATGAGTATAATTCTTCAAGTAAGGAAAATGAATATTTAATGAAATAGAAGTATTTCAAGTATTCTTCATGACAAGACTAGAATTGAATAGAAATTGTACTTTCAGACAGAATTCTCAAGAAACACATAAAAAAGGTAAACAGGAAAGAGAAATCATATGGGATTCAATAAGATTTAAGTATGTATATTCCTATGTGACAAGGTGATAATTTTAACTTTATCATTATTAAGGCAATTAAGAATATGTATCGATAGAGGGCAGGGGTTTGAGTTGACTATAGTCGGCTGATAGCTAAAAATAAAATAAGATGAAGGGTTGAGAAAGAGGGATGCTTAATAGAAGGGGGTAGAGTGAACTAAATGGTAGATTGAGGTAAATTGTGTCACAAAAGGTTTAAAGGACTTCTACAGTGGAGGGAAAGATAGGGAAGTTGTGGGCAGTGATGGAACCTTACTCTCATCAGACTTGACTCAAAGAGGGAATAGCATACACACTCAGTTGGGTATAGAAATCTATCTAATTTTACAGGGAAGTAGGAGCCAGAAGGGAACTGATAGAAGGAAGGACAGATTGGTGGAAGCAGTGTTCAGAAGCAAAACACTTTTGACAGTAAGGTAAAGGGGAAGAGAGAAAGAGAGAGACAGAGAGAGACAGAGAGAGAGAACAAGAGAGAGAGACAGAGAAAGACAGAGACAGACAGAGATAGAGACAGAGACAGAGAAATGGGGGCAGGGAATAGGATGGAGAGAAATACAGTTAGTAATCATAACTGTGAAAAAAATATTATAGCAAGTTTCTCTGAAACAATCCTCAAACATATAGGGAACTGAGCCAATTTTTTTTAAGAATACAAGTCACTCCCCAATAAATAAATGGTCAAAGGATATGAACAGTTTTCAGTTAAAGAAATATTGAAAAAATATGTTTCCAGTCACTATTGATTAGAGAAATGCAAATTAAAACAACCCTGAGGCACCACCCCACACCTATCAGATTGAGAAATATGACAGAAAAGGAAAATGAAAAATATTGGAGTGGTTGTGGGAAAATTGGGACATTGAAGCATGTTGATGGAGTTATGAACCAATCAAACATTCGGGACAGCAATTTGGAATTATGTCCAGAGGGCTATAAAACAAATACTACCCTTTGACTCAGCATTATCACTATTAAGTCTATATCTCAAAAATCTTTAAAAAGTGATGGACTTATATATACACAACTATAGGAGACTATATACAACTAAAGGAGATATAGTCCTATATATAGGGTGTATATATACACAACCACACTTAGTGGTGGTGAAAAATTGGAAGTTGCAGGGATACCCATCAATTGTGGAATAATTAGACAAGTTGTGGCATATGATTGCGATGAAAGACAACAAATGTTCTCTAGGAAATGATGAGCAGGATGGTTTTAGAAGAACCTGGAAAGACTTTCATGAACTGTTGTAAAGTTAAGTGAGTTGAACCAGGAAAACAGTGTACAGTGAAAACACAGCAACAGCAACATTGTATGATGAATGACTTAATGGTGAATATGGTGAATGACTTAACTATTCTCTTCCATATAATGAACTAAGACAATTCCAAAAGACTTAAAATGAAAAATGCTATCCATCTCTGCAGAAAGAACTGATGGAGTCTGAACATACTGATGGAGATTGAAGCATACTTTTTAAAAACATTTTATTTCTGTGTGTGTATGTTTTCTTTCACATCATATAGTGTAAGGAAATACGTTTTTCATGTCTGCACATGTGTAAGCTATATCAAATTGCTTGATTTTTCAGTGAGGAGAATGGGACAGGAGAGGATTTGGACCTAAAACTTTTTAAAAAATGAATGTTAAACATTATTTTACATGTAATTGGAAAAATAAAATATTTTTTAATGATGGGTAAAAAGTATCTCTTGATTAGAAATAGGTTGTCTAAATTTATCTCTTTAGCTACAATGAAACTTTTAATTTTAGTGGCTTTCCATAGGACCTAGTATATCCATCCTTTCACAAAAAGTCATTCACTTATTTGATTTGTGGTTCAGATAGTATATTAAAAAGGAGCCTGGAGGCAACATCTGGCTCCTACAATAGAATATTGTAGACATTGTTTTAATTTGTCTGAATTATTTCTATATATACATGAATGATGAGAAATTTTGTTCTGTCATTTCTGTGCAAATTTAACAGTAGTTTCAGGTTTGTAATGAACATAAAACTGCTACTGAAATATAGATTTAAAAGTTTAAGCTTGAGAATATGACATGACATAATAGAAGGATGCAGTGAGATAAAAGAAATGTTCTTCCACAATCTTGGTGGATGTTTATTAAATATAAATTACATTTATATAAAATCCTGTTCATTTTTTAAAGCCCTTCATATCTTGGTTCCTTACTAACTTTTTGGAATTCTCACATCTTATTCTCTCCCCCAACCCCATACCCACACACCTTCCATATACTCTGAAAACCAGTGACACAGGCTTTTCTGGAATAAGGCATTCCATCTCTCAACATAGATCATTTTCACTGGCTCTCCCTTATATACGGAACTCTCTCCCTCCTCTTCACCTGTTTCCTTCTCTGACTTCCTTTAAGTTCCATCTAAAATCCCCCATCTTGTAAGAAATCTTTTGCAGTCTTTGTTAATTATAGCATCTTTCCTCTAAGATTATCTCCAATTTATCCTGTATATATCTTTGTGCACAGTTGTTTACATTCTGTCTCCTCTATTAAACTAAAGAGAGCAGAGACATCCCTCACCCTTAGATTTTATAGCTAGCACTTAGCACAGTGTCTGGCACATAGTAGGCATCTAATAAATGCTTGTATACATGCCTGGTATCCTGTTGATTTAACATGGTTTTTTTTTTTTTTTGAAGAGAATGAATAACAAAGGATAAAACATTTAATCACCTCTTATTATGCATGAAGAACTCTGCTAAGCACTGAGCATACAAATTCAAACAATCAAGCTGTTTACTATACTCTACTTAGTAGCTTCTATTCTAATGGGAGACAGAAAATCTATAATGGGGAGCTAGACAGCAATGAGTGGGGGAGGAGGTACATGTTCTCTGGCCTGGTTTGGAAATGGCAAGGAAGTATTGGATACAGGCAAGGTTAGGTGAAAGGTCACTTATCAGAACCCAAGGTCCCAGGGGAAGAATTCTTGTTGTAATAGGAAGGGGATAATGAGTAGAAGCAAGACATCCAGGGCCTAAGAGATTATGATAGATTTTGTGGAGAGAGAACTAGGACTGAAGATCAAAACACATTAAATGATACATATCTGTAATTAACTTTAGAGTTTTTTGTCATTAGAATTGATTTATTAGTATATATAACATTATAGTAGAAACCAGTGAAATCTCAGCTCCATTTTAATGTCATTTAGGGTCTGGATGTATAAACTTGAGAAAATTCACTGTATGCTTGTACATAGTTTACTATGTCATAAAAGAGAAAATTCTTTTCGCAATGTTCTTTTCTTATGGGAAACTGCAATCACTAATGAGATAATGGTTATGATGGAATTGGAGACACTAAGATTTGAGGTGATTTTACATAATTACAGAGTAGAATTAATTTATTCTTATGAGACTTTCTTGAAAAAAACTTCCCCAAATTGCCAATTTTAAGAATAAAGTCATGAACTAAAGAGTATTTAATACTAAAATAAAACTATGGAAATGAAGATTGCATCATATTACTTGAATTTTGCTTAATTCACTAAACATCACCAAGTAAAATATGTAAGTGAAGCAAAGTATCCAAATTAATATTTAAAATTAGATTACTGACACAAAATTATACCTTTTGTCATATTTTTCACTTATCTAATATTCTGTAGACATATTCAAAAATCAGTTAACCCACTGATCAACTAATATACCCTAAATTCAAGTGATAATTCCTTCTGGAGAAGATCTTGAATAAAACTGCAACTTGAGTGTATATTGAATCAGTATTTAACTCTAAAATACCAGGAATTAGAGAGCACTGACTGATAGGTTTTCAGCAGGTAGTAACCACAGGACCATAGTACCTACACAGTTAGCTCAAAGAGGAAGCTACCAGGTAGAAGCTGCAAAGGGATTTTAGGTATCTTCTCAAGTGATTTCCCCAGAGAACATTTTGGACTTCTTGCTTAAGGTTCTAAAATTTTTAGTTACAGCTCTGATTGTGTCCTCTCTCCCTGTCCTTCTTCTGTCTCCCTCTGTGTTCTTCTCTGTGTTTCTCTCTTATGCTCTGAAAAAGGATATGTTGGGACCCAAATCATGTATCTTTTCTTTAGAAAAATATTAGATTATTTTAAACAAAAGATAAAAATGAAATTCTTTTTTTCTTAATGTTTCTTAGGTAAGGAATTCTAATGGCTATCATAGGCCTATCTAACATTCTTGACTTGGGAAAATGAACAATTCAAGGGAAATTTCCTTCATAAAAAAATACCTCAAAATACTGGTTACAGAGATCTTGTTGCATCTGTGGAATCCAACTGTGATTCTCAGGAGAACTGAGCCTCTCATCAGCTATTGTCCTTCTTCCTTTCAGCAGTACTCAAAGGGAGTATATTTTGGCATGAAGATTTCTTTTATGGTCTTTTCTGATTCAGGCTTATGAAAGGTATTTTTTTAAAAGTAAAAATATAATTAAATAAGCTTTTATGAACCTCAAGGATTTGGTCTGGTTTAGATTCAGTTCTTGTGCAAATTAACAAAGTCTTATCATATGCTAGCCAATAATGCTTTTGTCCCTAAAGGGGAGAAGGCATGAAAAAACACATGGTCCCCTCCTTAACCACTGAGATTTTTGCCTTCCAAGACTTGCTATTTCCTGTACAATGCCTTGACAAAATGCTATGTGATACCTTGCAGTGACAAGTGAAATAATATATGTATCCTTTTTATATTTATTCAGAACAGCTTTTCCACCAGTAAGATCAAGGCCTGGAAAGCATGTGTCAGCCAACACTTCATGATGAGCAATATTAAACACTCATGTAATTTCACTAAGTTTTAATGATGGTTAGGGGTTCATGCCAAAGTAGTTCTTTGAAGGGCGGTATTAATGGTTTTTTAAAAAGACGCCACAACTAGAATAATAATATACTCATTATGTATAATTCCACTAAACTTGTACTAATGCAAAGCACGTGCCAGACCAAACATCATATTCCAGTTTCCAAAGCATATCAATGTCTATACAGTAACACCAACAAAAAGCCTATACCTTTGTGATGAAGTATAAGCTCCATGGGTTGTTTTGAAACAAAATAATGAGGCTGTGAGGAAAATATAGATACTACTTTCTGTAGAATAATTTTCCATCAAAGGCTCCCTTTGAAGTCATGCTTCAATAGATTTTTAAAATATCACCAGCTTCTAAAATGAAAGAGATGTGAAAAATGAAAAATTGCTTATGTAAAACCTACACCTGCCCTTTATGTTTTGGCATTTGGGTAAAACTTTTTAAAACAACAATTTAGCCTCCTTTCCTTTGACCACAAAAGAAATAAATTTGAGAAAAATAAAAGTGTAGATTTACTTTTAAATCAATGGATTAAATGCATTTTTAGATTGGATTTCCTGAGACTATTTATTCATTTAAGTATGAATGAATTCATTCATTTAGACCTGGGTTCAAATTGTGCCTCAGACGCTTACTAACTAGGTGACAGAGGGCAAGTTACTTAACCTTTTAACTATAGTTTCCTCATTTGTAAATCTGGGATAATGTAATATCCACTTGCCTAAATACCAGATATTATTACTTCATAGCACTGATAAAAGGACCAAATGAATTAACATCTGTAATGTATTTTGTAAACCCTGAAGAGTTACAGACACACTATACTAATGATACATTATATAATACTATGATGATATGATGATGGCGATGATGATACCATTATCTAGCATATTAAGTTCAAAGGACTCTGCTGGGCATGAGATGGCGGAAAAGGTGAAATTCAAGGAGAAACGTAATTCTTCTCTTAAGGTTTAGTCTATAAAGATCCTTAAATGAAATGACAAAAAAGAAATTAGTTCAAAATTCTCCTTCAGCACTCTTTGGGACTGTTATTGGGTCATTAAGGTGCAAGTTTTCTTTTACTACTTCTACTATGATTTCTTTTGATGGCAATGCTTTAATTATTTTTATTAATTTACTAAAATACATAAATTCTTTCCACTAAACAGGTTGCTTTAGTGTTGAAGCCCATTCATACTGGCTCGGAAGGATTGTTGAATTTTCATTGTCAGCATTTATACCTTAGACACCATCAAATTCTATAAATCAGGGCTTAGCAGGGAACAGATAAATTCGAACATGACTATGTTTGAATACATTTCAGTTTGGTAGAACCTAGTATCCTTGCGGAGCCTTCAAAAACCTGAAAACATTTTCATATGCTAATGAGTTCTTAGGGTCTGACTCTCAACTATCTGCTTATCCGTAAGCTTTATGAGGCCAAATACTTTTCTAAATATTATATTGTCCCAGGCTATTATTGTTGTGGGTTGTTCATCCTTGAAAGGACCAGTGGAATCATGAGGATGAGGTCTTGATTTGTCCATAAATTGGATTTAAGTTAGCCCAGCACATTGTTCATTGGGAGAGAACTCAGAATGCATTGTAGTTTTCAATAGCAGTGGTATCTCACATTTGAAGCGAGGCTTCATGGTCTGGGAGAAAATCCCTGACTTAGAGGTCAGGCGAGACTTGCCTTCTTATCCCCCTATGATGCTTACTATCTATGTGTTGCTGCCCATTATGTAACCTTTGAGGACCTCAATTTCCTCTTTTTTAGAATGAAGTGCCTAGATTTAGAAGACCTCTAGCCATGTGGCTATAGTACTAAGTAAATCTAATATAAAAATAAAGATTTATAAACAAAGAAAATTAAAGACTAAACCTTATGTCACAAAAGAATTCACTTTAAATAACAGTTCTCCCAGACCATTTATGATAATTCAGATTACAATATTTTACAGACGTCTATTGGGTAAAGTGTGGTATTTCTATTTAAAAACAGCCGTTTGTCATTTTCTCTCACACATGATCATATGTCACACAGTTTCCATATAACCCAAACATATGCTGATACTCTCATCTGTGAGAGTGACAAAGATACTGGTTGAATTGTGGAATTTTTGAATAAAAACATCATGAACAAATTCTAGATCAACAGGGATCCTTGTCTTTATTTGCCCAGAAGCAGGTAGAGTATAAGATTTGGAATCAAAATGACATGTGCATAAGTTAACATGAACATGTTTATTTGCATATTAAAAGAGAAAGATGTAAGGAGTAAAGGAGAACTTAATACACTTGAAAGACAGCTTGATATTGGGAACAGATCCTTATCCTTTGAGTCAGGAAGAGCTAACTTCAAGTTCTGTCTGACAAATATTCTCTGTGTGACTGCGAGCAAGTCTCTGGACCCCAGAGTAACTTAAGCATTTCCCTAAACCCAGGGGTGGGAAACCTGCTCTAATTCTACAGTTATACATGGGTTGTTGGTATATATTGTGTGAGGGAGTTTCATTTTATTAGGAAAACCACAGGTCATGATAGTCAACAAGTACATACAAATGCCAGACTTGCTAACTTCTAGGGTCAAAAAAAGGCAAAATAAAAGCAAATAAACAACAACAGCAAAGCTCTGTCCCTACTCTCAAGGAGTACACATTCTAATAGGGGAGATAAGGAGATATAAGAAATATACTGCAGGTATGAAGATAACCTAGAAAGGCTGACATCTGGAGGAACCAGGAAAATCCCTTCTATAGAATTCAATTCTGTCTTGAAAGAAGCCAGGGAAATTCAGAAGTGAATGTGAAAAATAGAGAAAAAATAGAGAAAAAAAAATGAGAACATGTACCGTGGCTGTAGAAATAGAGACACGGGAGCATATGCAAGACTCATGGAGGTAGATATGACAAGATTTTGGAAAGGATTAGATGCATGAGGAGAGTGAGAGAGAGGAGTTGAGGATGACAGCAAGGCTGTGTGCCAGTGTTACTGAGAGGATAGTAGTAACTTTGACTATAACAGGGAAATCCAAAACAAAGATGAGTTACATTTTATACATCTTGAGTTTAAGATGCCCATAGAAAAATAAATTTGGAATGTCCAAGAGGCAGCTGGAGATATGTAGCTGTAGCTAATCAGGCAACCTAAGGCTGAATTTATAATTCTGGGAAACATTTGCACAGATATGATAACTGAATGTAGGGAAACTTGTAAAAATCACCAAGTGATACAGAAAAGAGTGAAAATAGAAGGGGACCCAGTACAGAACATTAGGGGATACCCTTGTTTAGAGGACATGTCATGGATAAGGAATCTACAAAGGACAGTGAAAAAAATGGTAAGGTGTATAAGAAGGGAACCAAGAGAAGGTGAAATCTAGAGCATATCCAGTAGAAATAAGTTATTGATTATATTAAATGATAAAGAAGTCAAAGGAAATCCTGATGAAGAAAATGCTATTAACTTTGGCAATTGAGAGATCACTGGTAACATTGGAGAGAGCATTTTTGGTTGAATGATAAAGTTGGAAGGTAAACTAAATAGGATTTAGGCAAAAATAAGAAATTTAGGGACCCTATTGTAGAAGACTTTCTCAGGAAGTGCAGTCATCAAAAGCTAGAAAGAAATAACTAGTGGGGATGATTGAATTAGCTGAGAGATTTATATGAGGATGGATGAGATGTGGACATGTTTGTAGGCATCAGGGAAGGTGCCTGTGTGGATAAGAAAAAGAATGGACATGATAATGGGGGCAATTTGATGAAGAATTCAGGATGGAATGACATTTAAAGCACATATAAAGTGTATTTTTGCCTTGTCAAAAAGGCCCATCTCTGACTAAGTGCCAAGAATGAAAAGAAAATAGTGAGGAAAGAAGCTTTAGTGATAAGAAATGAAGAAGAGGGTAGAAAATAGGCTCTTGGTAATGGTCTCATTTTTTAAAGGATGAAATATGAAGTGGAGACATTTGCTGAGGGGGTGAAGTGGAAAGCATACATAGATAGGCTAAGTTGGAATACCATTGTGGAGAGTGGCACAGTGAATCAACTAAAAAAGAAAATAATGTTTGCCATCTTACAATAAAGGCAAAGCTGGAATTAGATAACATAAATTTGTACTGGGTCATTCTATGTGGTGTTGTGATTTCCTAAAAGTCTGTTCAGCAGAATGTAAACAGGAAGGAAGGAACAGATGATAGAGTAATACAGGGTTGAAGCTTGAGGAGGCATGATCAGTGAAAGGAAAACAAAGGGCAAAGATAAAGTAATGTTGAGTTAATTCACCAAGGTGCTGAGATTGAGAGGGAAGGAGAATGTAACCAATAAATAGTGATGAATTGGAAAAGAACTAAAGGGAGGAGGGAAAGGAAATCATGATTAGGATAAGGTCATATGACACAAGCAAAGACGCAAGAGTAGTTTACAATCAGATACATGAATTTTGAAGTTCATGGAAAAGGAAGTAGACTTCTTGTGGGTGATTGTGGAGTCAAAGCTGTGAACATCTCTGTGTAGTAAGGGGAAGTAGAGAAATATTTTATGGGAATTGACTAGCTTGAGAAATTAATCTATTAAGGTATTTGAGGGTACATTAAAATGTGTGTTGAAGACCTCTAATAAGTGAATAGGAGATGAAGCAGAGATGAATATTGTGATGTAGATGCAAAACTAAGAGGGGGATACAGGAAAATGTCTTTGGGGTCCATATAGATAACATTAACTAGGATTTGGATTGACTAATGAATTTGATAGCATGAGCATCAAAGGTGGAGGTTGATGGGTGAAAGTGATCAGTTATCAAAGTTATCAAAGAAGTGGCAATGAGGATCAAGGAATATTCTAATTATTCTATCATGATCAGTGTGCTGAGGCAGAGGGAGACAGCAGTGTTACAAAGAAAAATTAAAGGTTCAGAAATCCCAGGATCCAAGACCCTCTGAAATAGAGAATTTAATTAAAAGATCAAAGTGTATTCAAATGACACTTGATTTCCATGATCTCTTCCACTTATTTGGTACACCCTAACATTTTCAGATTTAACATTTTCTCTTTATTCTCTTCCTTTAAATTTACCTACTTTATATCATATTTCCACCATTTTCAAGGAGTTTTACTTATAGAGGAGTCACTGATGATTTTCTAATTCAGACTCCTTATTTTACCAATGAAGACACATAGGTCCAAAGAAATAGAGTGACTTGTTTAGAGTCACACATCTACTAGTTGAAATGCCAGGGTTCTAATCTGTACCCTTTCACTTTAAAACCACCACACTAGGCTCTCTCATGCTTTGCTAATTCCTGTGTGATAACTATATCATAGAAGTCTGAGCAGTGAATGATGAATTAATCTGTCGTTGTTGTTAATGAGGTAACCGTTATAGGTGAAATTTCTACATCAGTTCATTGAATCATAGAGTTAGACTTGGAAGGAATCCTTGGGGTCATTTAATCTCAACTTTTCATTCTATAGATAAGAAAACTAAGGCCCAGAAAGGATAAATAAGTTGCAGTGGTCAGAAGTAGTCGAGATAGGATTCAAACTCAGATCATCTGACTTAATTTATTACTCTTTTCACTGTACTACACAGCCTCTGTTGACATTAAGTCAAAAGGCTTTAGGAGAGAAACTTCAAAAGTGAAATGGTAGAATTTTTGGATACTCTTGGTCAGGAAGGCCTTTGAGCACCCATTAAATCATACCCTGTAAGTGCTTTCCTGAATTATCTACTGACAGAGCACCATTCTTAATGATCAATCTATTTCAGAAAGGAGCAAATCCTTTGTACCATGCACTTGTCATTAAAAGTAAAAACTGAGCTTTGTTCAAAAAAAATGGTGGCTCAATTTTTCCAATTTTGGCATTTATCTGCAGACAATTTCAGGGTTTATCTTGTTTCCAACACACAGTGTTATTCTATTCCAGTGACTGCTTTTGATATAGGCTCCCAAGGGAAACATGCTTGAAAGCATTGTAGCTGTTTGAATTTTGATGGTTACCATCACAACTATGAAGAATAGAATTACTTCCAAAGATACTCATTTTTTGCCTGTGGTCATTTCCTCTGTCTGATCTAATAAACAAAATCCCCAGGATATAATAGATATCCTGCAAGGAAAATAGAGTATGTTAATTTACTAAATGATCATTGGATGAGTAAATCAATGAAACAAAGTACTCTAACACTAGAAGGGATTAGATAAAAATTGCCAAAAGGAAAAAAAAAGGGTGGAAAGGGGGGCTTATCACATTTTTTTTGGCCATTATCTAATTGATATTCTTTAGCTGCTATAGTTAAAGTTTTAGGTAGATTTGCAATTATCCTATTTTTGGTTCAGACACAAAAATTGCCATTGGATAAAATTTTATAAACAAGATTTTAGACTTGGATTTAGCAAATACAGCAAATATAAAAAAGGTCACCTTAATTAAATTTAAACTTCAGAAATCTTTAAGAACAGGCAGATATGGAAAAAATCCAAACTTTATTCATACTTGCCCAAGATTTTTGTTATATCCTACCTCAGTTGCTGCTTTAAAAAAACAAAACAAAACATTAAAGGTAGACATCAGATCACACTAGCTGGCCGTTAGAAAACACATTTCCATCTTCTTGCTTGATCTGTAAGTCAGCTTATTTCTTTATTTTCTTAATAGCCTCTTTAATAACTATCTTCCAGCTGAGTATTGAAGTTTGCTTGTATGGGTGAAAGTGGCACCTTTGATTCTTACAAATAGGCTGCTGTTCTTTTGTTCTTGGTTACTACCTCCTTTTTCATCTTCCACATTCTATCTATCTGTTTATGAAATTCCATTACACTTCTTAGCTCCTCTTATCAATAACTCAATATTTAACCTCTTGTAACCACAGTGGGATATTCACAGAACCTATGGCAGCCATGAATATCCTGGTGCAATTCTGAATCAAGAAATACAATAGACTCTCTCCTTGGAAGACAAAACCAAAACATTTATTCAGACACCAGGAAGCCAAATCCATCATAGTAACAAAAATCTATACACAATAACAATTCAGAGCACAGCACCATCCCCAAGCTCCTGTTAGGCTTCCCACAAACCAGCTCCATTAAACAAATCACAAGCAGTCCCTCCCCCATAAACAAAATAACAAACAAGCTCTTTCACTCCTGCTAGCCAACTGCCTACTTGCCTGCCTCCTTCTTAGCTCTGATTGCTCTTATGATGAACTTCCTTTCCACTCTGCTCCAGCTCCGTCTTCTTGTTCTACCTTTTCTACTCTACCCCTTCCTGTTCCACCCATTCAGCAAACTCCTCCAACCACAGGATCCTTATGATTTAGAATTCCATGTGACTCAGGCAGGTCAGATGTGCGTATTAATGAATGGGAAATATATTCTCATTTAAATTACCATTACATATGACCCCCAAGATCTTTTGTTTTCATTATGTAGGTTGAGTCAGTGGGGCAATTTGTATCATTAGAACTTTAACAGGAATAAAAGAAAATAAGCATATAAAATAATATCTTGGGCAACTGGTGTCAACAGAACTTTCCAACAATATAACAGGGATCACACAAAATAAGCACATAAAACAATATTTCAGGGTGTGGCTTGAGCACATGCACCCCATCACTCCCCCCTCAAACAAAGAGGCACAGTAAGGAGCATCTTCTTCCATACTTCCTGCTGAAACTGGACCTAGAGCTGTCCCTGTCTCAAGATGTTCCATTCAAGAGGTCAGTTCTTTCGAAAGCATCCAGAGCTTGGTCAGTGCCAGGTCCACAGGTGACACATCACAGTTGTGGACAGGGGGTGACATCCAGTTTAAGTAATCAAGCATCTACAGGTGGGGGATATTAAGCCTGCAGAAAACAAATCTGACAAACAAAGTGAACAGACAAAAGCCAAAAAGAAACAAAGAGACAAAAAAAACAGAAGCAGGGTAGATATAGGGTCAGCCATGCTTCTGGAATCCATGAACCCGTTATCATAGCCTCATTCACTGTTGTTTATTGGTTTCTAATTTGTAGTTTGGGGATCATCATTCTGGCTAGAGGTATACTTTCTTCAATATGAACTGGAGTCTTATTTCTTATTTTTATTTCTTATTTTCTTATTCTTCCTGCAGGTAGGGGAAAACTTGGATATAATGTTTCAAGAGGATCTTGAAAGAGGCAGTTATTATTTCCCTGCTCAGACTAATATCAAGCCCCTTTTCTCGATAGATTTTTGTGTAGTTCATTAGTTGTAATGCCATATATTCTTCCCAAATGTACCCCTGTTCTCAACAGAGCAATAAACAATTCTTTTTTTGTCAATCTATTCTGACTTTGAATCTGCTAGCTATTTACTCTTTTCTCTCAAGGAAATTTATCTTTTTCACTGATTCTCACCATCTGACATAGCAATGATTCTCCCATCCTTTAGGTGAACCAACTCAAAATATCTGTGATCTGTGAGTAAAATTCTCAATTAAATACTGTGTTCTGTGCTTGGTTGTCTTGTTTTTGACTTAGTATAGGGTGAGTTTTGGACTTAGACGTCTCCCCCTGCAACACTGTAACTAACTTAGTTACATTTTATGCCCACCTCCCTGGCTGTCTTCATCATGGTGATGAAGCTTGGTTTGTTCAAAGTTGTATGCATACTTCTTTTGTCAGCCTTCCATTTCTTAGCTAAATGAACAGCCTTTTCTTCTACTTGATACCCGCCCAACTTACTCTGTTAAAGAAGAGCCTGAATGCTGAGAATTCTCATGGAAACTAGCTAATTCTTTTTCCATCTGAATTTTTTCCTTCAGCAGCTCACTCACCTTTGCTTTCACATATAATATGGAATTCTGTTAATAAAATATAACCTCTCCTACATACCTGTGTCAGTTCTTTCCCTGGTCTTATTGGTATTCTTTGTAAATATCTTTCCAAGTCTCTAGGTTCCCACTCCTGTGACCTTGGCTCCCAGTGTTCACAGGGTCCAGCCTTTTAGCCCATTTCTTTGCCAGGGAGTAATATAGTAAATCATCCCATCCTGGGATATCCATTTCTTCCTCTCAATCCTTTCTGCCTCCAAATAGAGATTTTATACCCTGTGATCCTGTTTGTGATGCTAAATGTGTCACCCAGGCAATATTCACAGCACCAAGAACAACTATGAATATGATAGTGTAGTTCAGAATTGCAAAATGTAACAGACTCTCCACGAAGATGGAAGAAAAACATTTATTCAGACACCAGAAAGCCAAATCCATCATAGTAACAAAAATCTCTACATAATAACAATGCAAAGGACAATACCATCCCCAAGTCTTCCTCCTGCTAAGTTTCCCACAAACCAGCTCCCTTAAACAAATCACAAGCAGGCATCCTTAAAAAAATGATGGACAAGCTCTTTCACTCATGCTAGCCAGCTGCCTGCTTATCTGAATTCTTCCTAGCTCTGTCTATTCTCATGACTAACTTCTTCTCAGCTCTACTCCAGCTCTAATACTTCGTATTCCACCCATTCAGCAAACTCCTCCCACCACAGACTCCATGTGACCCAGGAAGGTCACACGGTTCTATGAATGAATGGGAAAGATCTTCCCATTTCCAGACTCCAAGATGCTCTAGTTTACTGTGAATCCAGTCAGTTAAGCCCTCAAAGCATCACTGAACCTATGACAAATATAACAACATAGTTCTACAATTAATGAATGAGTTTCTTTCTGATTGAGTGGCTCTTTCTAGGGTAGTAGAATCACAGATTTAGATGTGTGGAAGGCCCCTTCAAGCTCATCTTATCCAGCCTCATTTTAAAGACTACTATTATCTCCCAAACACAGACTCAGTGGACTTTACTTAGTCTGTATTCTCCTTGATTTTTCTGCAGAATTTTACAATGATGATAACCTTATCCTACAGAACATTCCTCTGGACTCTGAAACACCATATTGACCTGGTTCTTCTCCTAAACCCAGTTCACTCTGAAGCTTGTAGAATACACCACAATAGGTCCTTGCCCAAGTCCCACTTAATGGCTGCATTTTGGGCCCTCCTGGATTAGAGTGAATGTCAATGGTAACTATTTCTCTTTGGAACAGCAATTCTGAGGGTCTTTCCTTCCCAGCTTGATTTTTTTCTTTCTAATTAAAAAAGGTCATCGCTTGACTCATTTCATAGAGGTCTATTCACTGAATGGGTGTTACCTCACTCAAAAATGAGAACCTGAAAAGATCTAAGCCTAAAAGGGCCAAGATGTCCCACTGTATCATGGCCAATCTCCAGTCTTCCTAATGAATATCTGGTCACTGGACCCAGATGGCTCTGGAGGAGAAAATGAAGGTGGTGACCTTGCACAGCCTTCCCTCACTCAAATCAAAGTCAACTGCAAGTCATGTCATCATTTTGTTGATGTCATGGTCTTCATCAAAAATGAAGGACAAACACAGCAACCTTGTCTCTTTATCTGACTAGAGGTCACTAGGTGGATTTATCCCTGGACCTCAAATCAGGGAGACTTGCTTCAAATACAACCTCAGACACTAACTATGTGACCTTCCCTTGGTTTTCTTATCAGGTAAATGACAATAACAATAGCATCTACTTCCCAGGGTGGCTGTGCAGATAAAATGAGATGATGTCAGGAAAGTGCTTTGCAAGACTTTAGCTCTATGAAAATGTTAGATATTAGAATATTGTTACACTTCTTCTCTTCCCAAACTTTTAAGATATGTTTTCTAAAGTCCTATACTTGGACATCTTTTTCTTTCTGCATTTCCTTTGGAATGTTAAAACTGCAACTTCAATTGCCATCTCTGTAAAGGCATGCAAAATCAGTCTAAATAAATTAACCTTCTTTTCTCAGCTTTTAACCTATTGCTTTATCTGCCAGCAGGGCATCTCTGCTTCAGTACCTCAACGGAACATGTCTAAAATGATGGTTATAACCTTTACCCCTAAATCTGCTCTTCCTTCTGACCTCACTATTTCTCTTTATTAACAAAATTCATTCCATTTTTCATATTTTAAAAATGTGGTTTTATTTGACCCTTACACAAGAAGTCTACAGATTTCATTGATGCATTACTTCCAGAAAATATCAAGGGAGAGAGAAGTGGAAGAAAGAGAGAAAGAAGTTTGTTGACTTCTGCCCATTTTACACTGCACCAATTTCACAAATCTTTCTATCTTTTCATACAGCAAAGTTGTATTCCACCATATACATATACCACACCTTACTCAGCCATTCCTCAATTGATGGGCATTATCTCATTTTTTGCCACCACAAAGAAAAAGTTGCTATATTTTTTTGATCTCTTTTGGGTATGGGTGCAAGGTTTATTGCCTTACAAAATGTCGGTTTCCACAAAAAAGTCAGAAAACTCTATTTTATAGCAAATGTTTGATTGAACAATTGTTTGATTGTCTCCCTGCTTGGTCAGTTAAGTGGAACAGTCAATAGAGCATTGAACTTGCATTCACTAAGTTCTGAATTAAAATCTAGCCTCAGATATTTATTAGCTGTATAACCTTGGGCAAGTCACTAGGTCACTAAACAATTTCAGCTTTGCTTTCCCCATCTGTAAAATGTTGATAATAGCAGCACCTACATCTCAAGATTGTTGTGAAATCAAATGAGATGATTTTACAAAGTACGCAATAGACTTTAAGCAGTATAAAGGCTAACTGCTGGACTGTGCTCCAGGACAGGCCTCAGTGATGTTATTACCCAATGTTACTTTGCACATTCTGTCTGAGAAAGCAAAAGGTAAGATCATCAAAGGACGTGAAAATCAGTTGGTGGCTCAAAATGATATAATGAAATTAGAAAGACTTGTTTTATAATAAGAAACCATTCTAATGGTAGTGATTTAGTGAAGTCATTGCAATAAAGAAATTCTAATACTTCTATTTTTGTTAGTTTTAGGTTGAGGTTTTTTCCTTCAATCTTTGTATCATAATTCACCTCTTCCCTCCACACACTCATCCTTTTTTATCCTACTTGTATACTATATAGAATTTAGGGAGCAAACAAAACCTATTTCCATTTGTATTGAAAAAGTTAAATACATGCTAAGTAATTGGGGCTGCGTGTGTGTTTGGGTGGGGAAGATGGGTTGTAATAGTAAATAATATTCATTCTTTGGATGAAATCATTTCATCAGGTATAGTATTATTTACATTCTATTCTATATGTTGGGAAAGTTGGAATATTCATGAGAGAAAGAAAAATGTGTTTTCTGGTATGTATGTATCAGGCTTTAAGGATGCAGCAGGGATTCTATTTCAGATGTTGGAAAGAAGAATATGAGGTATGAGATTAAAGATGTGTGCAAAAATATGTATTTGCACATATGCAAAAATATTTTACCTAAGAAATTTCAAAAACCTTCCCATATATTCCAGATGGCAAATAGTCACTCAAAATGTTACAGTATACCCCTTTGCTAGATAATTTCTGTGTCTGATCCCAGGCATTAATTTCACTCTGCAAAAATCAAGCAAATGTATCCAAATGTCACATTTTTCCAGATTTATTTGGGCAAGTTGTTGTCTGTTCATTCTTCTTTAGGTTAAACAATTGGTAAAGAATTTTGCTTGTGAAGTTGTATGTGGTAACTCATAACTGGCGAATTGCAATAAAGTTTCATAAAGAACAAAGTTATTTATTGCTATTTTAATGATCTGGTGAGTGCTTTTTACAGGAGGGGAGATTTTAAAACCTGACTAGGGAGCTTAATAGCTATGATGCTGCCAACTCACATCAATGCAATCATCCTGTGGGTGTACTTTATAGTCCCTGCATGTGAATTATCTGCCTTGATGATGAAAATAAAGGTACTGCAAATGTAAAGTTAAATAGGTTTTACCTGCTGGGAAAGATATTATTATTGATGAACAGTTGGGACCATGTTGCACTAAATGGCCTTTTTTTTCTGTTTCTTAAAGGTAATAAAATCTAAAGAATGAAGAACATTTAGATTATTCACCCTAATAAGCCAATGAAGTAGGTGGCTCATTTTGTATTCATGTAATGCTGGGACATTGTACCTTGCTTAATTATGCACGCCTTCTCCAAAATATATCCTATTTTTGTCTTATACTAAGGCAAATGCAATTTACATAAGTTTTAGGATCACTTTTGATTAGCATAATTTAGAGTAATAGGAGTGGGAAAATACAGGTTTCATTAATAGAGAGGATCATTAAAATGTTCTGTGTAATGAGGTCTAATTAGGTAGAGGGGAAAAAACCCATGAATCTACTAAAGAGCTAATACTAGATGGCAAAGTATTAGTTATGCCCCATGACACCCCTTCCCCCCCAAAAATCCAACCAGAATGTGTGAAAAATGGAAGAGCTGTAGATATTCCTATATACCCTTGAAGTGGTGACATGCATGTTTTTAGAAAGGAAAATTCAGAGAAAGCAATGGTTTCGGATATTATAGCCATGTCAACATGCCTACGACAGATTTTCCCCTTGCCTTTGTTATATACTGTGCCAAAGACTGATCTGACTTCAAAGGTGCGGAAAAAAATATTCTGCTTTTTGAAGTCAGGAAGACAATTGTTTCATTCACATTAGCAAAGCAGTCATTTCAACAGAAATGTTATTTTTTTCTTACTATCCTCTAGTGCCTTCAAAATGTTCAACTACTTATCAGCAAAGTATGTTCCCAATTACAAGAGATGAGCAAATAAAGTTAAAGAAATGTTAGAAGATTTGCTTAAGGTTCTTTGAGTTTCGTTTAATGAAGTGTCTACAAAATATTTGCTCCAAACTGGACTATGGAGTTGTGATGAATTTCAGGAAAACAGGTAAAACATCAGGATTCTCTACTCATCTTCAAATGAGACCTAGTTGCATGTCCTCTTTAACATCTCTTCCAGCTTAATAAAGATAGATATCATGAAAGGAAAAACACATTTGACAAAAAATGCATTCTGGTTTAGAAACATGAACATTGAGTATCAACCATTTCTCAAGTTTTCAAAGAATATAGTTTGTATTCTGAGAAGATAAAATTTTCAAAAAAAATCAATTCTTGTTTGGCCTAGAGCTTTCCCTTTCAGTCAATATCATGTGTCTTTGGGGATCTAAAATTCGGTCATTTTGACAGCTAATGAGGAAGCATCTGGATGTAAACCTCTGAATAATGCCAAGCATGCTGCTTTAAAACAAAGCATGTATTTGCTAGTTAATTACTTTCTCTTTTCTCTGTAGTCACACAAAGGGTACTAAAGGAAAAGTATTAATTTGGAACTCTAGGACTTTTTTCATTATAATGATAAAGAACACAGTTTCCTTTTGGAATTTCTGTATGTGTACCCCATTTGGATTACTGTCTTCTGCAAGAGTCACATTATAAACAAACTGGCAGGCATACTTGATACTTGGATAGATTAGCGATCTCATTGGTATGGGTACTCCCTGCACTGGTGTTTATTACAATGTGATGCTATTATCTTTCATATTCTTCCGTAAATACTTCATAGAGATCCACCCAACATATAGGAGGCCTTCTTCTTGAAATACAATATAATATCTTGAAGATATAACAGGTGTCATCAAGTGTCTACTGTGTGCCAGATACAGAACAACAAATACAAAATTGATGTCACGCTTGACCTAATGGAGATTATATCATCCTGGGGAATGCAATATTTTACAGGTAAATAAAATGTGGGTGTGTGTATATATATATGTAGATATAGCTTAGAGCTATACATACATGTATATATATACATATATATATGTATATTATATATATATATATATATATATATATATATATATATACATATATATATGTATATATATATGGATAAAGACACACAATCATTCCTGGGAAAGTACCCATAACCAGGGGAAGGAAGAAAAGTGTTTTAAGGGCAGTGAACTTTGGGGCAGTCTTGAAGGAATTTATAGCTATTGTCACAACATCCTATGTATCCTTTATGGTTTCTTTTATGCCATTTCTTGTATATAAGTAATCATTGACAGTATATATATGTATTACATATATATGTAATACATACATACATATATATATATATATATATATATACTGTCATATATATATATATATATATATGACATGTTCACAATTACTTTGTGTTTATGTATTGCCCCTTGAGTTGCCTGAAATAATTACTTCTTGGAGGAGGTGATGCTTCATCATTTTTAACCATATAGCATTACTGGGATAATATGGTGTTAAGTGATTGTTTTTCAGAGCAGAGAGATACTTAGGTTAAAATGAAAATGATGAATTTCCCATTGGAATTTAGAATAATTAATTTTTTTTATTCAACTCTGGACCAAAATAATTATTTATCTGCAGTATCTGTTCCATGGCAAAATAATGTATGTGTGAAGTTTCTCATGATATATAATTGGAAGTTAAAATCCTCATATTATTCTGGTGACCCAAGAAGGCTATGACCACACTGAGAAGAATCTGTTGGGACATGATCAATGAAGATTCAAAGGGCAACTCTTACATTGGCTCCAATTATGGATTATGGAAAATTTGAACAGCTTACTTATGAGTGCAAGTGAACACATCTATTCAAGGAATATAATTTTTGCTTTCTTATCAAAACTTTCTTATGGAAACAGTCCTCTTCACTTTATAATATAAGAAGCCATTGCTGTATCTGAGCCAAACACATGGCTAAATCCTGAAAGGGCTATTATCTTATATAAGATGATAATGCTTTGCCAGTTCCAACAGAGGCATGTTGATGTTGTCCTTTGTTTCAAAGAAGAACAATGGGTTGGTCTTGACATGTGCTTGAATTGTATTCAATGTTTTCAGTATCTGACCAAACTCTAAAGACTGCAGAGAGTCAGCTTCAGCCATGTTCATTGCCATTGGAATATATTGTTATCTGTCCATTCCACAGGTGGAGGTCTTCACATGCTTGAGATAGATACCTCACTAATTCACCAATAGGTTTGAGGCCTGTTGGTTTTCCTCAACCTGGTTTAACCCATCTTCCAGGACAGTTTTCCTGGGCTGGGATCACTGTGTATGTTATAGATTTTTGGAGTCACAGGTTAGAGTTGGGTAAAAGGTTGACACCAGAGGTGGATGAGCAGCCCTGAAAAGGACTCAGCAAGCCCTCATGTCAGAGTACAAGTCTTTCCTGAACACTCTATACACTCCATAGCTTAAATCTCAAGGAACCAACGCAGAAGTAAGGTTAAGATTAATCAAAAGGCCCCAATGGGAGTAAGCCATAGCACCTAATGCTTAGGAATTAAAATGTCAAAAGTCCAAAGCAGAGATCAGGAATCACTCCATATGTGAATACAAAATAACAAAGATAGGCAATTAGACTTCCACCCTCATTTCATAGATATGGTGGTCGAAGAAATTAGACAAATAGACCAAGATATGAGGTAAACTGTGCCCCTACTACCCACAAATATTATCTTCTGTCTTATCTGACTTATGGTGTGTATTTGATTACTAGTGGATTGCTATTACAACTACATATTTGACTGCCCAGAACAAAGAGAAAGAACCCACTCGCCCTTGTTGACTTAGAGACTGTTTTATGTGCTTTAAAAAGGCCTAAATTTTATGCTTTAAAAAGGCCTAAATTTGAGTCAATTTAATGACACACAGCTTGAGAAAATGGTTTCTTAGAAATTAACCATCTTCATGAAATCATGTAGTCTGGATTGGCTGGGTTCAAGAGGATCAGCTGGGCATTTATTTCAGTGAATACAAACTCCTCTGTCTGGCATCTAAAGTCCTTCACAATTTTGCTCCAACTTAAGTTTTTAGGATTATTCCTAAGAACTGTATTCTCTTTTTGAAGGCTACATTCCAGCCAACCTGGTCTACATGGTGACCTTCTATATATAATTGTATCTTATATCTTTGTGCTCTTATGATGCGTGCCCCATGCTTAGAATGATAACTGTACTTATCGGCACATTTTAAAAGTCTTACTTCAACTTAATCAAGGTTAAACTCATGTTATTTTCTAAAAAATGGGTTTTCTTGATCTAGTTCCAATCACTAATCACTTCCTATTTATTTTGTATACATTTTATTTATTTATCTGTATACATATTTCCCCCCCTCCTTACTTGCCAATGGAATATAAGCTTCTTGAGGATAGGAAATATTTCCTTTTTGACTTTTTATCCCCAGAAGATGGTATATACTAGGGACCTAATAAATCGTTGTGGAATTGAATTGGTAAAGGTAATGGCTACAGCTTGGCCATTGGCTATTTTTTATAAAGATCTAATTAAAATAATTTTTTTTTAGTTGACAAGAATTTATTTTCTATCCCTCTTATCTTCTCCATTTTACTGAGGAAAAACAAAAACAAAACCTTTCTAGTAGGTATGAACAATCAAAACAAATCTATCTATTCTAAACTGAAACATAATCTTGTAATCAGAAACTGAGTTCATAGATTCTAAAAGTTATGGGATAGAATCTGTAGATGTCCCTAAACTGAAAGTAATTCATTTGAAATAACTAGCATAGACTCAATTCTATTTATTCAGTCAGCTCTTTGAAAATATCACTTCTCTCTCCATAATATTGAAAAAAAAGCATATTCTAATGTTAATTAAATAGATTTGTTTTTGTTACTTCATTCTTCCATGTTGCACAATTAGAGGTCATACTCTACTAAATTCTCAGGTGATCCAAAAACAGGTAAGGGTTATTCCAAATAAGCTGTGATTGGGGAAAATAGTGGGGGTAGGGGGAGAGTCAGTAAATGAGCTAGTAAATACAGATTAAGGACCTACTATGTACCAGGCACTGTGCTAAGCATTGGGTTTACAAAATTTAAAAAAAAAAGGCAAAAGAGAGACTGTTCTCAAGGAGTTTTTGGTCTAATGAGGGAGATAACATGGAAACAACTGCACATAAAAAAATTACATGTAGGATAAATTGGAAATAATCAACAAAAGAAAGACATTCATATTAAAGATGATTAGGAAAGGTTTCCTGTAGAAGATGAGATTTTAATTCAGACTGGAAGGAAATAACTGGAGTTTCTAGAACAGTTCTAATATAAAGATGTTTTTGTCATTTTAATAAGATTAATAAATATAGATAAAAAAAATACCCTCAAGTTAAAAATATGTATTAAGAATTTTCCATTTGAATACTAGCCCTTATCAATTTGCCTATAAAATCATATAGTCTGACAATGCTTAAGTATGTGCCCTAAAACTATTTTTTTTTCTTGAGAGGAGCAAAGGTTATTCTATAAACCCAAAAAATTCTTTTTCAGGACTGAGTCCCATAAGACGTGTTTAGCCAATTCTACTTTTTATTTTTATTTATTTTTTTTCAATTCTACTTTTTAAAGACTTGTTTTCTTCAGTGAATTTTTATAAATCTTTTTTCCCTCATTTTTGTTCTTCCTTTGACAAACTGTCTATTCTTTTCTATTGTTATTATTCTCTTGCATAACTCATTTCTACTTCAAAATTTTCATCTACTTCTCTGAGTTCTAAAATTCTTTTTAAGCTTTTCCAGGACTTCTCCTTGGGCCTGAGAACAATTCATAATTACATCTGAAGTTTCACATGCAGGCATTTTGGCATTGTAGTTCTCATCTGAGTTTGTGTTTTGATGCTCACTGTTGCTATGGTCACTTCCTAAAATCAATTTTTTTTCACTTTTCTTTGCTCATTTTCTGGTCTATTTTGTGATTTTTAAAGTTGAGCTCTGTCCCAGAGGCACAGGGGCAGTGTTTTATGAATCCTGCACTGATATGCTGGATTGAGGTCTCTAGGGCTGATGGCTCCCCTCTTTCATGGGCCTGGTCATGCTTGCTGTGCCAGGGTCTTTGAACCTGTGTACTCACCTGCTGCACATGGGTCTCTAGGCCTGATTGTGCCTGCTTTACTGGGGACCAGAAGCTTCATATTTGGCCTGCTGTGCTGCTGGTCTGTTGTGTGTAGACTGTGGGTCCTCAGTTACTTACCTATGCTTGGGTTTGGGGTCTTTCTATGACTTGCTTGGACTGTGCTGGACTGGGCTCCCCTTTTACTAAGTGAGACACACCTTTCCTACAGTCCTAAATTATTTTAGGCTAGAAAATTGTTTCAGTCTATATACTTTTGCAGATACTACTGTGCCAGAATTCACCTCGAGGCATTTGTAAAAATTGTTTGGAGGGTATTTTGAGAGAGCTCAGACAATGTTGGCTTTACCTAAAACATACTTCTAAGCTCGTCTAAAAGTTCAAATTCTCTTTGAGAAAATATTTCATTCAACCAATACTAAAACACACTTTGCCAACTGCAAATTTTTTTATCCTTTAAACCAGAAGAACATTAAGGTAAATTTAAATCATATGGTTATTAGTCATTTCTTTACTCAGCCCAACAAAATGTCCTTCCTTATGGGCTACTTAATGTCTGAAAGAAATATGAACTATTTTTCTTCAAAACAGGAGAGCACCTTTACCAGAATTACATAATGGGAAGGAGAAGGTAACAAAAAACTTTGAAAAAAATGAACAATGCCAATCAAAAAAATGACCAAACACAGTTCTCCAAAGGAGAAAAATACTGTCCATTTCCTAAAAGGGAAATGATTGACTGAAGATGTGAAATAAAATATATATTTTTGGAGATGACTCGTGTAAGTGTTTGTTTTGATTGATTGTGTATACCTATCAGAAAGGTTTCATTTTTCTGTTTTTTTTTTCCAGAGAAATAGAAGAGATTGGACGGATAGAAAATAAATTGTTGTTAATTAAAAATATTTAATTAAAAATAAAGAATAGTGATAGGTATATTTATAGTCAAAATGAGCGGACACTGCTCATGTTTTTTGTTCTTGTATCATCAAGGCAATATTCACAGCACTGGTGGTGACTATGAATATACCAATGTAATTCTCAATTGCAAAATATAAAAGATTCTCTACATAGAAGACAGAAGAAAAAATATTTATAGGGCCACAAAGTCAAATCCCAGAACCAGAAAGCAAAATTTTTCATCTGACCAAGAAGTTAACAAACACGATCACCACAGGGAGCAAAGCCTCCCCACCTTGGCCAGGGCCTTTTCACAGGTCTGAGCCGTGTGGTACCTGCCTGCCTGTGTCATCTCTCTTCTGATTGGACCACGCTCACTCCCTTACTTCCTCCTAGTTCTGCTCCACTCTTTCTGTTCTGCCTATTAAGCGAGCTCCACCGACCATATGTGACTTAGGCTTCCAGATGACCTAGGTAAATCATATGAGCTTATTAATGAAAAACAAAGATGTTTCCATTTAAATTACATTTACCCTATTACCTTTGTTTATGAAGCAAATCAAAGAAAAGAAAGCATCACTACTCAGAATAAATGAAATGACCATAACATGTTTAAAGAAAGCAAAATTACTAATCTCTACATTGTTTCTATTTTCTACATCAAGGACAACAATCTTCATGATGTAAAACATATAACAAAAATTGTAAGTTGGAAATTGAAACAGTATAAATAAATGAGATGAGCTTGAATCTGGATAATACTATAATAATAGAAAAGCATTTTGTCAAAGACTGATATACTTTCCTTGTGGCTAAGATGGAGACGTCACTTACACGGTAGTATAGGTAAATACTTGTTAAATGACCAAACAAAATGGTATTTATTAATGGACTGATGATATATTTGTAGACAAAGTCTATAGTGAGGTGCTCCAGAAATCAATTATTAACTTTGTGCTAGCTACAATTTTTATCACTCTCCTTTGAATATGATATAAATGTGGAAACAGTATGACAAAGATTCCTTCCAATTTCCATAGGGTAGAATAATGGGCCAAAATTTAAAAAAATGAAATTTTATGGAGATAAATGTTATAATTTTTTATTTGGTTTTAAGATATCAAGTAAAACAAACTATGAGATAACAGAGGTATGGTTAGATAAAATATCTGAGGCTTTAATGAATGGCAAAGTGTAAGAATCAACAGTGGCAACATTATCTATCTACCGATACACGAAAGGCTCTATATATTCTGTTCTGATCATGTTTTATATGAAAGATTATGCTGTATTTTAGAAGATACAAGGCAATCTGGAGAGCATGCAGAAAGGAGAAATCAGAGTGAATTGAGGAACTAAAGAATACAGTACTAAGAAGAATTTGTTGGTTGAAAAAATTCAGATGATTAGCTTCAGATGAAGGGGGAGGAGAGAATGAGTTTTAAGAGTTACCCTAATAATAATTATATATTATATTGTAATATAATATATTATAATATAACAATATATTTTAAGGTAATTACATATATTCTATAGCAGAATACTACTGTACATTTGACAAACAGGTTGATTTTGTTTTTTTGCTTTTAAATTTGCTTTGTCTTTGTTTATTCATTTATTTTTAGTTTTCAACTTTCACTTTTATAAGATTTTGAATTCTAAATTTCCCCTCCTCTCCTTCTTCCTTTCTCTACAGCATGCAATCTGATATAGGCTACACATGTATGATCATATTGAATATATTTTCACATTTTTCATGTTGTGAAAGAAGAATCAGAACCAAGAGGGAAAAACATGGAAAGAAAAACAAAAGCAAACCAACAAAAAGAGCAAATAGTATGCTTTTGTGTGCATTCAGACTTCATGGTTCTTTTTCTGCATGTGATGAGCATTTTCAATCACGAATCTTTTGGAATCATTTTAGATCATTGCATTGCTCAGAAGAGATAAGTCTAAGAAAGTCAGTTGTCGTACAATGTTGCTGTTACTGTGTATAATGTTCTGGTTCTGCTCATTTCATTCAGCTTCAGTTTGTGTTTTTTCAGGTTTTTCTGAAATCCACCAGCTTTTCTTACAGAACAATAGTATTCCATTACATTTACATATCACAGCTTGTTTGGTTATTGCCCAGTTTATAGACAAATTTCCGATTCTTTGACCCCACAGAAAGAGTTGCTATAAATATTTTTGTATATATGTGTCCTTTCCCCCTTTTTATGATCTCTTTGGGGTACTGACCTAGTAGTGGTATTGCTAGATGCTGTTTTATAACTCTTTAGACATAGTTCCAAAGGAACAGCTTGATTTCAGAAAAACCTGAAAAGCCTTACACAAACTGATGCAAAATGAAGTAAGCAGAACCAGGAGAACATTGTACACAGGAATAACAATACTGTACAATGATCAATTGTGAATGATAATTCCAAAGGAAGAACTGATGCAGTCTAAATAAAGAGTGGAGTACAGTGTTTTTCATTTTGTGTGTGTGTGTGTGGTTATGTGTGTTTGTATGTGGATTTCTGTCTTCTTTTTACAAATGACTAATAAAGAAATATATTTTGAATGACTGAACATGTATAACCTATATAAAACTTTTTTTGTTATATAAAGGGGGAGGGGAAAGGTGAGAGAGAATTTGTTAACTGAAAATTTTAAAATAAACGAATGATAAAAATTGAATCCTTACATGTGTTTGGGAAAAATAAAATATTAAAGTAAAAAGAGACACCACAAACTATTTACAATAATGCCAATATTTAGATATATATCTAATTAATGTTGGTTCCCATACCCTTCTTCATCCATCCTCCAAACTCCTAGAGTCCATAGATTTAGAGTTCACCTCATTTCTATCCTAATAACTTCATTGTTTATGATCTCTCAATAATTGAGAAATAAAATATAAAAATTTACTTTATGGAAAATTATATCATATTCCCTAAAGTTTAGATGGAAAATATAATCCATTAATTTTTTTCTCTATGTACTTTAAAAAAAAATTCTAAGTTCTCTCTAAATGCTTTTATTTTGACTGAAGAAAGTAGAGACAATTATTGGCCTCTCCCTCCAGCTTCCCTGATGGCCCCACATCGTCAGTTGCACAGAAAAAATACTGTAATTGAATCTGATTATCTTAGTATACCACTGAAAATCATGCTGAGTGTAACTATATGAAAGCAAAACTTCATTTCAAGGATGAGCAGGCAGGTAGCTTCCCTAGCTACATGTTAAGATCCTGATCAAAATCTCAGTGTTCAATGCTTAGCATCAGACCCAAAATAATTTCACATGGAGAAGTATAACAGCTCTCATGACTCTTCAGGAACCTAAAGCAAGCATAGACAAAAGGTCTTTTGATAAATGTTATTACCATTGAGCTGGGTAGAAGAGAAAGAATGTCAGTAGAAACAAATAAACAACTCTTTCCCCTCAGTGAGCTGAAAGAGGAAAATGTGTGAAAGAAAGTTGTCTGAAGTTCTTCAAGGATCAGCTGAAGCTCAGCCTGCAGCAAAGGAGACAGCTGGGAAATTATTGCAGCTGATGGAACCTGCCGGCAAAATGCATTAGGAATGGGTTACTTCATTCTTAATAAGGTTGACATGTTTTGAGAGGGATTGAAAAGACAGAGCCCAAAGCAATGCCAGTACCACTAGGCTTCAGTACCATTCTCTGTTCATAATCATTGTGGCAGAAGGAAGTAGTGACAGGGTGACTTATTTAGCGCAATCAACTTCATAGGACCTGGCACTGTTGAGGGTGTCACCTTTATTTGCAACTTATCTTTAGGGAAGACTGGTAAAAATAAGTGACTGAGGCAAGAAATACATTTGGAATGGGTATTGCTTCAAAGCTTGCACGGGTCATTTGACAATAATGGTTCCCCAAATGGAATGTTTAGAGGACCTTATCAAACTAAATTTTTTTTTCCCGCAAGATTCAACTCTTTATAGCAACTGGTCAAAGAAAGCTTGATAGGGAATGAAAAGTAGAAAGAATAGGAGTAAAAACATAATGTGATAATATTATTTTGTCCTGCTCCTCCTCCTTCTCCTCCTCCTCCTTCTTCTCCTCCTCCTCCTTCTTGTCCTTTTTCTTCTTCTCCTGCTCTTCTTCTTCATGTCCTCCTCCTCCTCTTCCTCTTCCTCCTTCTTCTTCTCCGACTTCTCCTTTTTCTCCTTATTCTCCTCTTGCTCTTCATTTTCTCCTCCTCCTCTTCCTCCTCCTCCTTCTTCTCCTCCTACTTCTCCTTCTTCTCCTTGTTCTCCTCCTGCTCTTCATTTTCTCCTCCTCCTCTTCCTTCTCTCTTTCTCCTCTTCCTCCTTTTTTCTTCCTTCTTCTTTCTCATGACCTCATCAATTATGTAATTATGTGATGATTATCACATTTATGTGCATTTTTGAGAATGGGATATTTCACATGCTTCGTATCCCCAACACTCAGCAAATTGTCTGATACATAGTAAACATTTAATAAATAATAACTGAATAATTAATAAAATGTATGAATAATTGACAGGATATCTCCAAGATGGAAGTTATGTGTTTAACCATTCTACTGGGAAGCTGAATATGATTCTCTTTCCAGAGCTAGAAATCTTGAAATTTTGCTAGTTCTGTCTGAAGAACTGGAGAAAAGATAAGAAGAAACAAGACCTGAGCACTAAGACATGCTGTTTGAACATTAAAAATAGATTTCAACCAAACTGCATTTGTAATGTTGCAAGCAGAGACAAGAAATCTTATATTATGCTATGACATTACTCCAGAAAGAATAATTTGAATGCCTTTCCCTCAGTCAACTTTCCTATATCATCTGCAAAATATGCACTTTCTATAGATTATATGAAACTTAAAAAGTGCTATTTAAATAATCTGATTTGATTTGTGGTTCTTATATACTTACATGTATATATACATATATGTATGTATTTATGTATGTGTCTTTGCATTACATGTATATAAGCACATATATATAGCACATATGTTTATATAATCATAGGAATATATAACTCTTTTTCAATGTAAAAATGAGTTACTAATTCTAATACCATAGTCAAAATAGACATATTTCTCTAACTTTTTAATTATTGCAAAGATACACCTTATCTTATGTTCACTAGATATAGGGGTACTATAATAGCTTATATATTAAGCTGACATATCTAAAAGTATTATGATATGAATATAATAGTATATGTTAGTTTCAAGTGTAAACATTTTTATATGAGATTCTCCAACTAAATTTATTATTCTGTTGATAAACAAAATATCCTTTATACAGAATACTAACAGCTCCCATTTATATTATACTTTATGAATCACAAACCATTTTCTTCCCAATTCTATAAATCAGGTAGCATATATACTGTACAGTTCAAGGTTAAAGATAAAAAATGTAATCATTTTAATGATAGGGATTAATTTTTGTTTTAATTTTATAAATACTTCACCTAGTCCATTGCATTTACTTATAGTAGGTATTTAATAAATACCCATTTAATTGAAATTGAAAAATGAAAAAATCAGCAAGGTTAAGAAATTTAATCAAGGTCACACAATTGGAAAACAGAGGATTCCAAACTTGGACCAAGCTGTCTTTACTCTAGATTCAGAGCTCTTTAGCCCTCATTATGCTGCCTTTTATGCTACATGAAACCAAAACACACAAAAAAATGTAAATTCAAATTATTGAGAGAAGGTTGTATTAAGAAAAACTGCAAAATATTTGGAATTACAAGGCAAATCATTCTTAGAGATACTTAACCTGGAATATTCACATTATTCATAAAACTTATTATAAATGTCCTTATTTTGCTCTTATATTTTTAATTTTCTCTTTTGTCCCTGCAAGACATTGACCATGGTTTGAATAGCTCTGTGTCTTTTACTAATATCATGGAGACTACATGATGCACTGTAAAAAACAAACCACTTCTGACTTCATAGGATCCAATTTATTTACTTCTGTAATTTTTATTTATTTTGTAAAATGTATGTAATGATTAGTAAGTAATGTACGTAATTATACAGTGTATTGCAACATTTGAAGATGTTAAAAAAAAAGCACACGGTGACTTTATTTTCCAGTTTATGCTAGATAACTTAATTAATCCAGTTTATGCTAGATTCATTACTTAATTAACTTGAAGGTAGCTAGGAATAGGTTGTAGTCAAATAGAGTCAAATAGAGACTTATGATCTGTCTCCTCTAACTCCACAGCATTGCCTAATGTCAAGACCTGTGGGTGGAGAATTGGTGATGATGTACCCTGGTTCTTAGAAGCCTTCCCTGCAAACTTTTTCTGGAACTTCTTTGAGTCTACACGGTTTCCTCCCAATGGCAGGATCCCTAGGGGTCCTTGGTTTTGCCTAGAGCTCCAACCTTAGTCTCACCCATCACTCCTGATGGAGTTGGTCAGTTTAAAAGGCTTTTTGTATGCTTCTTTTTTTCTCTTTGGAAACTTGGCAAAAGAATGCATGTTGGGCAGTATTGAGTGCTCCAAATGCTGGCCTCCATTCCAGAAAGCTGGAGTTAATGGCTCCTTGAATAAAATTCCTCCTTCAGGAAGCAGAAAATTGGGATCAAATTTTTACTAGTGTCTGTGAGAAAGACCTCATTTCTAAAATATATAGAGAACTGAGTCAAATTTCCAAGAATGCAAGCCATTCCCCAATTGATAAGTGGACAAAGGATATGAATAGTCAGTTTTCAGAGGAAGAAATTAAAAATTTAAAAAATAGTCATATAAAATGCTCTAAATCACTATTGATTAGAGAGATGCAAATCAAAACAACTCTGAGGTACCACATCACACCTATCAGATTAGCTAACATGACAAAACAGCAAGATGATAAATGTTGGAGAAGATGTGGGCAAGTTGGAACACTAATTCATTGAGGTGGAGCTGTGGTCCAACCATTCTGGAGAGCAATATGGAACTATGGCCAAAGGGCTATAAAACTGTGCATACCCTTTACCCAGCAATATTGCTTCTAGGGTTGTATCCCCAAAAGATCATAAAAGTGGGAAAATGTATATGTATATACACATGTATAAAAATATTTATTGCAGTTCTTTTTTTGGTGGCCAAGAACTAGAAATTAAGGGAATGCCCATGGGGAATGACTGAACAAGTTGTGGCATATGAATGTAATGGAATACTATTACGCTATAAGATGATGAACAGTCAGACTTCAGAAAAACTGGAAAGACTTATATGAATTGATGTTGAGGGAAACAAGCAGAACCAGGAGAACATTATACACAGTAACAGCCACAGTGTGTGAGGACTGTTTCTAATAGACTTGGACCTTCACAGAAATGCATGGATCTAAAACATTTCCAAAGGACTTTTGAGGCAAAATGACATTGACATCCAGAGAAAGAACTATAGAATCAGAACACAGAATGAAGCAGACTATTTTCTCTTGTTATATTTTGTTTTGGTTTTTCTCATGGTTTCTCCCATTCATTTTAATTCTTCTGTGCAACCTGACTAATATAAAAATGTGTTTAATAAGAATGTATATGTACAACCCCTATAAGATTGCATGCCATCTTGATGAGGTAGAAGGGAAGGAATGGGAGCAAATTTAACACATATGGAAGTTATTGTTCGAAACTGAAAACAAATGAATTAATAAAAAAGAAAAAAATCCTCCTTCATAATTTTCAAAAGTACTGGTGTATTCAACTTTTCCAATCAAATAAAAGGATATTTCTTATCCCCTCCACCTTCCTCCTACCAAACAAAAAGTATGAGTTGAACAACTAGACCTTAAGAATAGTTATGAATGCCTACTGACTTTGAATTTTCTTATTGGTTGTACCCCAGGCCTAGAAATCTCTTCCATCTGCATCTTCTACCTTTCCTAATTTCTTATAAGGCTCAACTAAAATTCTGCCTCCTCCCAGAAATATTTCCCAGACTTCCTTAATCTTTGTACCTTCTCTCTGAGACTATCCCTAATTTATTCCATATACATTTTGTTTGTGAAAAGTTATTTAACATGCTGTCTCATTCATTAAAGTGAGCTCCTTGAAAAGAGGACTATTCTGTTGTTTACTTTTTTGATTTCTCTTTCTATCTCGAGAGTTTAGCAGGAAGCCAGGCACATAGTCAGAGCTTAATAAATGCTAGTTGATTAATTGTCAACATGGAAAAAGGTTTTTAATGGAGACCATATGGATCTATCATTGACCAAACACCATTTACCATCTTTGTCAATGAACTGGATGAAGTCATAGTGAGCATGTTTATTAAATTAGCAGATAGTATGAAGGTGGAAGGGATAGTTAAAATGTTGGTGACAGAATCAGAATCCAAAAGATTTCATAGACTAAAACATGGACTAAATAAAATAAATTTAATAGAGAAATGTAAAATCTTACACTTTGGTTAAAAAGAAAAGTTCAGAAGTACAAGAGGAGGGGAGCTTCATGCCTAGAAAAAATTGCATATGAAAAAGAGTAGGTAATTTAATGTACTGCATATTCAATGTATTCAGTGAAACATGACAGCCACAGAAGCTAATATGATATTAGGGTGCATTAAAATTTAGTAAACAAAACATCAGGCACAATATTCTCCTATGGTCAGACCACCTTTAGAATACTGTATTTAGTTCTAGGCACTACTTTTTCATAAAGAAATTTGTGACTATGATGTGACCCTTATCCTAATTGCAAAGGTCACAGCAGATTTATATATATATATTTACACATATAGATTTGTGTGTAATGGTAGTCATCTCAAAGTTTGGGGAGGGGAAGAAGGGAAGAAAAGAAAGTTACATGATAACTTTGTTGTATATTTGAAAGGAATAGCAAGTTGTATATGATGGATCTGCAATTTCAGGTGCAATCCTCTGTTTTTCTATGCAACTTTGGTGTGGAAATTCTTGTTTTATTTCTTACAGTCAGAATAATTTAAAAAAAAGCAGAATTAGTCAAATGTAAGAAGATATACAAAAATTAACTAAAGAAAGGAACTCCTTTAGAAGTAGAATTTTCATATGGAAAAGATAGAAAAGCACCCTGAAAAATTAATTCCTTAAAAATTAGAATTGGACAAGTGGAATCTAATGATTCCATGAAAAAACAAGAAGTAATAAAACAAAATCAAAATAGCGATTTTTTAAAAAATGTGAATTATCTCATTGGAAAAACAACTGACATGGAAAATAGATTGAGGAGAGATTATTTAAGATGTACTAAGCTATGCAAAAGTCAGGATCAAAAAAGAGACCAGGAATGGTATTTCGAAAAATTACTAAGGAAATTTGCCCTGATCTTCCAGAAGAAATGGGCAGAAGAGAAGTTGAAAGAATCCATTGAACACCTCCTGAAAGAGATCAAAAAAGGAAAATTGTCAGAAATATTAAAGCCAAATTCCAGAGCTCCCTCAAGGAGAAAATACTGCAAGCAGTCAAAAAAACAGATATCGTGGAGCCTCCATCAGGATAATGCAAGAGCAACAGCTGGTACATGAAAGGATCAGAGTGCTTGGATTGTTTTATTATGGAGGGCAAAGGAGCAAAGATTATCATCAAAAGTCACCTACCCAGAAAAACTAAGTATAATCCTTCAGGGACAAAATGGACATTTAATTAAATACAGGACTTTCAAACATGCCTGATGAAAAATTCAGAAGTGAATAGAAAATTTGATTTTCAAATATCAGGATCAAGAGAAGCATCACAAGGTAAACAGGAAAGAAAACTTATATGGAATTCAATAGGGATAAAATGTACATTCCTACATGGGAAGATGGTACATGTAATTCCTAAGAACTTTATGATTATTACAGCAGTTGGAAGGAGTATACATAGATGGAGAACATGAATATAAGTTGATTATGATGGAATTATAAAAAAAAACAGTTGAGGGGTGAGAAAGAGGAATGCACTAGGAAAAGGGGGAAGGGAGAAGTAGAATAGGATAAGTTATCTCATATAAAAGAGGTACAAAGAGCTTTTGCAATAGAAGGTAAGATGAAGGAGTTACAGGCAACATGGACATTGTTCTTATCAGAATTGACTCAAAGAGGAAATAAAATACACACTCCACTAAGTATGGAAATTTCTCTTATGCACCAGAAAAGTAGGAAGGCAGATTGGAGGAGGCAGTGGTCAGAAGCAAAACACTTTCGAGGTGAAAGGGTGAAAGGAGAGAAAGAAGCATAAACAGGAGAAAATCTGATGGAAGGAAATCCACAGTTAATAATCATAACTATGTATATTATATAGTATCATAAGGAATATACATTAAATATATATATATATAATGTAACATATGAAGTATGCATTAAGGGATATATAATTTCTTCCCATGGGAAGTAAGATAGGTGACATGGGGAGAAATTGAAAAATATGCAACTTTAAAGCAGAAAGAATGTCAAAGCCAAACCCTTTACTTTATATATTAGAATATTAATGCCCAGAGAAGTTGAGTAACTTATCTGAAGACACGATGTAAATGAATAACTAAGACAAGAATCCTCTGTTCCTTTATACAGAAAGCAGAGGGTGGAAGTTTCAATCTGTGGTTACAACCTGCCTTTGGTTCCTGATACCCATTTTACTTGGCAAGGGAGAGAAAAATTATGTGTCAATTAAAGAGAACCATTACTATCCTAACCTTGCTTATGTCAGTCCTGCTCACCGAAGAATGATACTATAGCAATTTGGTAGTGCCAGAAGCATTGTTTTTAAATTCAGAAGTCCAAATGATATTACTGACTACTGTAGTTATAACTAGGATTGGGCATGTGGAACTTTGCCCAAGGGTATAGATTTTAGAGGATGCCAAATTTAGAGGATACTGACAAAATTGCAAACTTGCAGCAACGTAGAAACAATACAACTTAGTATATAATTAGCAAAAGCAATTTGTTAAAATACCAGATGGCAATCTGGGATAAGTTCCATCCCTCTGCCGCTATACCTGCTCCTTCCTAATACTTCTCAACTGAGAGCACATCAAGCTGCTGACACTAGATATATTTGGTGCTATTTGCTCCAGGCATAGCATGCTTGGTAATAGTTCTGTTGAATGGAATCACATTTGTACCACCATTAAATAGTCTGCTCCAAATTTCCAAATCACATTAAAAATGGCCATCGCTCTGAATCAAATGATCTCATGCAAAGCTTAGATGTTCAATGATGGGGAAGATATAAGAAAGTTCTGCTAGAGTAGTGGGATGTGGGTCTCATATTGATATGGTTGAGGACATATGATATCAGCATCTAGTTCAAACTAAACAAAAATATGCATTTTTTTCTGGGAAGTAAGGTTGAGGAATAGATTTTACCTATGCATGTGACATACAATTAATGTATTAACTTGATGTTACATGTATTTCTTTACTGGGAGGTTGGGAGTTCAATCCCCAGATGGAATTGAGCTTCATTTTTGGCCCCTGACAGGCTTGAAAAAGTAAGGGGCTTCAAAAGGTTAGAAAATAGCCCACCTTGTATCTGTTATAGTAAATAATGGGTGATCAAAGCAGGGCAGTTCATGTCTACAAACGTCTTTGAAGATGGATCATTTGTGTGTGTGTATGTGTGCATGTGTGTGTATGTGTTGAACTTTGAACTGTATTTGTGCTAACGATTTATTTAGTGTAAAGGGAGTTATACTCAATTCCCCTGATAGAAATGACATTTTATAGAATCATTTTATGGATCATTAATTCTTCCAATGTGTGAATAATCAGAGAATGTTAAAATATAACTTTCTTTTGTATTCATATGTACCTGTATTTAGCTTTCATTTCAACATAGATTTATAGCCTGTTTGATTTTATTTTTGAATCCCACATTGATGTATATTTAAGATTATCAAAGACATCAAGCTGAACTTATTCTTTCACATTTGGAGTTACAAATCAGCTTTGAAGCTGGGTAATGTGAGATCATTTGAAAAGTTACACAAAGTAACCACTAACCAAAGACACTGATTAAAATCTGATTTTGCCAGGTTTGGTAATGCCAAATTAATTACCAAATTAATCTTAATTTTGTATAATGCTAAGCTACAAATTGGAAAACCTTCTGAGAGTTCATTTTAAATAGTTGACATAATGATGTATACTTTGAGAAACACTATAAAGTAAATCATTTCTAGAGATCTACTATGGAACCTCTCAATTATCAGCGTGCTGGAAATCAGGAGAGAAAGATGAAAGGAATGGCTCCTTTCCCTTTCACCTCTCAACCCCAACCACCTGCTCCCTTTCTCTAGTACTAGAAGGACAGGATAGCAAACTCCTCAGGATTATCTTTGCACACTATATAGTGCAAGCAATCTAACACTGAGAGCAGCAGGCAGAATGGCAGTGAAGGCAAGAAGCTTAAAAACTCAAGAATTGTTTATCTATTCCCTAATATGGCTGCTTTCAATTTTTATTTTTATTACCATGTATCATGCTAAAGCGTTATTCTTTGCCATGAAGAACTGACACACAGCACTAGAGACCTGGGAATCTCATATATGTCCAATTAATATAATGTAAGTTATGTATAATTTGAGAAACATTTATGCAGATGCATACAATGGTAAGCACAAGTTCCAAACAATTTGTGACATACGTAGCTAAAACTTACACTATCATAAGAATTACTCAGTAAGATCCAGTTGTAGCTATGATGAGAATAGCCAAGAGTACCTTGTCAAAGTGGAGCTTATAAATCAGAAAAAAAGATATGATAATCGAATACTCAAATAGTTTTCTCATCAGGTTGAGTTCTCCCCAGTCATGCCTATTATAACCGAAATAGGTCATTCTACTCTGTGCAACTCTTTTCTATGCCCTTCCAAAAGTACACTATAAGTAGTCCATTCTATGTGTAGGAGGCCTTCTCTTTTTTTTTAACTATATCACAAGAATGGCAGTGGAATACTCTGTCCATCCACCTGACCTTTTTCCCTCATGTAACGTGGCAAGCCCAATCCTTCCTATAATATAATTCTTTAAAGAAATCTATTTCTGTTGTTCTTTGGAGTTCTTCACAGATTCTATGTTGCAACCTGCTCACGCATACAACGTACCCTTCCACTGCCTTCCACGAGATGCTTAGCCATAGTTCTTTGAAGGCTGTAGTGTTCCAAGTCTTGTTGCCTAGAGAATCAACTCAAAACTGTTTGGACTGAAATGATAGGCCTTTGTTGTTCTCAAAAGGTTAGAGACAGTAAAAGTGCTTTGTAGCTAGCTGAAAACCATCCAGTCTGCTCTCTTCCTCTTTCCCAACTGCACTTAGCTCATGATTCATCTGTACTGTCTGTTCCAGATACAAATAATAATGGGCAGGTTCTGTAGAGTATCCATTCAGAGGCATGTTGAAATCTAGGCAAAATGCATTATTGTTGAACTATGCCTGCATGAGATCTTTCTTCCGGGCACGAATGAATGAGGTGGGAGCAAGGATGGTATGCACGCCGTTCATTCTCAGCTAGCTTAGAGTATATATAGGCATTCTACTTGCACGCATGCAAGAAGCTCATATACACTGTGTGCTGAGCTTATGTGCTTGGCTGTCGCTGCTCTTGCTCAACATAATTGTTGAAGGTCGGTTATTGCTTAAGGGTGGTCCATCACATAAGTCATGCAAGGACATGACGTCCCAAGAGATTTCTCCCGAGGACACCATGACCTTGATAACCCGAGAATTCCAAATCCTTTACACATTATTTACCCATTTGATCTTTCCTGTGAGGATAAATAGGCCAAAGTTGTTTGAGTGATGACAGACATATTCAAGGAAGGTCCATAGGGTTCTAAAGATTGATGCCATAAAAATAGTGCCATCTACAAATACAAATCACGGGAGGATTGTATCATGAACAAGGAATCCCTTCTCAACTTGAATATTGTGCCAGTTCTCTTTCATCACAGTGCCAAATATTTTGAGAGCATTTGTCTTCCTGTTTTATGCCTTATGTTAGGCATGGTAGTGAGGGAATGGAGTCATTCTCAGAAAAATGCCTTTAAATGCATATAAATAAAATGCATAGGATTATGAAAGAATGAATTGAACTGAAGTAATGGTTTTCATTTTTTAAAATTCATAAGCCTCATGGTAAGAATCTTTATTTTCCAATAAACAAAAAGTCAATGGAATCACATCCTTTCTTCTCTTAATATTTTTTTTTTTGGACAAATAGAAGTAAGCCTTTTATTTATTTATTTTTAATATGAATTTATTTACTTGACTTTGTACATTCATTTTCACAAAACTTTGGCTTCCAAATTTTTTCCCCATTTGTCCCCTCCCCCCACCCGAGTACACCAAGCATTCTAATTTCCCCTATCATCAATCTGCCCTCTCTTCTATCATCCCTCTCTTCTCTT
>CM053771.1:322674593-322699843 GCA_028658325.1 Potorous gilbertii
TCCTTGAATACTTATTTTGCCCTCTGGTTCTAGAATATCAGGGCAGTTTTCCTTGATAATTTCATGAAGGATGGTTTCTAGGCTCTTTTTGTGATCATGGCTTTTAGGTAGTCCCATAATTTTTAAATTGTCTCTCCTGGATCTATTTTCCAGGTCAGTTGTTTTTCCAATGAGATATTTCACATTCTCTTCCGTTTTGTCATTCTTTTGGTTTTGTTTGGTGATTTCTTGATTTCTGAGAAAGTCATTAGCCTCCATCTGTTTGTTCCATTCTAATTTTGAGAGAACTATTTTCTTCAGTGAGCTTTTGCACCTCTTTTTCCACTTGGCTAATTCTGCTTTTGAAAGCATTCTTTTCCTCATTGGCTTTTTGAACCTCTTTTGCCAATTGAGTTAGCCTATTTTTCAAGGTGCTATTTTCTTCAGCATTTTTTTGGGTCTCCTTTATCAAGGTATTGACCGTTTTTTATGCTTTTCTTGCATCTCTCTCATTTCTCTTCCCAGTTTTTCTTCCACCTGTCTAACTTGATTTTCAAAATCCTTTTTGAGCTCTTCCATGGCCTGAGCCCATCAGATATCTATTTCAGATGTTTGGGATACAAGGCCAAGAAGGCCTTGACTTCTATGTCTTTCCCTGATGGTAAGCATTGTTCTTCCTCATCAGAAAGGAAGGTAGGGAACATCTGGTCACAAAGAGAGTAACTTTCTATGGTCTTATTTTTTTTTCCCTTTTCTGGGCATTTTCCCAGCCAGTTACTTGACTTCTGAGATTCCTCTTCACCCCCACCTAGATCTGCCCAGCTAGTGCTTGGGGTCTGAGATTCAAATGCTGCTCCCCAGCCTCAAGGCTTTCAGCGGGCAGGGCTGCTGTTCAGGTAAGATTAATTTCAGGTTCTCAGGTGGGGGCAGGGCCACCTCCCAGGCTCAGTTGCCTCAGGGAGTTCATGTGGAGACCTTCTGTAATGGAGCTCCTGCCTGCTCTGGGAGTCTCTGGCTGCCCGCTGCCTCTGCTGCTGCTTCCTGATGGGGCTTGAGTTATGGAGACACCCTGCTCCCCTCTCAGCCAGTCCAGAAGTCTCTCTCACTGACCTGTAGCTCCTGTGGGTGGAGGGACTTTCACGGCCACTGGAGATTCCATCTCTGAAGCCTGCTCAGATCTGCTCACTCCTCTCTTTGCCGTGCGGCCAAGGCAGGGCTGGGCTCTGCTCCTGTCCAGTGCATGAAAGACCTTTGGGGTCGGTTTTTCAGGGCTCTTTGGAATGGAAATATCTTTCACTCTGTTGCTGTGCGGCTTCCACTGATCCAGAATTTGTTGGGAGTTCTTTTTACAAGAAATCCATGGGCTGTGGGTTCGGAGCTAGCATATGTGAATCTTTCTACTCTGCCATCTTGGCTCCTCCACAATTCTCTTAATTTTTAATCAGTTGTGATATGGCAAAAGTATGGTCCTTGTTGAATTATATTTGTGAAAATCTGCTTATTCTTTCCTAATACCCACATCAAAGATATCCTCATTTCACACATAGATAACTTTTATAAGTTTTGGTATATGTAAAAGATTAGACATACCATTCCTACACAAAAAATCCTCCTGTGATAACTTACCTTGGCATGAAGGTGATGATCAATTCTATTAGACTATGCCAGTGAAGCACATGCTCTAGAAGATTTTCCCATTGTGGAAGAGTGTCAAGTATGGTCATGGGAAACAGATGAAGTTTCCAAGAACCACCCTAACCATTCAGAGAGAGACACATGGTGAGAAAATTGGCCACTTGGTGATGACATGGTTTGGTCATTATAACCTATGAAGCAATCTTGTGCAGTTCCCTTTCCATTTTTTAAATTATAGAGACAGAGTAGAAAGAAAAGTAGAGTAATAAAAATCACAGTTTTTTAGATAATTGAGAAATGCTAATATGACTATAATTACTGCAAATATGAGATCCTTGTCCAATAAATAGGTAGATATTTTGCTGGAGAGGTAGAACCTCTATGTACAAAAATGCTTATAGCACCACTGTTACTGGCAACAAATATATTGGAAATTGAAGATATCCATCTATTTGGGGAATGACTGAGCAAGTTGTAATATAGATTGTGATAGCATACTATTTTGCCATAAAAAATGATGAACAGTATGTTCTCAGAAAACCTTGGAAAAACTTCCATGAACTGATATTGTCTTCTTTCACAATGATTAATATGGAAATGTGTTTTGCATGACTGCCCACATATAACCCATATCAAATTGCTTGCTGTCTGACTGAAGGCGAAGGAGAGATAGGGAGGGAGAAAATTTGGAACTCAAAAATTAAAAAAAATTGTTAAAATTGTAATTCGGGAAAATAATAAAATATTAAATTTAAAAGAAAAAAGAAAGGAATTTAAAAAAGAAACAATTAATAAACTTTGTCTATCATTTGACCCAGCACTATTACTATAGATTATTAGGTCTACAGCCCAAAGTGATCAACAAAACAGGAAAATAATCCATATATACAAAAATATTTAAAGCTGCTTTTTCTGTAGTCTCAAGAACTCTGAACTAAGGGTGTGCTCATCAATTGAACAAATTATGTATGTGAATAATATGTATTATGTACCATTAAACAATAACAACAATGAAAAGAACAGATTCAAAGAAACCTAGAAACACTTTTATGAACTGATGGAAAGTGAACAAAACAAGAAGAACCATTTATATATCAGCAATGACGTTGGACAGACAAACAACTTTGCAAGAAATAAGTCTTCTCATCAATGCAATGACCAACCCTGATGCCAGAAGGCTAATGAAGAAATCTGCTATTCATTTCCTCCTGAAAAGAAACTTATAGGCAGGGATATTTTAAAACTGAAATAAGATAATGAATGAAATGCATTTTTGTAAACATAAATACTATATAAACCCTTGTTGTTGTTAGCAGCAGAAGCAGAAACAGCAGCCTGGAGCCAACAGGCCTCCAGTCTTTAGTTGACTTCATTTCCTAGGTCTTCTTCTGCCTTCCTGCCTTAACTCAAGCAATGTCTATGGAACAATATGTCAGTGTTCTGGTAGATGCTTAACAATGCAACTCTCAGGAAAAATGAAAATATGGATACACGCACTTTTAAGTTTAATATTCATTATTCACACTTTCTTAAGTCTAGACAATAAAATAAAAACCAAGTCCTGATTTGTAACAATTGCTCATCTATGTAGTTTAATTGTTCACACTGAAAATTTAACAATGAGCCTGGGCAAGCTTGACTTTCTAGCACATTTCTAGTGACAGAATAAGAGACATATTTTTAGATGTGGATAATGCAAAAATTTGTTTTGCTTGACCACATATGTTTATTTCAACAGTTGTTTTTTCTTTTCCAATTGAGAGTAGGAGAGAAAATTGATGTTTATTGAAACTGAAATTGAATTGTAATTGAAAAAAATTACATTACATTAAAAAAATAGCATGCAATTAAGATTTAACCCTGAATGTTGTTTTTTTTTTTAGTAAGGAAATGAATATATTGAAATTTAATATAATTAGTTTATCCAAAAGTTAAACCAATATTAATTAATTGCTATAAGGAGACCAAAAGACTGTAGAAATTACTGTAACCAGCAAGCATTAGACTTACTTGGCAAGAGAAATAGAAGGAATGATCAGCCGAGGCAAAACCATGTTAAAAGACAAACTCATTTGCAAAACTTTAAGAATGACTTTGGGTGGTTAGGGACAATATCATCTCATCCATCAGAGAAAAGTAGTGCTAGAACTCGTCTAAAAGAACCTTGGAAAGATACCCAACCAGGCCAGGTCACCCCAAAGGCATCCAAGGCTGAAAATGGACTACAAACAGGCGAAAAGTGGAAATAGCTTGCAAAAGCTATTGCCACAAACTGCTTCTTCCCATAAAGAACGGGGCAGCTCTTCCGCTTCCGGCGTCCCGAGAGCCATGGCCACCGCCTGGCCGGCCACCGCCTCGTCGGCCACCTCGGTGACCGCCTCTGCCGCCTCGCCGTCGGGTTCCGCGGGGTCGGTGGAAGAGCTGATGCAGAAGAGTGAGGCCGAGAAGGCCGAGGCCGAGCTGGAGGACGACAACGACGACAACGACGACAACGGCGACGACGACGACGAGCCTGATGAGACCTTGGCCGAGAGGCTGTGGGGCCTCACGGAGATGTTCCCGGAGACCCTGCGGTCCGCCGCGGGAGCCACCGTTGACCTCTCCCTCACCGTGGCCCAGAAAATGTACAAGTTCTCCAGGGCAGCTTTGTGGATCGGGGCCACCTCCTTCATGATCCTCGTTCTTCCCGTGGTCTTTGAGACGGAGAAGCTACAGCTGGAGCAGCAGCAGCAGCTGCAGCAGCGGCAGATACTCCTTGGCCCTAACACGGGGCTGTCCCGAGGGATGTGGGGGGGCCCTACCTGCACTTCCCGGAAAGATTTAGAGAAAATCCGCTACCTCTGACTGCGTTGGAGAGGGCAGAGCTTCAAGTTCAACTGTTTGCAGATTGTTGATTATTTGAAATGTTTTTTGTTTGTTCTGGGTTTTGGGGCATGTTGGACCATCTTAACACCATGGGCAGAATCCTCCCCATCCTCTCACTAGAAGTGTCCATCTCTTAGCTCTGCCCTCCACGCTGGCATGAGGGTTTTTCTTCAGTAGTGACCCCCAGCCCTCCTCTGGTCTCCCCATCCTCATTGCTAAGCTGTTGCCAGTCAAAGGATTCCTTACCTTTTCCTGGGGAAACTGAAGTCAGCAACCCTAAATACTCCTGACCATTCATTGAGAACTGTCAGGGGAGAATCTCCATCAGACCTAGTGCAAGAAATGTGGGGGTGACAAGAGTCACTGTGAATCTGTGTGTTCTGGGGGCTGGGATGCGGGGCAGAGTGCAGGATGGAGGAGTCATGGCTTCCTCCTGGTATGCTGGCTGGTTTTGTTTGCCCTGTAAAGCAATGTGTATATGAGAAAAATCAGCGTTAATGTTTTGTATTAAATATTAAAAATTATTCCAACTCCAAAAAAAAATTGTGGAAGCATCATTCTCGTACCTAGCATCATTGCATCTGACTGTTAACAGAGATCATAGAAATGACACTAAAGAGAACACAGTAGCTAAATTGTTTCAAGCAGTTTAAAACTGCTCTAAGACTTTTGGAGTACTCTATAAAGGAGATACATGCTAGAATTGTGAGGGCATTGAGGGATTGATTTACATGATATCGAAAGGAGGGAATGATACCAAAGAGGAAGGAAAAACACTGACTTAATAGTTTCCTGAAAATGATGATTAAGAAAAGATGAACCACTCCCTACCTACATGGCTACTCTATCTACACTTGAAAACAGAGATAAGCATATATATGTATGTGTATACAGACAAAAAGAGTAATATAGTCAAAACATTTATAAAATGCCTGCTATGCATCAGGCACTGTGCCGAGCACTAGGTCCTTTTTCTCAAGGAATTCATCTAATTGGGGAAACAACAACCAAAGAACTATGTACAAACAAGCCAAATGAAAGATTAATAGGAAACAAGAAAAAGGGCACTAGATTTAGAGAGGTTGGGAAATTCTTCTTGGAGAAAATGGAAATTCAACTGGGACTTAAAGGAAGCCAGAGAAGTCATTAGGTAGAGATGAGAAAGAACATTCTAGGCATAGGGGACAGCCAGAGAAAATGCTCAGAGCAGAGAGATGGAATATCTTGTTAGTGAAACATCCAGGAAGCCGTTGTCTTTGGATATTACAAAATATTATATGAAAGAGACGGTATTTATTCATGAGAGTGGATCAAGTAAGAATTCATAGAAGAGGTGGCATCCAGGGTCTTAAATATGGTTAAGAAATTAGCTGGCAGGAATTGGGTAGAAGAATATTACAGGTAAAGAATATGGTGTGAGCAAAGATCCAGATATAGAAATGATGAACATATTTGGGGAATAGTCTCTAATGGTTGGCTAGAGTAGTAAGTATTTGAAGAAAAAGAATGCATAGGATGAAGGGAATAGTGGATAGCTTCAGAGTGTGGAAGAGCTTGAATGCTGGACTCAGTCTTGACTTAATTAGGCAGATTATGAGGAACCCTATGGGTCTGATAATTCTTTAACATTCATATGACTGATTACTTTTCTTCAACCTCCTTTTTAATCTGGCTCCCTTCTTCTTCTTGGATTTTCTTGTGTTTATTTTTTGTGCCTTTTCTCGCATCTCAATCTTTCCAGCCCCCACATCTCTTTCTGCTCCCAAGCTTCCATTAAACTGTGTCCATGACAACTGTCTTTACATAAAGATGAAGGGAAGAAAATGATTATATTCTCATGGGTAGCCTTTTTCCCTCTTTAATTGCTTCCAAATAAAGAATTGTATGAAATAAAGAAATCACCAGAATGAATTCACTGAATCAACACTATTTCAAGACTTAGCATAAATTTTTCTTTAAAAAAGTATATATTTTGGCTCTTTAGAGTATTTGCCATTGAAGTTCATGATGACAAGTTACAAAAGTGAAAGGGAGCTGAAAATGAACTTGAATAGAAATTTACTATATAAAAAAACATGCCATTCCTATTCCTGGAGGGCCACTGGATCATTGGATTGATTTATAGCTAAAGGAAACTAACTGAAAGACCATCTAATCTAACCTCCTCATTTTACAGATGAGGAACTTTAATGTAATCACACTTGTTATAATTTAAGAAATCTTTCACTTTACATAAGCATTTAGTAAGTATTTATTCTGTGTCAGACACTGTGCCAAACTAGGAGGATAAAGAGAAAAAAAAAGTAAAAAAAAAAAGGAATCCTTAATCTTAAGCAATTTATATTCTAATATGGGAAGGTGTGTATGTGTGTGTGTGTGTGTGTGTTTCTGTATCTGTATGTCTGTGTGTGGGTATCCCTGAGAGGGCAAATTGTTTACTCTATGTCATATGCATATTAACTGGTAGAGCAAAGACTTGAACATATTTCTGAATTCAAATCCAATGTACATTCACTGTATCATGTTCCCATGGAGGGTGACTTATTTTCATTACTTTTAAGGATTTTAAATTTTAAAAATTGTTTTGGGAATAGCTTTATTTCTCCTTACTTCAATTGATAGAATCCCTGACAACTGAATTATTTCCTAGGAATTCCGTTGCTGTACATGTATGATAACCTGTCAATTTCTGAGTGTTAAATCACCAAAGAATTACCCATTTTCTTGCTTTGATTTTTTAATATAATAGCATTTGTAGAAGCATTTCCAATAAGAATTAGATGAAACAAGGATTTCCATTATCACCATTGTTATACAATATTGTACTAGAAATGTTAGCTTTAGCAATAAGAGAAGAAAAACAAATTGAAGGAATTAGAATAAGCAAAGAAGAACTATTGCTCTTTGCAGATGATATGGTAAACTTAGAGAATCCTAGAAAATCAATTTAAAAAGCATGAAATAATTGAAAAAGCGATTGAAATGATGCCTGATATTGAATATATACTTTAAAATGCTTATTGACCAACCATAACAAGATAAAATGGAAGATTTTTATTATAAATTATAACAAATATAATCATTTTTTGAATTTTTAGATGTTTATTTTTAGTTTTAAATATTCATTTCTATAAAATTTTGAGTTCTAAATTCTAGAGATGTCTCTTCTGCTTGCCTTCGAGACACACAATGACATGGCTTTTCCACACTTGGTCTCCTTCCCTACATATGGTGCTCTCTTACTCATACATATACACACATGTATTTATGCACTGCATAGTCTGTACATATATGTATGTATGGTTCTTGTTGTTCAGTCATTCAGTCACATGCAATTCTTCATGAACCCATGCCAATGCTGTCCCTGGGATTTTCTTGGCAAAGCTATTGGACTACTTTGCATTTCCTTCTTCAGTGAAATAACGCAAGCAGAGGATAAATGACTTGCCAAGGGTCACAAAGATAATAAGTATCTGAGGCTCGATTTGAATTCAGTTCTTCCTGGCCCCAGGTCCACTAAGCCATGTAGCTGCCTCCGTATCTATATGTAGATATGTATATTTGTGTGTGTGTATGTGTACGTATAAAAGAGATTGAAGGAAACCTTAGAATAGAGAACATACTAGCACCTGGGGAAACTGACAGAAAAGACTTCCTGAAGAAAGTGATATTTGATCTTTGTCTTGAAGGAAGCCAGGGATTCTAAAAGGAGGCAGATGTAAAGACAGAAAACATTCCTTTTATAAAAACAACTAGTTCAGTGACTTGGCAATGATAGATGGAGTGTTATATCGTAGGAAATGGAACAATAGGATCATGAGGAGAATAATATTTAAGAAGCCAGAAAAAAGGAGAGAGATTTAAATTCCAAACATGGAAGTTTATATTTGATCCTGAAGATAATATAGAGTCACTCGAGTTCCTTGAGCAGGGGGTTGAGGGGGGTGATATGGGCAGAATTACATTACTTTGGCAACTCTATGAAGATGGATTGGTGAAGGGAGATGCTTAAAGCAGGGTGAAAAGTTACAAGGCTTTCACAATAACTTGGATGAGAGATGATAAGAGTCTGAAGTAGGTGGGTACTTGTATGAATGGATGTGAGAGATATAAAGAAATTACAAGATTTAATGATCGGTTTGATATATGGCGTAAGTGAAAAAGAGGAGTCCCAGCTAACACCAACGTCATGAACCTGAGTTATTGAAAGGGATGGTGGTGTACTTGTCATGATAGGGAAGTTTGGAATGGGGATGGACCTGGGGGATGGGATAATTGCATTATGGACATGATGAGTTTGAGATACCAAGGGACGCACAATATGAACTGGTACTCAGAGGATGAACTAGGGCTAGATATTTAGAACTGCGGGGCTTCTACCTTCTTAGAGTTGTTGGGAGGACAAAATGAAATGTGCTTGGGACACACCCTATTACATTAAAAATAATAATAATTTTAAGGCACTTAATAAAATTTTGTTGGTGTATGTATATACATACATACATATATATTATGTAAAGGAGGAGAGAGAGAGATAGGACAATCATCAATATAGAGAAGATAATTAAACCTTGAAACATGAGAACCAATAAAATCACTAACAGAGGTATATCCAAAAAAACGTATAAGGCCTAAGACAATCTTGGGGAACATACATAGTTAAGGAGTATGACATGGATAGAGTCAACAAAGGAAACTGAAGAGCAATCCCACAGGTAGAAGATGAACCAAGAGAGAACAGTGTCACAGAAAACTGTTTTGTTTTGTTTTTTTAAATCAGGATAATTAGGATGACCACAAAGCCAAAGGACTAGGGTTTTCTTCTGTCCAGTTAATAGTTCAAACCCTTTTACTTGCATCTTTATTGCTGACTTCTATGTTCCTTTCACTGATTTTCCAAAGACAATGAAGTTCGTTTTTAATTTTTTGAAGTTCAGAACCATAGACTGGAGCCAAATTTAGGTCTCCATTAAAAAAAAAATCTCACCCAAATGTCGGTGAAATTCTTCAGACATAGTGAGTTAACCAATCAAAACACATACATTTTCAGTATTTTTTTCAAAATTTTTATTGCACAATAAAGGTAAGTTGGGTATAGAGAGCATTCTTCATAGCCATTTCTTTTTATTTCAATGAGATTTCATCAAAAAGTGATTTGATATTGTCCAGGTGGGTCATTACTTGCAAGTAAATGCCTTTGTTATTAAAGGTTTTGAATGACTGAGGGGGAATTTGGGTCAATTTGTTGAATAGCCTCCAAAACTTCAGAGATACTAGGGATTTGCTCCTTAAAATTTATTACAACTGTCAATTGGATTTTCACTTGTTGAATAAGGTTTCATAGGTTGAATAAGGAACCGCATCAAGGAAATAAATAATTGCTAGAGGAGGCAAGCAAAACACATAGGGAGAAAGAGGAAAAACAGGCAGCCTGAATTCTGCACTAGTATCCACAAAATGTATGAAAGCACTTAGGAGATGATAGGCATGTTGGGTGTCATATGCTAAAAAATTATGTGAGAACTTGAAGAGGAATTCCATAGGATAAGAAGGTGTATGAAATTTGAGATTTGTCCTAATAGAGGTAATATCATATCAGAGACTCATTAAAGAATTATCTCCTATTTTCCATGTCTGTGTAGCCTGTTTACTAGTCCACAAGGATATAAATCCAGTGCCTGCCTTCAAGGATCTTTTGTTTTTCTTAAGGGGAGAGATACTACATATAAACAGCTCAATAGATATAAAGTAATTTGAAGAGAAAGAAAACATTAAAAATTGGAGAACCAGAAAAAAACTTAATGAGCTGAGCCTTGAAGAAAAGAAAATTAATCAGAAAATGATGGATGAGGAGAAAGTACGTACTAGATCTGCATGAGTGAACGGAGGCAGGAGATGAAATATCCAGTTTGGAGATCAGCTGATAAGTCAGTTTGGATCAGGCAAAGGTTATGTGAGGGGAATGAGATAAAATAAGTCTAGCAAGAAAAATTGGAAACAGATTTTAGGGGGCATTTGAGGCCAGACTAAGGCATTTTATTTTATCCTAGAGGCAACAGAAGACTACTGAAGAATTTTGAGCAGGCAGTGATATGGCAGGACTTGTGCCTTATGAAGATTATCCTGTCAGCTATATGGAAAGTGTATTGGAGAGAAGAACAGACTGGAAATGGGGGTGGTATCAATTTAGAGACAACTGCAGAAATGTCAGTGAAAAGAGATAAGGGTCTGAACTGTGGTGGTGACAGTGTAAATAAAGAAGAGGCCAGTTTGACAGATATTGAGGAAACAACTTATTGGATATCATTGTGGAGGGAGGCAGTCAAGGTTGAATCCAAGGTTGTAAAGTTAAATAATTGGAAGGTGAATTAGGTTTAGTTTGACTTATCTGCACTTCCTCTTTTTATAGACTTCTTTTTCTGACATAGCTCAAATTTCAAACTATCTCTAGTGGTCATAGTCTCCCTGCTGGTTTCTCAGTTTTGTTGAGACTCCCCCTTTCCTCAGAATGTTTCAGGTTTCTTCCTTGTAATAAAAGCATTCATCCATATTTCTATAATATTGTGAAAAAAAATGATGAGCGAGATCGTTTCAAAAAAACTTGGAAAGATTTATATGAACCTATGTAAATGAAGTGAGTAGAACCAGGAGAGCATTGTACATGTAATGTACAATGAACAGCAAAATTTTAAGGATGTTTGACTGTGAAAGATGTAGCTATTCTGATCCAGACTGATCCAAGACAAAAAAAAAAAACCTATAGTGAAAAATGCTATCCACTTCCAGCGAGAGAGTTGATGAACTCTGAATGCAGATCAAAGCATACTTTTTAAACTTTCTTTGTTTTTCTTGTTTTTGTTTTGTCTGTGGTTTCTTCTGCACCATGGCTAATAGGGAAATATGTTCTGTATGGCTTCATTTGTATAATCAGTTTCAAATTGCTTGTCTTTTCAAGGAGGTAGGGGGGCAGGAGAGAGAGAGAGAAATTTGTGAACTCATTTTTTTATATGAATGCTAAAAAAATTACACAAAATTGTGAAAATGTAATGAAATAAAATATATTAAATTAAAAAAATAAAATGAAACTATTTTCTCCTCTATGAGTCTTCTGCTCCAATCTTACAATCCATGGAGAAATAAAGATAGACATCAGAAATGAGTATAACTAGAAGCCAAAATAGTATTAAAAATTTTTAAATGATGCTAATGTCTCCTTCTCAGATATGGGAACAGCCTGCTTCTCTGGTGTCTGAAGTTCAGTCCAAGTTCAGCAAGGTTCATCAGGAGGATTGCCACAGCATGATAAATATTTCAAGTCATAGAAGCTCAGGAAGACAACTTCCCATTTACAGAATGGTTCCCATCTGTGTCAGTGGAGGAATTTTGAACACATAACTAATCTTGAAGTACAATTAAGGATTTTTATTTTATTTTCTAGATAAACATTGTCTACATTTACATAGCAATTTATATGTGTTATTTCATTCTATCCTCACACAAATAATCCTGTGAAGTCATAGGTAGTAGTATAAGTAGCATTTTCCCCATTTTACAGAAAAGGAAATTAGGATTTGGAGATTTTGAATGACTTGCCTAAGGACACACTTCTAAAAAGAAGCAAAGCTCTTACCAAATACCATACTCATTTCCAAGTCTTCTGTTCTTTCTTCTCTTCCACACTTAGTGTCTTTTAAATGAAGAAGGCAGCACCCAATCTTGTAGAAGAGTTTTCCCTTACTGTGAATGAGAAGACTGTATCTTCTGACAGTTTTCTTCTGAATGAATGAATTTCTGCTCTTAAGGGTGTAATGCTAGGGGAAGTTGGCATTTAGAGAAATCCTTTGGTGAATCATCTTTATAAACTAATGAATCCCTTTGCATTATGAATAAGCACTCCACTAGATGTTTTTTTGTACATTCTTATTTCTGTACATTCACTTTTCTTAAACTCAAATGCAGCATTGTGACTGATTGTCAAGAAACTAGTAATACTCAGAAAAAAATTCATGTTCAGGACAAATAATAATAAGTAATATTTATAAAACACTTCAAAGTTTAAAATTGTTCCTCCTAATAATCCTATAGTATTGAATTATTTTAATTCCTGTATATAATTGAAGTTGAGGGATTAAGTGAATAGAAAACCACTACTATAATATAGGTAGAGATTTTTGTTATTAGGTATGCTTGCTTTGATCTCTTATTTTCACATGTCTTAAGGTTTTTCTTCAAATATTGCTGATGTAAGCACTCGGCTTTTTGACCATTTGAAACATTCTTTAAAATAAAACAACAAAATTTTATTTTTTGTTTTCACTAAAAATTAATGAAAGCAACTGTCATTTGATGATCTGAGATAAAAACTGCTTAAAGGCATTCATTTGGTTCAAATTGGTATCACTTTAATTAGTACTGGTTTTAATTTATCACTTTATTGTATGAAGCAGGGCTACTGCTAGGGGTTCAAGATATGCATATAATTCAGAATGATTCCAGAATTGTTGCTTGCTTTCCATGACCACATCAATCAAAGCAGATGGATCAGTTTTTCATGGCATTCTGAAGTCTAATAAATAAATTTTATTTTACCTGGAGAGTCTTTGAGATTTAGATTTGAGATTGTCTTTCCCTAAAACTGCTGACATCTGATAGATTCATTTGGTTTCTGGATTGTGATGAAAGTGACATGATAGCTAAAGGCTTATTCTAGGAATAAAATGAGACATTCTTTAAAAAAATAAACTTCTACTTATTCTAAACTTATCTTTTTTTTTTAATGTGAAGAGTTTCCTACAAACTCCCTGAAAGTATTTGTCTTCTAGCTTAGAGTTGCTAACCAGTAAAGTTTTTGCATGTTAGGTGAAATTATCATAAGACAGAAAAACAAAAAAAGTGGAATGTTCCCAGAATTGGATGTTTTGTGAAATGGAATGTGCTGGCTAATTTATGATGAATATGAAAACAGTTTTGGTAATTGTCCTTGTTGTTGAATATCTTTCAAACTATAGCAGTTTCCATTCATTGTGATTCTTGTAGATCTAAAGATAATTTAATGTCTATTTGATGCTTGGGGAACATGTAAGGTTAAAATGAAATGTGAAAATTAATTACCATTACTATCATCTTTTAATTTCTTAAAAAAAGAAAATTTCAAATTGATTCAAATTGGTCAGAGGAAAGGAGGAAGAAAAGAAAGAGAGAAGGAAGAATGGATTGAAGGAAGGAAAAAAGAGACCAAGGGAGGGAAGTTAGAAAACTATTTGTTCAACCATTAAAAGAAAAAGAATAATTTAATACCAAGTACTACTATTAGTCTGGCTGTTTGGAAATTGTGTAGGTAGGGAGGGAAACAGCCTACTTACTCACATGGATTCTTCTAAGAAAAAAGTTATAAGAAATGAGTGGTTGTCAATGAGTCACAGAGGCAACTTTACCTGTATACATAAGATAAGGACAAAGAGTATAACAGTTCAACTGAGGGATACCATCTCCACTGACCATACTCTAAGTTGGCATATCTTTCAATATGGAAACTGTTTTGCTGCTTTGAATATTCAAGAAAGGACAGTTGATCAAATTACATCTCTACTAGCTAGAAGGGTCGTGATTAACAAGATGTTATATGAGTAGAGAAATAAGCAGCTCATCAAGAAAACAATTCTTCTGGGATATATCTCTTGGTTTTGTCTTCTTTTCCCATCTCAAAAATCAAAATATGAGTTGGAATTAATGAATTATTTGTAGTAGCAAGCAACCCAACACACATGGGGGGAGGGGCTGCTATCACTTGTTCTTAGATCTGCATTCACAAAAGGAAAGCAACTCTCAAGGGATTAACAATCACTTTAATCAAGCATATGTGTCATTCCTTTAACCAAGGACACATATCATTCAGTTAGTTCAGAGATTCAACACCCTGAATTTCAAAGAAAATACAGAGAAATCAGAAGACTAACAGACATGGCTTCCTCGTGAATTCGACCGACACTTAGACCCCCAGCTGTCTCGTCATAGTTGCCAGAGAGGGAATCATGACATCTGGGTTCTCAAAGCTGGGGGGCTACTTTGGTGGCTTCCCAGAGTCCTCATCTGGCACTCAAACCTTCTTACCCAAACTAAGCCCCCAAATAAACCCTCAATTCAGAGTATTTATACCTTTTTTAGAGCCAGGGGGCAGCACAACCCTTTGATCCAGTGCCGCAAAAGAAAAAGCAAATGGTACTTAGGACCCTCCTACAAAACAATTCCCCTAATCAAACTTCCCACAATGAACAGGCCCATTAAAAAAATTAACAATACAAACAGACACACGGTTTGGAATTAAAGAAACTTTGTTTCTGTACTTTACTCCTTATACTCTTGATTGACAAAGGCAAGATTCAATCAGAGGCACTTGATTATACTAAAACAAAAACACCAAAAGAGCCTATTTTGATTGCCATCACACTATTAATTGATTCGATTGAAGTCATAGAATCTTAATGTTACCGGGATGATAGGCAGGAGAAGAGATGATACATGATTTGAGATGATTTAGTCAATCAGATCATGAGCATAGATCCTCTTTTACATTAACCTTTTTCATACCTCAAGCACTTTGTACTCTGGTACATACTAAGTGCTTAAAAGTATTAATTGAGTGACTGTTGGTTTACAATATGGGTCACTCATTTCTCTGGCTGAGTACAACCAGGAACAGCAGTATCTGTTTTTTTGATAGTTGAGATTATTAGAAAATTTATCCTCATACCAAATATTATGATTTAAATCAATATTATGTTGAATTGCAGTTTTCCAGATGGAAGCCTCTACCTATAACTTCTGGTTATCGCCTTTAGGATTAAGAAGAACACGTTTTATTTTTATGTCATATGCAAAACCTTTAATTACTAGAAGACAATTATCAAGTCCTCCTGTATTTTTTCCACTTCAGGCTAACCATTTCTATGTCCTTCATCAGATCCTCATCTGATATTGTTTACTAATTGATACTTTTTTTTTTAAGAATAAATGGTTTCTTGAATGAGTTCAACTATATTGTCTCAGACTATTTGGTAAATGTGAATGCTATTCAAAGATCACTGGATGATGTCTTGATTTGTGCATGAATTGGATTTAAATGAGATAGAGTTGCATGAAGTCACCAGATTCACTTTCCCTGTCATTGAAATCCAGTAGCATGACTAGGATACAGTGGATGACCTTGAATGCTCCACAATGCCTGCTTCAGCCATGTTTATGGCTACTGAAACAAATTATTCTCATTCACTTGCGGAAGAAGTCTTTACATGCTTGGAGTAAACATCCCTCTAACTCACCAATGGGTTTGAGTCCTGTTGATTACCCTGAACTTAGTTTAGCTGGTTTTCCTAGGGTGTGGCCAGTGCACATGCTATAGTGTTTTGGAGCATCAGGTAAGAGTTGGGTGAAAGGTGGACAGCAAAGATACATGAGCAGCCCTGAAAAGGACTTGGCAAGCCTGCACACCAGAGGTGCTAGCTTTCCTTGAATGCCCCATATATCCCTAAGTGTGAATAAATATAAGAGAACTATTATTGATATGAATATTTCCTATTCCTTGAAAGAGATATCATCAGCAAAGTTTCAAGGGTGCTTCTAGGTGATTCTTAAGACCTTTATTGTTAAAAATCAGTCATTATAGCCACATTTCTAGATTTAACTAGAATTTTTGGCCTGGCCCTTACAATGTTCAAGGGATCTTTTAATGACAGGCCAACACAGGTAAATTCTTTGTCTTAGCCCATATGATAAACTTTGATTCTACAGAAAGAAAAAATAAATGAGCTCCACAGTCAAAGAAAGCCTAGATCTGACATATTTTTTTTTATCCTAGAGTATGAGAGGATATCTAAAATCAAAGGCACAATGCCACATAATCTTAGGAGAGTTATGAATAAATTTCAGTTACAAATACTCATCCTTAACTTTCCCTTATCTACCTCTCCTCTGGATAGCTTCATATTGATCTGGAATACACACTTAGAAAATCCTCAGGGACCTTAGCAAACCCAGTTCCTTCTCTGCTGAGATTTATTAATAATAGCTCTCATTTACACAATGCTTTATACTTCCTCAAAACAGCTCTGTACAGTAGCAAGTATTCATTTAGCAAGCAATGAAATTGAGGCTTAGAAATTTTAAGTAACTCATCCATGGTCACACAAGTAGTAAAAGCCAAAAGAAAGGCAATAAATCATAGTCTTCTGATTTCAAGTCCAGTATTCCTTTTACTGGATCAACATTGACTAATACTAATTGCAACCTTAAAATTCTTTTTTTAGAAGAAAACTAAAGTGAACAAACTTAGTGTTAGTCCTAAACTACATTTACTTGTTTTAACAAAATTTCCATTTCTTTATACTCATCTTTCTGTTGTAGTAGTTGTTTTGGTTTGGTGCAAATCTTTTCCAGGTATAAGAAGTTTTCTCCACTGATGCAAGCAGAAAATCTCTCCAATGATGCAAACCACAACTTAGAGTATCAGAGAGTTTTAGGAGTGGGGGTGGGTTAAAGAAATGTCAAATTAATTCAGACTATAAATTTATAGATGCAAAGGGATTTAGAAAACTTCTAGTCCAAAATCCTTTATTTAACTGTAGCATTGAGTATCATATGCATTGGAGAATCAGAGGGAGGAAAGAATAGATCTTTCATTGGAATACAGAGCTAGAAGTAGTATTGCTGGGTCATAAACTATTGCACAGCTTTATAGTCCTTTGGGCATAGTTCTCAATTACTCTCCAGAATGGTTGGATCAGTTCACAACTCCACCAACAATGTATTAATGTTCCAATTTTTCTACATCTTATCCAATATCTATCATTTTCCTGTTTTGTCATGTTAGTCAATCCGATAGGCATGATGTGGTATCTTGGAGTTGTTTGGATTGGCGTTTCTCTAATCAAGAGAAATTTAGAATAGTTTTCCTATGACTACAAATAGTTTTAATTTCTTCCTCTAAAAACTGTTTGTTCATATCCTTTGTCCATTCATCATTTGGAGAACGACTTGTATTTCTATGAATTTGACTCAGGTCTCTACATATTTTAGAGATGAGGACTTTGTCAGAGATACCAATTGTAAAAATTGTTTCTCAGGGGGGCAGAGCCAAGATGGTGGAGTAGAAAGAGGCATGTACTCTAGCGCTTACCCCACAGCCCACAAAATACTTGTAAAAAGAACTCTCAACAAAATTTAGAGCAGCAGAAGCCACAGAACAATGGAGCAAAAGTGGTTTCCAGTCAGAGCTAACCCGGAAGGCCAACAGGAAAGGTCTATCTCATGGGACACTAAGCAGAGCAGAGCACAGCCCTGGCAACATGGCACTGGGAGGAACAGGACCTGAACAAACTTCCAGGCAGAGTTCCTAGCAGGGAAAATCCCAGATACCTGAACCCACAAGTGACAAAGAAAGCTCCAAAAGTCACTGGGGAGGACTTTCCCAGCTAGGCAAGAGAGAACAGGATTTCTCCAGCAATAGCCCCAGGTGATGGCAGAGGCAACAGATTGCAGGCAGCTACAGAGGCCTGGAAGCAACTTGGATTGATTGTTTAGGTAGCTCAGCTTAAAGCATCTGGTGGTAGGGAACAGCTGATCTAAACCCCAGACTTGAGTGACAGCCTTGTCCCCACCCAAAGCCCAGGGGAACTGCACAGCTGAGTCTAATCTCTTGACAAAGGACTCAGAAGTCAAGTAACTGGCTGGGAAAATGCCCCCAAAAAGGGGAAAAAAGACCATAGAAGGTTATTTTTTTGGTGAACAGGTGTCTCCTCCCATCCTTTCAGATGAGGAAGAAGAAGGCTTATTGTCACGGGAAGTTAAGACCCCAGGCTCCGGGGCCTCCAAAGTGAACTTAAATTGGGCTCAGGCAATGGAAGAGTTTGAAAAGCTAGTTAGCAGCTTGCTAAAGGAGAATCAAAAAAATGCTGAGGAAAATAACATCTTTAAAAAGAGGCTAACTCAATTGGAAATAGAAGAGGTCCAAAAAATCAATGAAGAGAAGGAGGCACTAAAAAGTAGAATTAGCCAAATGGAGGAGAAGGTTTAATAGCTCACTGAACAAAATAGTTCTCTGAAAGAGAGAACTGAGTTCAGGGTAATGAATGACTATGAGATAAACCAAGCAGTTAGAAAACAAAACCAAAACCTTGAAAAAATAGAAGATAATGTGAAACATCTCATTGGAAAGGCAATTGACCTACAAAATAGATCCAGGAGAGACAATTTAAAAATTATGGGACTACGTGAAAACCATGATCAAAAAAAGAACCTAGACATTATCTTCCATGAAATTATTGAGGAATACTGTCCTGATATTCTAGAACCAGAGGGCAAAATAAATATTGAAAGAATCCACCTATCACCTCCTGAAAGAGACTCGAAAAGAGAAACCCCTAGCAATATTATGACAAAATCTCAGAGTTCCAAGGCCAAGGAGAAAATACTGCAAGCAGCTAGAAAGAAACAATTTGAGTATTGTGGAAATACCCTCAGGATAACACAGGATCTGGCAGTTTCAGCATTAAGGGATCAAAGAGCTTGGAATAGGATATTCCAGAAGTCAAAGCAACTAGGATTAAAAATAAGAATCACTTACCCAGAAAAATTGAGTGTAATACTTCAAGGGAATAAATGGTCATTCAATGATCTAGAGGACTTTCAAGTATTCACATTAAAAAGACCAGAACTGTATAGAAAATTTTACTTTTAAATACAAGAATCAAGAGAAGCTTGAAAAGGTAAAGAGGAAAGAGAAGTCATAAAAGACTTTCTAAAGCTGAACTGTTTACATTCCTGCATGGAAAGAAAATATAACTCATGAGACTTTTCTCAGCATTTGAGTAGGTGGAGGGATTGTATACACACACACACACACACACACACACACACACACACACAGTACAGGCTGTGCTGAATCAGAAGAGATGATATCCACAAAAAAAAGATATACAGTAAAAATTAAAGGGTGAGGGAGGAAAATACTGGGAGGAGAAAAGGAGAAGTGGAATGGGGCAGGCTATAACTCATAAAAGAGATAAAGAAAAATCTTGTTCAATGGAGGAGAAAAGGAAGAAGGGGAAAGTGAAGCTACTCTCATATGGCTTAAGAAGGGAATAACATGCTCATTAAATTGGTTATGAAAATCTATTTTACGCTACAGGAAAGCAGGGGAGGAGATGACAAGTAGGGTAAGGGAAATGATAAAAGGGAGGGCAAATGGAGAAGGGAGTAACTAGAAATAAACATCTTTGGGAAGGGACAAAGTCAAATGAGGGAATTAAAAAAAAAGGGGGATTGAGTAGGTTAGAGGGTGATATAGTTAGTATTATACAACATGATTATTATGGAAGTCTTTCCAAAATGACACACATATAGCCTGTATTGAATTGCTTGCCTTCTCAGTGGGGATGTGGAGGGAGGCAAGGAGGGAAAGAGGGTGAAATTCAAAGTATTAGAAATGAATGTTGAGAGTTATTATTGTATATAACTGGGAAATAAGAAACATAGTTAATGGAGTATATAAATTTATCTTGCCCTACAAGAAAAGAGAGAAGATAGGGATAAGGGAAGAATGGATGTGATAGATGGGAGGGCTCATTGAGGGAAGAGGTAATCACAGTGCAAGGTAATAGGAGATGAAGGGAGGGGAGAGATAGGGAGAAAAATTGGACATGTTACAAAGTGATGTAAAAGTAATTGACTGAATTAATTACTGAGACTAAATCTGAGACATCAGATCTTTAGTTTGTGGAAACGAATTTTAGTCTGAATTAATTACTGAGACTAAATCTGAAACATCAGATCTTTAGTTTGTGGAAATGAATTTTAGTCTAAGTCTCTTAGAGGTAGGTAACTTTGGATAAAATTTGGCATTGAAGGAAAAGTTAAGGTTTTAATGATAAATTTGATTTTATGATTGTTATTAAAGCAGGAACTAGAACAGGTATAGAAAGGAATGTAAGCCACTTAAGACTTGACTCAAAAGATGTTCCTTAGCCAACGTGAAATTATAGTTATATGTGAAACCTGGTTATTGAAACTTGATATTTTAAGATGCTATGGAACTATTATTAAGTAACTGTTCATCTGAGTCTAATTCCAGATATGGCTAGCAACAAAGGTGGTCTGAGCCTCCAATCCATGATGCCAGTAAGCCTGTGAGGTGCTGGTATGAACTGAAAAAGGTGATCTCATGGGAAGGATAGGAGAGTGGCTGTTCAGCCTGGGCTGAGGTAGGATTCTCCTGACTCAATTTCTCCACTGACACCTGGCAGACTCTAAGCCTCACTGAGTGCAAGTTGACAATCTACTCTTACCTGGAATTGATATGAAGTTGGGGAGATATTGTTTCCCTGCAATGTCCCTACTCTTAGTGGCAATTTCCTAGAGTCAAAATGTTTGGAAGCTTAATACCAGATCTATTAAATTATAGATTGTTGGCAGGGAAACATCTGAAGTCAAGTCTAAAATTAAGCTATTAGGCTTAGGACTTTAGACCAACAACAATAAGTTAGAGTCCTTTATTTCTTAGTAATAGTGTGGAAACAATTATGGCAAGGGCTTATGAAGTTAGCATACATTGTAATTATTTGTGTCTCAGTTGGTTACTATTAAACAAAAATCTATTTGAAATCTATATTGTAAATGCTTTAAAAGAAACCAAAAGTTGGAATTGTGTAATGTGATATGACCTATGTTAAAAATGAAAAATAAAAAAATAAAAAATGAAAAAAAGAATAAGTACTGTAGAAAAAAAGTTTTCTTAGCTTTCTGCTTCCTTCTTATCTTTGTTGCCACAGCTTTGTGCAAAATCTTTTCAATTTAATTTAATCAAAATAATCAATGTTTCATTTCACAATCTTCTCTGTCTCTTGTTTGGTCATTAATTCTTCCCTTCTCCATAGATCATAGACATGTTAACTTTTCCTTAGTTTAGTTTTCTCATAGTATCAATCATTATATCTAAATCATTTACCTATTTTGACTTTATCTTTGTATATGGTATAAAATTATGGTCTATGCCTAGTTTCTGCCAAACTATTTTTCAGTTTTCCCACCAGTTTTTGTCAAATAGTGAGTTCTTATCCCAGAAGTTAGAGTTTTTAGTTTTATGAAACAGTAGATTACTACAGTCATTGACTACTGTGTTAGTTACTTGGGTACCTAATCTATTCCATTGATCCACTATTCTATTTCTTAGCCAGTACCAAGTAGCTTCAATGATGGCTGCTTTATAACACTATTTAAGGTATGGTACAGCTAGGCCACCTTCCATTGCCTTTCTTTTCACTAATTCCCTTGGTATTTCAAAACTTTTGTTCTTCCAGATGAATTTTGGTATTATTTTTTCTAGCTCTGTAAAATATTTTTGGCAATTTGATTTTTACGAAACTGAATAAGGAAATTAATTTAGGTAAAACTATCATTTTTATTATATTACCTCAGCCTACTCATGAGCAACTGACATTTTTACAATTATTTAGATCTGACCTTGTGTGAAAAGTGTTTTGTAATTGTGTTCATATAGTTACTGGGTTTGTCTTGGCAGGTAGACTCCCAAATATTTTATAATGTCTACAGTAACTTTAAATGGAATTTCTCTTTCTGTCTATTATTGTTGGGCTTAGTTAGTAGTACATAGAAATGCCAATGGTTTATATCCTGCAACTTCACTAAATTTGTTTATTATTTCAAGTAGTTTTTTACTTGATGCTCTGTGATTCTCTAAGAATACCATTATATCATTTTTAGAAATTGATAGATTTGTTTCTTCTTTGCCTACTCTAATTCCTTCAATTACTTTTTCTTCTCTTATTGCTAAAGGTAACATTTCTAGTACAATACTGAATAACATTGTTGATAATGGACATCCTTATTTCACCCCAATCTAAGTGGAAATGCTTCTAGCATATTCCCATGAAATATAATGCTTACTGATAATTTAGAGAGATAGTATTTGTCATTTTAAGGGAAAGTCAATTTATTCCTAAGTTATCTAGTGTTTTTTGAAATATGAAAGGGTATTGTATTGTATCAAAAGCTTTTTCTGCATCTGCTGAGATAATCATATGAATTCTGTCAGTTTTTGTTGCTGATATGGTAAATGATGCCGCTAGTTTTCCTAATATTGATCCAATCTTGCACTCCTGATAAAAATCCAATCTGGTCATAGTGTATTATCTTCTAGATAAATTGCTGTAATCTTTTTGCTAATATTTTATTTAAAATGTTTCATTGTATCCCATAAGTTTTGGAATGCTATCTTATTTTTTCAGATGAAGTTGTTGATTGTTTTTGTGATTTGTTGTTTGACTGATTTATTCTTTCAGATTAGATTATTTGTTTCTAATTAGCTTCTACTTTGGTCTTTCCATGGCCCTTTGTTTCCTATAATTTTTTATTGTATCATGATCTGAAATGATGCATTTAATATTTCTGCCTTTCTGCATTGGATTGTGAGGGTTTAATGCCTTAATACATGATCATTTTTCTGTGTAGGTATTATGTACTGACAATAATATGAATATTTCTTTATATCCCCATTCAGTTTTCTCCAGAAGTCTACCATATTGAACTATTCTTTTCATTTACTTAATACTTATTTATTTATTTTTAGTATTCAACATCCATTTCCACAAAGTTTTGAGTTCCAAATTTTTTCCCCATCTCTTCCCTCCCCCATCCAAAAATGCCATACATTCTGATTACCCCTTCCCCAATCTGCCCTCCTTTCTATCACACCTCTCCCTTATCTCCATCTTCTCTCTTCACTTGTACGGCAAGATAGATTTCTATACCCTATTACCTGTATTTCTTTTTTCCCAGTTGAATGCAAAAACAATTCTTAACATTTGTTCCTAAAACTTTGAGTTTCATTTGTTCCTAAAACTTTGAGTTTCAACTTCTCTCCCTTTCTCTTTCCCTACCCATCTTCACTGAGAAGGCAAGCAATTCAATATAGGCTATATATGTGTAGTTTTGCAAAAGACTCCCATAATAATCATGTTGTATAAGACTACTATATATCCCTTCATTCTATCTTACCCCCTATTTATTCTATTCTCTATTTTGACCTTGTCTCTCCCCAAAAGGGTTTACTTCTAAATACTCCCTCCTCCCATTTACTGTCCTTTCTATCACCCCACCTCACCCCACTTATTCCCTTCTCCCCTACTTTCTTGTAGTGTAAAATAGATTTTAATACCAAATTGAGTTTGAATGTTATTCCTTCCTTAAGGCAAATGTAATGAGAGTAAGCTTCACTTTTTCCCTCTCACCTCCCCCCTTTTCTCCTCCATTAAAAAAGCTTTTTCTTGCCTTCTTTATGAAAGATTACCTGCCACATTCAATTTCTCCCTTTCTCCTCCCAATACACTACTCTGTCACTCCTTAATTTTATTTTTTTAAACATCATCTTTTCCTTTTCAATTAACCCTGTACTCTCTCTCTCTCTCTCTCTCTCTCTCTCTCTCTCTCTCTCTCTCTATATATATATATATATATATATATATATGTGTGTGTGTGTGTGTGTGTGTGTGTGTGTGTGTGTGTGTGCTTGTGTGTACTCCCTCCAACAACCCAAATACTGAGAAATGTATCAGGAGTTACAAATATGATTTTTTCATGTAGGAATATAAAGAGTTCAACTTTAGTAGGTCTCTTATGATTTCTCTTTCCTGATTATCTGTTCATGCTTCTCTTGATTCTTGTGTTTGAAAGGCAAATTTCCACTTCAGCTCTGACCTTTTCATCAAAAACACTTGAAAGTCCTCTATGTCATTGAATGACCATTTTTTCTCCCTGAAATATTGTACTCAGTTTTGCTGGGTAGATGATTCTTAATCCTAGTTTATTTGACTTCTGAAATGTCATATTCCAAGACCTGTGATCCCTTAGTGTAGGAGCTTCTCGATCTTATGTTATCCTGATTGTATTTCCACAATACTCCAATTGTTTCTTTTTAGCTCCTTGCAATATTTTCTCCTTGGCTACTCTGGGAACTCTGGAATTTGCCTAAAATATCCTTGGGTGTTTCTCTTTTCATATTCTACCCTTTGGTTCTATAATATCAGGGCAATTTTCCTTGATAATTTCATAAAAGACGATATCTAGGCCCTTTTTCTCATCATGGCTTTCAGGCAGTCCCATAATTTTTAAATTGTCTCTCCTGGATCTATTTTCCAGGTCAGTTGTTTTTCCAATTAGGTATTTCACATTATCTTCTATTTTTTCATTCTTTCAATGTTGTTTTGTAATGTCTTGGTTTCTCATAGAGTCATTAGCTTCCATCTGCTTCATTCAAATTTTTAAAGAATGATTTTCTTTTTTTTTTTTTAAATAAATTTATTTAACTTATTACATTCATTTTCACCAGATTTTGGGTTCCAAAATTTTCTCCCCATTTGTCCACTCCCACCTCCCCAATATACTGGACATTCCAATTACCCATATCACCAATCTGCCCTCTCTTCTATCATCCCTCCCTTCCCTTACCCCATCTTCTCTTTTGTCCTGTAGGCCAGATAACTTTCTATTCCCCATTACCTGTATTTCTTATTCTAGTAGCAAGAACAACACTCAGCAGTTGGCCCTAAAACTTTAAGTTCCAGCTTCTCCCCATCCCTCCCTCCCCACCCATTCCCTTTGGGAAGGCAGGCAATTCAATATAGGCCATATCTGTGTAGTTTTGCAAATGACTTTCATAATACTCGTGTTGTGTAAGACTAACCATATTTCTCTCCATCCTATCC
>CM053771.1:322700343-322728306 GCA_028658325.1 Potorous gilbertii
CCATTCTAATTTTGAGAGAACTATTTTGTTCAGTGAGCTTTTGCACCTCTTTTTTCACTTGGCTAATTCTGCTTTTGAAAGTATTTTTCTCCTCATTGGCTTTTTGAACCTCTTTTGCCAATTGAGTTAGCCTATTTTTCAAGGTGCTATTTTCTTCAGCCTTTTTTTGGGCCTTCTTTATTAAGGTATTGACCCATTTTTCATGCTTTTCTTGCATCTCTCTCATTTCTTTTCCCAGTTTTTCCTCCACCTGTCTGACTTGATTTTCAAAATCCTTTTTGAGCTCCTCCATGGCCTGAGCCCATGGGGTATCTCTTTCAGATATTTGGGATACAGAGGCTTTGACTCCTATGTCTTTACCTGATGGTAAGCAGATCTCTTCGTCGTCGTCAGAGACGAATGGCGGAATTATCTTCTGAAGAAAATACCCATCTATGGTCTTCGGTTTTTTTCCCTTTTCTGGGCATTTTCCCAGCCAGTTACTTGACTTTTGAGAGTCCTCTCCACACCCCTGGCTTAGATCCGCTGAGCTAGTGCTTGGGGTCTGGGATTCAAATGCTGCTCCCCAGCCTCAGGGCTTTTGGCGGCAGGCCTAACTGCTCTTCAATGGGAGCTTATCTGCTGGTTCTCAGGTGGGGGCAGGGCCGCCTCTCAGGCTCAGTTCCCTCAGGGGATTTATACTGAGATCCTTTGTAGTGGAGATGGGGTGGAGCTCCAGCCTTCTCTGGGAGTCTCTGGCTGAGCTGCCTCTGCCTCTGGCCAAGCTGCCTCAGCCTCTGCCGCAGCGGCGGCTTCCCAGGAGGACCGAGTCCCTGAGATCCCGCGCTCCCCTCTCAGCCCGTCTCTCTCACTGACCTGTGCGTCTGTGGGTGGAGGGACCTTCGCGGCCACCTGGAGATTCAGGTGCCTGATGCCTGCTTGGGTCTGCTGGCTCCTCTCAGTGCTGCATGGCCGGGGCTGGGGGAGGGGAGCGCTCGGCAGGACAGGACTCCGCTCCCGTCCCGGGGTACCTTTGCAGTTGGTTTTTCAGGGCTCTCAGCAGCAGAAATCTCCTTCACTGTGTCGCTGAGTGGCTTCCACTGTTCCAGAATTTGTCAGGAGTTCTTTTTACAGGAAATCTATGGGCTCTGGGTTTGGACCTAGCATAGGTGAGTCTTTCTACTCCGCCATCTTGGCTCTGTCCCCCTGTTTCTCCTTTCTACCCATGGTGTTTACCTATTTCCTGGCTTTTAAAGTTAAACCCTCCTACTGGAGCACAAGAGACACTAACCCAAGCTTGTTGTGCTGGAGTCTGTGGATCTGGTCACTGGCTTTGTGTGCTAGGAACGCGAGGCTGTAGGTTTCTGGCAGCTTACTTGGTGTTGAGCTGGAGCCAGCAACATTGAAGCTCTCAGGAGAAGGAAAGGTCTTAATCTTGAAGAATGCCTGCTCACCTGGGCTGCTCTGAAGCACAGATGCTAGATGGTTGGATACTGGAGGATGCCTCCCTCCTGGAGTTGTGCTTCCTGGGGTTGTGCTGTATCAAAGGGAGGTTTGGCTGCAGGAATCTACATGTTCCCCTGCCTATGCCAAGGCACTCAGGGGATCTGGTCTTGTCACTAGCCTCTTTTACCACCCAAGGGCTCAAAATCTCCCACTAGTTTGCCAAGGTGGAGCTTGTGGCTGACTTGCTGTGATGCCTCCTGTCCTGTACTACTCCCCAGAATGAGAGGGACCTTTCCCATTAATCCCCCAAGTTTCACAGGTCAGAAGACTGCTGCACCCTATCTTTCTGACAGCTCAGTTGTTCCAGGGATTTTCCTGGGGCAATGTTTTCTGGGTCTTTTAGAGGTCAATAAAGGCATGTGAGAGTGATTTACTTCTCATTCAGCCATTTTGGCAGAGTTGGCAGAGTATTAAATGAGGTAATAGTTGCAAAGTGTTTAGCAAATTATTTGGCAAAAATTAAGCACTTAATAAATGCTTGATGCCTTTCATACTGTATGTCATAAGCAAGACTTGAATCCTGGTCTTTCTAACTCAGAAACTAGCCCTCTTTCTACTAGAAAATGCTATTCTCAATAATCATCATACAGCCTAGGGTAAGACAATATAATAAAAATAACAAATGAGAGAAAATCACTGTATGCCTACAAATATAGATGGCTATGAAAAACAAAGAGAAAAAAGAATGAAGGAAAAGAAAATGTGACCTTTCTACCAGAGCTACAGCCTATTTTCCTTAGAGTCTATTCTCATGAAATAGAAAACACATTATATTTGAAGTGAGAGAGCAGTTTCATATTACTCTTCTGTCACTACCTGTATGACCCTTGGCAAATATCTCAAGTTTTCTGGGCCTAAACTCTAAAATGAAGGTGTTGGACTAAATAATCTCTCAATTCCCTTTTGATTTAAAATTTATTACCCCATGTTCTTATTTGAAGCCATAAGGACATGAGCATATGTTTATTTTTATAGTTCTGTATGTGTTCGATGTAGTCTTTGGCAAAAGTATTGAAATTGAAAAGTAAATTCCAATGTTAGAATTATTATATGAACATTTCAATTGACCAGAACTGCTAATACGGATCTTTCAATTAACCAGGATTGCTTTTAGTACTCTAAATTTGGAAACAGAAAAATAATGTTAAAGTAGGCAATTTATCTACCCTCTTTCCCTTCTTCCCTTCTTCTCTCCTTCCTTTTTCCTTTCTTTATTTTTTAACTTTTCATTTATCTGTTCCTTCTTTCTTTTTTCTTTCCTTCCATCTCTCCTTCCTTCTTTTTTTTCCCTCCCCCTGAAAAGTGGAAATTAATATTAAATTTTCCCTTTTAAACAATTGAAAGATAAAAATCATATTTCATGTTCATATTGAACTTTAAATTTTGAAATTCCTTCAGTCAATAAATAAACATTAAAATATCTTTAGTATTCTGCAAGAGTTAAAAATATCACATGAATGCCTATGTTTTTGAAACATGTTCAGTCATAAGCAGTATTACAATGTGTTTTCAGGTTAGCCATGAATTAGTTAGCACATTCCTATTTTAAAAACATCCTGTTTTTCCACTTTTCTCTGATGCCTTTTTTTTTCTTGGAAGGATCCATATTAGTAAGTTTACTCTCACCATCCATTTCCAAACAGTCAGATTGGCAGTGAAATTTGTTACTAAATTATTGTATTTCTATTAATTATTGATTTGGCAATTTTCTAATATGTGTCATTTGGTTATGGCAGTCTCCTCTTCATTCAGATGACTTACCTGGGGGTTTTGGTATTGTCTTCCTGAGGAGCACCTCATCCCTATTCTTATGCCTCCACCCAAAAATAGTTCATTAATACATATAGTGCAGGACCCTCTTCACAGGATAAGTGCAATGGTAGAGATAGATTAAGTGTCTAGATTAGAGGTTGATTAGTTGATTGTTGTCCTTCACCTTCAAAGAAGAGCAAAATGACATCACCACGATAAAGTGAAAGTTCATTGTATCCAACTGTGGCTGATCAGACCAATACAAGCTTGGAATGCTCTACCACAAGTTGGGCACAGATAGTCTGTATGACTATTTGGGGTGGATATTCCAAATTTGTGTTTACTTTGTGCTATCTCACTTTTGCTTTGCTCAAAGAGCACCCTTTCTGATACAGGTCTACCATACTGAGTGGTCATGTGTGAGTGCCTCTTATGTTGCACAGTCAAATCCAAAGTTCTTGAGAGAGATCATGAGAGTATCCTTGTATCACTTCCTCTGGCCACCATGTGATCACCTGCTCCATTCAGGTTCTTCATAAAATAATCTTTTTGGCAAGCGTACATTTTGCATTCAAACAACATGGCCAGCCCATTGGAGTTGTGCTCCTTGAAGCAAAGTTTGAATGTGTGACAGTTCAGCTCAAGCAAGTACTTCAGTTTCTGGTATCTTGTCCTGCCAGATGATGTCAGAATCTTCCTAAGATGGTTCAAATGGAGGCAATTCAGTTTACTGGCATGGTGCTCGTAGACTATCCATGTTTCACGAGTATATAACAATGAGGTCAGAGGCATCTAGATTAGATGTAGTACCCAAACAAAAACTTACTGGCAATTAGAACTTAAGAAGAGAAGAATTCAAACCTTGTCTAGAAAATTCAAACCTTATAAAGCAGACATTTTTTGACTCTGCTTTGGTCATACCTGTACATTGCAGATAAGCCATGTATTTATTTTCTTCCCTCTATGTATGAGGAAAGAGAAACTCAAAGAGGTTACACACTTACCTGAAGTCACATACTAGTAACTCATAAAGAGCTAGAACTCAAGTAAAATGTTCTTAGTATTATACCAAAATCCTTTACCAATTTCTTTGTTTGACTGAATTTTTTCCCCTAGAATCCTTGACCAAAGTAATCTGTGTGTATGTCAACCCAATAGCAATGATATCTACCAAAATTTTACTCTGAGAGAAAACAAATGCTCTCTTTGATACTCTGTGAAGCCAATGTTATCATAAAGCATATGTTCACCATTTTCCAAATCCATGAACAAATATTGTTAGCGTATGTTAGCAATTATGTGAGATGCAAAAGAAGTTTAAGATAACTCTTTCCTAATGAGAAGGGATCTACCTATTGATTATATAACATTACACAATTGAAATCATGAGAAAATAATATAAATCAACAGGTAATTCTGTGTAAAATGTGTCAGATACACATTATGGGAGTTCAGGGAGAAGAGAAGATGCAAGCTGGAGTAGGGAAGGAAGAAACTATATTTAGAAACCTGAAATAATGTGTAGACTACATAGAAGAAGTGTGGTAGTGGGTAAAGAAGTGTATGCCAAAGAAACAAAAGTTTAGGCTGTGCTAGAAAATGCAATTTCACAAATTAGACACCTGTAAGAATGTTCTGATAATGAAGAGATGATTTCTGAAAATTTTTGAGAAGAAAGGTAAATGAGACAATTAGAACAAACTAGTAACAAAGCAAAGAGCTAATCTAATTAGAGCTCCAGTTTCTGTCTACTAAACAGGTTTATCTATCTGCTATTAGAATCTCAAACTCAGCATGCTCAAGATTAATCTTTAATCCTGGGAATGATTAAATGTTTTATCTTTTCTCCCAAACTCACGTCCTACTTATCCAGACTAATCCTAATTTATTTGGAGTCACCACTAACCTCTCAGAAACACAGGTTCTCAAATTTAGGAGAATAACTAAAGGCATAAGTATACTTGTAACACCCAAATTATTATAATAGAGAAAAGTTGTCTTCAAGACAGTTGGTTATAATTAGAAGTAGTTTTTAGTCTTGACCTTTCCATTCACAAGCTCTTGTGACCTAAAACTACTCAGTTTATGCCTTTGTCTCATTTGACTCAACTATAATTTAGATAATATCACATTTATCATTACCTTGCTCCAAGGTTTGTTGCAATGTGACTTCTTTGTGAAATTTTAAATGCAATACAAATGCATTTTTAATATTTTCACAGCTTATGACAATAGCATACTAACAAATCCTGGGGACCTAGTAATTGCAGAAAATTTCTTCAATGTTTGAGATCTTCTAATATAAGTGAACTTACTCCACTGTAAGCTCCATAAGGGTATGAATCCTTTGAGCTGAACTTTTCTATTTTCCCCAGGACTTAGGTAAATGTTCTGTACAAAGAAAGTACTTAAGAAAATTTTGTTGAATTAAGAGAAGCAACATGATATGGTGGATAGGGAACTGGCCATTAGATCAAGAAAGCTTGGCTTCAAATTTCTTCTAATACATACCGTCACAAACCCCCCCTCAGTGTTCTGTGCAATCCTCTAAGACTCTAAGTTACAAATAAATGTGCTAACTTGAAATGGTAGTGAGGTAGTTTCCTCATCTGAGAGTTTCTTATATAAAAACAATCACTTATTAGCTTAATCTTTATTGAATTAAAATAAATCACATCTTATGGTCAATTTATATGTACTAATTTTCACTTATTCCAGGTACCATATGCACAGGTTTCTAGGAGCTAGAATAAGTTGAGCTATAATACTTTTTCAATATGGAGGAATCTGAGGATATATTTATATTAACATGTACTGATTTGGGTTTCCCTCGTGTGTAGAAAAGAAAAGAAAGAGAAAGAAGAAAAATTTATTTTATGTAATTGATATTTTTCCTACTTGTTAATTTCATCTTTCTAACCTGTCAGTAAATTATGAAACATATCTTCAGTATGAAAAGCATACCCATCATCAAATAAATATACTCATAAAAGAAGTTATCTCTAGAGGAAGCCTCTTTAACATTAGAACAGAGCTGTTTCAATCTCCTTTGATTTGACTAATGCCTTCAGAAATTAAAAAAAAAATTAATGAGGTACATCAAATATGTCAATGTATTATTGGGGGTTTCCCCTTTTTTTAATGTAATGACACAAATTACCTTGAAAAGAAAGGCACTTCATTGCATCACTATTTGACATATTTGTTAAGGAAGGATAAACTGTATCCACCATATTTAGAGCCCCATGTCTTCCTTTAGCAAAATTAAAATGCTTCTATAATTTGAATATTTCACCATATTTTGAGCCCTCAGTGCATTATTAACATTAAAATAACCTTTTCATACAGGCTATATACCCCTAATTAAGTGCGGACCATTTTTACTAGATGGCAGATGCCTTTCCCATCTGGATAATCTCACTTTCCTTCTGTCCTTCCATTTCTCTATGTAAATCATCTCTCCTTAAATACTTTTCCTAAGGTATTTAAAGTGAGGGATTAAAATCAGTAAAAAGATAAACATTTAAAAAAATATGCCACACAGAAAACAGCATTTTATTTAAATTAATACTCCAGAATATGTAGCACAATTAGATAAATTGCTTAATAATTAATAAGTTTAATGGTTCAATCAATAGTCACATGCAAACTCCTTTATTCTGATAGTATGTAATTGATAAAAAAAATATGTACCAAACATTTTTGTTACATCACCCAAAGGAAAATGGCCCCAGTGTTGGTAGTAAAACACAACTTTTAATGAATTTTTTTCAATTCATCTATTAATATTATGCATTCAATATAATGTTTAGTAACCATTGTTCAATAGACAAATATATGCACATACATACACACATATTGAAGCATTGTCTCTTCTGAACAATAGACAACATCCTTTGGGAGAATTTGCTGGGAACTGTTAATTGTCCTCCTTGCTTGAAAGAGAAGATAGTAGCAAGGTAGAGAAAGAGAAGTCTATCTAGGAATCATTTAGACAGAAGAGCCATTGGTGAAAAAAAGAGCATAGTGTACAATGCTGATGTAAAAAAGCATACTCCAAATACTTTCTTAATCAGAGCTTTGCCCAGGCAAGTCCTGAGTGTCAAGGAGTTTAGAAAGATTTCTATGTGGTCAACTGGATTGGAAATCTGAGGGCATGTATGTGAGTCATTTGCTTGTTATGTTCCTTACTGTGAATTTTCTTTTTTTTAAATTTGTCAGCTTTGTGAGCCTGAGTGCTAGTCATAGAATCTAATGGCTCCCTTTGAAGTAGCAGTAGATACTCAAATTACTGGAATTTTCCTGAGTTAGACCAGGAGAAGTAAGAGTACACAAAATGTTGTTATTCAGTTGTGTCTGACGCTAAGACTGAGGTGATTTAAGCTATTTCCTCCTCTAGCTCATTTTATATATGAGAAAACTGAAGTAAACAGGGTTAAGTGACTTGCTCAGGGTCACACAGCTAGTTAGTGTATGAGGCCAGATTTAAACTCATGAATCTTCCTGACTTCAGGATTTATCCACTTCACCACCTAGCTGCTCACACAACATGTAACCAGGTTCTTTGTACAGGTAGAAGACTTCTGACAAAATAAGAGCTTGAAACATATGTTTGGTTTCCTTAATGTGGATTCTCTTATCTCCCTCTTGTTTATTTGGTGTGCAATACATTGATCCCAATTCACCAGCAACACTTATGTCTCAGTAAATCAGCCTGATCTTTCCTTTCCCTCTATATGAGGAATAAGTGATTCTTCAAAATTTAAATGGCGTCCTTAAGGTCCTATATAAGAATTTCCAGAGATCATATGATGAATTTGTTTCCATGACACTTAAGTTGTCTTCCTATATTACTCTCTCAATATGTAGCCTTTAAACAGAATGTTTCCCTCTGGAAATTTGGCAATTTCCTTCAGTTGTTTTGCTGTGTTGGAATGCTAAAATATGGTAGCTGAAAGGCTAAGAGAATAATTGTATTTCTGATGACCCCTTAAAGTAAAGGAAGAAAGACTAAGTTCATGATGGTGACACTAAAAAGAAAATTCAATCTTGTAGAGCAGTTGTTCTTAAAATGTGGTCTGAGGAACTCTGAGAACTTTTGTGGGGTTCTTTGAGGTCAAAACTATTTTCAAAATAATACTAAGATGTTATATGCCTAATAAAATACTCCACCCTTTACTTGTCTGTGAGAATGGGGTTCCTTCTATCAAGTCAGCATTAAAGAGATCAGGCATACACACACACACACCTAAATAGATGTCAATGCCACTCTTCTCATTTTATTTTTGTTTTGGAAAAGAGTATTTTTCATAAAATATGTATATTAAATGCAATGGATTAATTAGTCATTTTAAATGAATTGATAGATATTTTATAAATTTTGTGAGTTTTAATTTCTAATGTACTAAAGAGTAGGAGCTATTTGGGGACCTCAGTTGTTTCAGAGTATAAAGGGGGCCTGAGAGCAAAAAAGTTTGAAATCTACTGTTGTAGAGGTCTGGTAATGGTTCATAACTAAATGTATTAAATTATAACTAACTGTATCAAAACCAATAGAATCAGAATATACATGAGCAACCTAAATACATGGTTTGCAAAATCATTCTTTTCAAAGTTTATATCAGAACAGGCATCAACAGAATGTGTATTATCTTTTTGGTTATTTATCATTCATGAAGAAAATAGAAAGCTTGATTTTCTGCTCCTACATTAACTTGAATTAGTTTTTTTCTGAGTCAACAATGCTGAATGCTTTAACCATTTAAAGGCACATGATTTTTCTTTCTTTTGACTTCTATTTGACTAGTGAAAAGATTTTGGGTTCAGGAATTACAACATACTGATTCTGCTTGTTGAGAATCAGAATAGCCAAGTAGACTGCACATTTGCCCATTTTATTTAAGAGGATTCTCTTCACAAAGCCATGGCAAAAAAAGAGAAAGAAATCCCAAATCAGTTCTTTGCAGCACATTTTGGCTGCCACAGTGACCATGTAGAGTGACTGAAAAGGGTAAAGAGTATGTTAAGACTGGTGTAGTTTTCAGACTGCCTATATTAATTTAACAGTGAGCACTTGACGAGAGACTTTATCCAGTAACTAATGAATGAAAATACTACTGGAGGAATTGCATTCTATTTATCTAGGTACTTCATAAATAAAACTAAAAGTCAAAAGAAAGTTGCAGCAAAAGAGAAGAAAGACTTAGAGGTTCACCAAATTAAAGGAGTTGGCACAGGTAGCTTTATCATTTTACCATAGTTTCATAGGTAATGAAAAAATATCAGTTCATAGAAGATTTGTTCATCTTACATAGCAAGTCTTAAGATAAATATTTACAGAGACCACTATGAAAACAGATGCAGCTTTAGTAATAGCTACTGAAGGTGGATGAAGAATAAAGAAAACAAGAATGTCTCAAAGAAAGCAACATATATTGTGGGATTTGGAGACATAAATGGTAAAGATAGCAACAAAACCATATTAGAGAATTCAAATCACAAAGAATGAGAGAATAGACTTACCAATTACAGAAAAGCTCATTATAAATAATTACTACAATAAAACAATTAGGCCATGTTGGATATGATAAGCACTATTAGGATCTAAAAATAAAATGAAATTGATTCTATTTTATTGGCCAGGAAAAGACTCTTTATTTAATATAAAAGTCATTCCTGTATCTATTGTCTTGAGTAGGGTCAAACCACTTTCTTGTCAGGGCAAAGATAAAAGCTAGTTCAAAACTAGAAAAATAGATGAAGATGATAGAAAGATTAAAAAAACAACTTGTTCAACCTGATCTGCTAACAAAGTGATTGGTGCCAAAAACAGTGTTATAAAGATAGTAGAAAGGGTATTTACATCAATGAGAATACTTTGATAACAGACATTTAAGCTATGTTAATTAATTGAAGAAATCAAAAGAATCTGGCATCTAACTCTCATATGTGATTCAAAGAAGCTGTAGAATATATAGCAGTCACACTTCAATAAACAATTTCACCAGATGGGCTAGGTTTTGTCTAATTTTCACTAGATTGAGGATAATGGACAAGCCTCAAACATGTAAGTTAGTAAAGGAGATGTCTACCCCAAACATGGGAAGAATTCCCCATGTGGAATGGGTGAATAAAAACAATTTGTTCCAAAGACCATAAGGTGACTGAAGCAAGCACTGTGAAACACTTAGACCTTAGTTACATATAGAAGATGCCAAGGCTATCCACTATATCCTGGGACATTAGCAGTCATCTTGACTTTTGTCTTGCCACTGGCATTTGATGACTCTGGAATAGAAATTTTCACAAGTCTGCTTTAGTTAAATCCAAGATATTCCTGAGTTGAAAGGCATCACCCACATCATTTTACCATTTTTACTAAACTCAAAGTGCTATGGTGATAGGCAAGTGACAAAGGAGCAGATGCAGATACATTGAAGCTATAATTCCAACTCTGCAGACAAGTAACCCAGGCCATAGAGTCGTTTTCTTACTGGACTTAAGCAACCCTTGGGTATCTGAGAAGCCTTTTGAAAGGACTGCATTGCCCACCTCCTAGCATAAGGAAGGGGCCAGAAATTTGGAGCTGTAAAAGTTGTCTGCTTTACCCAACCACGAGTTGTTTACAGCAGTAGGTAGAGATCCTACTCTGTGATCAAAATACAAAAAAAGGACAAAATCTCAAGAAAGTATCATATCAAATAGCTGTCTGAAGCAAAACAAGTCTGGCAAATAAAGACCAGTTTACTGAAATGAGATCTGGATACACACTTTTGAGGAGTGGTCACCATGATGTGTAGCACCATGTAGCTGGTGTTGGTTTTGCAATTAGAATGAATCTAGTCAGCAAGCTTGTTTATATCTCCCAAGGAGTGAGCAACAGGCTCATGACAATACAACTGCTACTTTCAGAAAAGTGCCACATCATCATCATCAGTATATATGCTCCTCCCATGACAAACCTCAAAGAAGTCAAAGAAAAATTTTTTGATGACTTAACGACCCTCATCATCAAAGTGCCAAAAGAGGGCAAACTTCTAATTCTGATGACTTCAACATCAGAGTTGGCACAGACAATCAGACATGGCTGGGAATCTTTGGGAGAGACAGAGCTGGAAACAGCAACAGAAACAATTACTTAGTACTGAAGACTGCTGTGAATCATGACTTTCTCATCACTGACACTGTCTTCTATTTACCTAAATCTAATAATACTTTATACATGTACCCTCAAAGCAAACATTGGCACTTCATTGTAAGGAGAAGAGACAGACAGATGAGAGAGTGATATTCTCTCCAAGATAAACTTTCACAACCAACACAAGTGGCTGCCCCAAGGCAAGATTACTACTGGAAAACTTAACGTCAACAGATTAGAGGGCTTTTTAAAGTGTGAGCAGTTTGTTGCTAACTTGGAAAGAAAGGTGAGCCAACATATGGTTGGTGACATTGGAGAAGGAATAGAGAGGGCAGCCTTGAGAGATTTTGTGTACAGTACCACATTTACTCATCTGAGCTAGAACACTCAAAAACATTAAGATTGGTTTGACAAAAATGATGGGGAAATTCAGAAGCTGTTAAATTTAAAACAAGACTCCATAGGGTTTACCAGAAGACTGGCTAAACTGTCTCTAAGTATGCAGCATTTAATGCCACCAAAAGTAAAATGCAAATGAAGCTTAAAGGGATGCAGGATGCTTGACTAAGTAAGAAAGGTGAAATTCATTTTCATACTGATCATCACAATCCAAAGCACTTATATGATGCTGCGAAGGCTATCTATGGGCCAAATACTAACGTTGCATCTCAACTATCAACCCACTCCAGCCATGAAGAACTGGACATGACTGAAATGAGTGAAGAGTAACAAGCTCTCAAGGAACTTAAAATCTAAGGAGAGAGATGCCATGCAAATAGATATCTGCAAACAAGCAATGTACAAGATAATTAGGAAATAATGAACAGAGGGAAGATACTAGAATTAGGAAGTGTTTGGGAAAGCTTCTTTTAAAGATGGAATTTTAGTTGAGTCTTAAAGGAAGTCAGGGTGGTCAGCAGTTAAGAAAAAGGAATGAGAGTGTTCCAAGCATGGAGGACAGCCAGAGAATATTCTGGAAGCCAAGAGATAGAGTGCATTGGAATTATCAGGATCAAAATTAGAGACATATTGAATCCAAAAAAAATATTTATATGATTCCTTTATACTGAGGATATGAAGAAAAAAATGAAAAAAAATTGCTCTCTCTAAAGAGTTTGCATTATAAGCAGGCACAGGGGAAGAATAAGTTAGAAGAGGTGGTAGTGAAGGACATGTAAAGGATACAACATGGAAACAATTTATATATATATATATATATATATATATGTTATATAAATGTATATGTATATATGTGTGCATATATATGTTATATAAATGTATATGCATATATGTATGTATATGTGTATACACATGCATACGTATATGTATACACACATACAAATAAATTTCAGGAGAAAGGTTTAATGTAAAGATCAGTTTCTTAACAATGGAATGTGGTTCTAGAAGGCACTAATAGAAAATAAAAAAGGATAGGAGCACTAGAGAGATGGGATAGGCATATTGGGTAGGAGGGAATGAAGGGTTTAGCCAGGCAGTCTGTGACTTAGAACCACAAGAGTACTGATAGACTCAAGGAAAAGTGGATAGCCACACAGTAACGAGTTAATGATGATTTAACTATGCCCTGAGGTAGAGGCAAAAAAGGGAGGAGGGAAATCTATATGATAACAAGGCAAATGGAAAATCTGAGCTTCCATTTGATGGTCAACTCTTACAATACTTGAGTTCTGGCTTGGATGGTTATAGAGAAGTGAAGCGTAGTGGAAGCACTCATCCTTCAATACTCAATCAAGTCTGCTCTACCCTAGAATTCATGCCAATGCTGATGGGATCATTTCTCTTTGTGTATCTGTGTGTGTGTGTGTGTGTTTGTGTGTGTGTGTATGTATGTATGTGTTGTGAAGTAGAGGCACACAAGAGGGTCTTTGGATCTGGACTGTCAGGGGGAAAGCCATCAGAATAAAGATTTTCCTGAGTAAGCATGTTGTATATAACATCTACGAGTTTTGTCTTTTCCCTGGCATGTAAAGAATTAATTCAAATCCTCACTTTGACTGGAAACAATGACAGAATATTCACGTTCTCAGATTATAGTTACTGGAGAACATTTTGAAGATAGTCTGGCCTTGTTCCATTAGCATCTGTGTGCTAGAATCTCTTCTTACCCACAGAAAAATTCTGGTACAGACCTGAGATCAGATTTATTTTCTTCATCAGGAAGTTCCGTCTTATTCACTTAACGTTATGTCCTTTTCAGTTATTGTGACAGAAATCCTAGTTTCTGCTTAAAAACAAGAAGAAATAAAAATTTTCCTCTTAATTAGACCTATTAAAAAATGGAATGGGCCACTTCTGAAAGCTCAGAGTTCCACTCACTGCTAGATCATTCAAATTAAGTCTGGGTGGTTATTTGTTTTGGAGGGTATGGCAGGCATTCAGACTTCAGGCAAGCATTGAACTAGGTTACCTCAGAGGTCATTTACTATGCTGAGCTTCTAGCATTCAATTTCTTATGGAAAAAACAAGTATGTCTCAGAATGAGGAACACTTGGATACAGGTCTCTGACACATGTTGATTGCATGACCCTCAAAAATGAAATTTTTTCAGAACTCCAGGCAATTCTCTAAGACTCAGTTGAAGAGAAAATGCAGGATTATATTGCTTGAAGGAATTTCCTAAACCTGAAAATAACCATTTCAGCGAAATCAAAGATTCAGTCAGTATCACCATTCCTCTAGTTTGAGATTAAATCTGGGTCCATGAATAGAAAAGTAATATAAAAAGCAAATCCCAATTTGAAATATCATGACCTGTATAGCAACAGTTATTTGCCTGTAAGAGAGAAATCAAGAAAAAAATCTTCATTCAGTATTGGGTTGCTGATTCCCACTCTTTCTACCACTCCAAATCATGGAAACAATATTTCTTCTTTTTCTTAAACATTTTCAATAGTCAAAAAACTCATATTTTAAGTTCTTTCAGAATCCAATTTATTATGGACAGCTGCCATAGTTCTGGAAAACTATTTAGTATTTACTGGTTCTCTTCACATAATTTTCACAGGGGATGGACTTTTAATGCCTCAACACTAAAGGGAATCCCAAAACACATGACCAAAACTTCACTGCTGGAAAAAGCAATGATTCTGTCCAAAATAATTGAAGAAACTTAATTTCCCTGTCCATGTGAATCAATGTCCATTGCATTGTCTGATGGATAAATAGACCAATGAAAGTACACTGTGTGCTTTTAAAATGTGTCTGTGTCCTGAAATCTGAACAAAAAAAATCACTGTTTGGACATGAGTCATTTAACCCAGTTGTGACTGTTTTTTCATGTTCCAAACTCAATACAAGGAAAGGTTATTCTTATCTTCCTAAGAAGCTAGTGATGTCTCAGATTAACATTTATTTACTTGATGCTTCTTCCACTGAGTTGAATCAGTCAGGTATGACTCTTAAAAGATTGTGGAAACAATACTAACAGAAATTTTTTAAGGATTTCTGGGTTTCTGCACTGTAACAACAAAGTTCTCAGATTTTTATAAATCCATCTAATAAGACCGGACTATGCAGATAGTGTCATTTATTTTCATCATCAGAAAAGAAGTTTGTAGAAATAAAACTGAAATGCTTTGCCATTAAAGCCTACCCTTTTTTTTATCAGACATACACATACACATATAAAACCTAAACTCAATCCCTAAAAGATGAAAAAGGAAGCTCTGATCATTTGGACATTCTTACTGAAATGATTTAGATCTTAGCATGCTATATCTGGAAGAGACATTAGAGAAAATCATCCTCAAACCTTTGTTTAAGAAATGAAGAAATTCAGTCCTAGAAAATTAGGTGACTTGTTCAAGATTGCATAAAAGTTAAGGGCAGGCCGAAGATTATAACTCAGGTCTCCAGGCTACCATTCTAATTTTCTTTTCATTTTGTGATACTCCTGATTTTTGGTACTGACCTAGATACTGCTGAGATCAATAGAATGATATAAAAATTCTTCCAAAATCTGGTTTTCTGCTTATCACACACAACTTCATTTTGCTCCAGCTGAATATGTTTTAATACATAGCATGCACGCTGGGCTACCTCCCTCTGCCCCCTACCTTGGCCCTCCACTTAAAGATAGGAAGAAGAGTAAGAGATTATTAATTGCTTTCAGATTCAAAAGTATTTTGTGGTTTCTACTCCTAAAACTTTTAGTTCAAGAATTGCACTAGTTAATTAACCTTTAATGCTCAGGTACCAAACACAGTTAGCTAAAACAAATAATTTACTAGGTTGGCACAGTAAGAATAGTTGCTACTCTACTCTTCTCCCTTAAATCTATGGTATATTCCTTTGAGCAGGCCATCAATTAACTCCCTAAGAAAAAATCCCCAGGACCAGAAGGATATACCAGTAGATTCTAGCAAACATTTAAAGAGCAATTAGTTCATATACTACATACACTATTCGGAAAATTAGGCAAAGGAGTCCTACCAAATTCCTTTTATGATACAAATATGGTGCTGATACCTAAACTAGGAACAGGGAAAACTGAGAAAGAAAAGCATAAACCAATTTCCCTAATGAATATTGATGTAAACATTTTAGATAAAATTCTGCCAAGGAGATTGCAGTAACATCACAGGGATCATATGCTACTAGGATTTATTCTAGGAATGTAGAGTTGGTTCAATATTAGGAAAACTATCAGTGTAATTGACCATTTCAATAACAATAACATCAGAAATGATATGCTTGTCAAATAGATGCAGAAAAAGCCCTTGACAAAATACAAGACCCGTTCCTATTAAAAAAAAACCAAAACACTAAAGAGTATAGGAATGTTAAGCTTTCCTTAAAGTGATAAGTAATATCTATCTATAACCATCAGTAAGCATTATCTGTAATGGGGATAAGCTATAAATCTTTCAAATAAAATCTGGGGTAAACACGAATGCCCATTACCACTATAATTATTCAATATTACACTAGAATATTGTATTCTATATTTTATTATTCTATATTACACTATATTATTCAATATTACACTAGAAACGCCAGTTATAGAAATAAGAGAATTCAATATTACACTAGAAACGCCAGTTATAGAAATAAGAGAAGAAAAGCTAATGTTGCTGATGGCAACCCCATGCAGTCATGAAACTGAGCAAAAGAGACTAATCCTACTGACCGGATTCACTGTCCTTACAGAAAACGGTTTGGGTCCTATCTTGAACTTATGGATTGCCATCAATCTCAGCATCATTCCCACCTCCTTCCTTGGCACAGCAATGATTTTCAACTGCTTGACTTTGAGTAGACTCCATGCTGGGCATATTAGCTACCTCTTCCTAGGAAGTACATTGATATCAGTCATGAGCCTGATTCTGTTTGCTTCTCTAGGGAGTCTCTTCTTTGGATCTTTTTGGCTTTTCCGGGCAAATCTGTGTGTGAGACTGGTGATCACGTGTAACTTTGTCCTTTTCGATACTCAATTCAGAGTTGAAAAAGCTGAGAATAGAGATAAAATTACATCAGTCCCTGTGTTGACCTCTTCCTGGATTTTGTCACCCTCTTCTAGAAATTCATAATGCCTCTAGCAATGAACAAAAGGGACAAAATGAAGGAGAAGAATAAGACAACTGTTCAGATGTTCCCTCTTTGGCTACTTTCCTTCATCCTCTCATTTCCTCTTTGCACACATTACAGGAGCATATTCTGTGATAATTAAAAGTATCAGAAAAAAAGAAAGTTAAAGAAGTAGAGTAGGTCATAAAGAAATGAACTATCACTTTTTGCAAGTGATATGATGGTCTACTTTGAAGACTCTTATAAGATCAACTAAAAAGCTAATTGAAAATATGAACAACTTTAGCAAAATTGCATAATACATTAAACCCACATAAATCATCAGTATTTCTACATATTACCAACAAAGTCCTACAGCCAGAGATAGAAAGAGAAATTTCTTTTAAAATAACTGGGGACAATTTAGAATACTTAGGATTCTTCCTACCAAGAAAACCCAAGAACTAAATGTACTCATTTACAAAGTACTTTTCACACAAATAAAGTTGGGTCTAAAGTATAGGAAAAATATTAATTGCTCATAGGTAGACCAAGCCAATAAAATATAAAATGATAATGTGACCTAAATTAATTTATTTATTCAGTGTCATAACAATCAAAATACAAAAATAACCTAGAAAAAGTAATAAAAAAAATTCATCTGGAAGGAAAAGTGTTAAGAATATCAAGGGAATCAATGAAAAAATATATAATGGAAGGCAGACTCTCAATGTCAGATCTCAAACCATATTATAATGTGATAATCACCAAAACTATCTGATACTGACTAAGAAATAGAGTGGTTGATCAGCAGAATACATTAAATATCTCAGATAGAATAGTAAATAACCATAGTAATCTAGTGTTTGGTAAATCCACCACCCCCAGCTTTTGGAACAGGAACTCACGATTTGACAAAAACTGCTGGTAAAACTTTAAAATCGTATGACAGAAACTAGATACAGAGCAACATCTTACACTATATAGCAAGATAAGGTAAAAATGGGTACATGATATAGACATTAAATGAGATGCCATAAACCAATTAAGAAATCAAGGAATAGTTTGCCTGCCAGATTTATGGAGAAGTGAAGGATTTAGGACCAAACAATGGACAGAATCATTGCAAGGTATAAAGTGGATAAATTGGATTATATTAAATTAAAAGTTTTTGCACAAACAAATCCAATTGATGAACTATGACAATAGGAGTTTCTGACCACCAGTAAACAATATTCTGACCACCAGTAAACGATGTTCTGACAGAGAGAGAGAGGGAGAGAGAGAGAGAGAGAGAGAGAGAGAGAGAGAGAGAGATCCATATGTTGAGTCATGTAGAAGAGTCTTGGGAATATATTAATTTAACAGACTTTGAGAAGGCCTAATAAGAAAAGCTTCTAAGTGGCTCTGATTTAACCCAAACCTTTCTCTCATGTAGGTGTTGGGGTGTGCTTTTTTTTTTTTTTTTACTGAATTCTAAGTTTCTGAAGATGGTTCTTGAAGCCAAGAATGTGTGTGGGAGTTCAAAGTATCCAGTGTTGCAAAGACTCAAAGTCTCCTTATATAGAAAGTGAACCTGATTAAACTGTCTGAATTTTCACCGTTAGGTAAAAATATGAGATCTGTCCCATTGCCATGGAGAGATTCCTTGAATTACAAATGCAAATGGAGTATTTTTCTGTTCTTTTCATTAGTCTCCTAACACAAGGTCTAGAAAATAATAGACGAGATGTTGTTATTGGAGAGAATGTCATAGTTGTAGTTTTAGATTTCCTTCTGTGAGAAGTAAAGGACCTACTTTCATATAAAGAGGCTCTTTCCCAAAGGACTAAAATCTCACTGGCTCAAAATTTCCTTTGCATTTTCGTTCTGAAGATTGTACTGAACTTTTCCCCAAATAATAGATCATGCTGTTTTCCTCCAGCTCACCCCTAAAGTAAACACCAATTTTCTATTGCTTGCTTTGATATTAAGAGCCTTAGGGCATGAACAGTAGCTCCATGAACATAATATGAAAGAAAAAATGATAATTGATTCTTTACTTGAGGAAAAATGGACAACTGAATTCAGTGTACCACTTTCTTTCTTCTCTAAACTTGTACTCATCTTTATAAGACACAATTCCTATATCCAGTCTTCTTTCAGGGGCATTCCTACTTGACTGAGGCAAGAACCTTTCAAGTTTACAAATTCTAACAGTTGATAGAGATCATGCATACAGACCTTTCTTTATTTCAGTTAACCCCTTAAGCAACTCTAAACTGGAAGAACAACAGATAGCGAAAACATGAAACAACTACTTATTGAATGCTTGGAAACTGCAGGCTACTGAGAGATGCTACCTAGGCAATCACAATGGATTTGTGACTGAAGTGTGCTGTAGAGTCATTTCTATGCTTTCAAGTGGGCAAATTCTATTTATGCTTATTATCAGCAACTAGATCCTTATACTGCGAAGCTTTTAGTCAAAATCATTAGCTCAGCCTTCATAGCTCACATTTATATAAATTTCATTTGATCCTAACAGAAATCATACTGTGCTATTATACCCTTGTTATTACAGATGGGGAAACAGTGGCTGAGGAATGTTAAGGGACTTTTGCAGCATCACTTTTGGAGCTAGTAAAAGTCTAAGGTTGCCAAGTCTTCATCACCATCTGCGTGACCCTAGGCAAGTCACTTGACCTTTGTCTGCTTCAATTTCTTCTATTGTAAAAATTGGGCTGATAATAGCACCTACCTCACAGGGTTGTTGTGAGGACCAAATGAGATATTATTTGTAAAATGTTTTACACAGTGCCTGGCACATAGTAGTAGCTTAATAAATACATATTCCTTCCTTCCTTCCTTCCTTCCTTCCTTCCTTCCTTCCTCCCTCTAGATCCAGCACACTGTCTACTATACTGCACTCAGTGCTCCAGCTTCTTTGTCTCAGAATTAGCACTATAAGCACAGGCACACACATTACTTCAGGATTCTTAACCATAATTGTGTCATGGACCCCATAGAACGCTTAATGAAAACAATGGATCATTTTTAGAATAGGTAATATAGTGAATAGAATACTAGTCCTCGAGTCAGGACAATCTAAGTCAAGCCTCAGACACTTACAAGCTATGTGACCCTAGGCAAATCATTTCACCTCTATATCTCTTTACTACTCCTGTTTCTTCAACTGTGAAATGGGAATGATCAAAACATCTTCTTCCCAAGGTTATTGTGGGAATCAAATGAGATAAAATTTGCAAAGCAATTGGCACCATGCCTGGCACATAGGTACCTAAAAATTCGTATTTTTTCCTTGGAATAGTATTTTTAAACACCTTTGCGCCTCTTCTCAGAAAACTGTTTGTTATCAACATTCATGATTGAAGGAATGCTAAATTTCACTTAGAGGTTAGTGAAATAAAGATGCATTTATTTCCTAGTCCAATTCCGCATTCACGGATGCACTGAAGTCTATCTATTAACCAATGGGACCTAAGTAAAGAATCCCTGTATTAAATACACATATTTGTATGTGTGCATTTAAATCCATGTGCATGTGCATGCCTGTATATTTACTTTGCTTTGTATAGTGATGTAGAAAACACTATAAATCTGCTTATTGTATTTACAGATGAGGAAAACTATGATAATGAACGAAATTTATGTAATCTTTTACATTTACATGAAGTTTGCCTGAAAGGTAGCTAGCAAGTTCAATGAACCTTATTAAAGGATAGACATATTTTACAATTGTCAATAATGAAACACAAAATTTAAGTTCATTATAAACATGGAGTATTCATATTAAAATTTGAGCAGAAAGGAGTTTGACTGTAACAAATTTTAAAAAATGAGCCACAGTAACTTGTTATATAGAAGTGTATGCTTGATCCAATGCCATATTGCAGAGAATCTGGATCCAAACATGTGCATGTCCTATGTTGTGTGTGTGGTCTGTAATCTGCAGTGGTGAAGCCTAATGCACAGAGGAAGGAATCCAGGGACAACAGAAGAATTTTACATGATACATGATATGTTTTATTGAATCAACATACAGCATTACATTTATCAAACACTAGTTTTGCCACAAACAACAGTCATTATGGTTTACTGAAAATATCATAATGGATTTTTTCACTCCTCCCAAACAGTCTCTAACGTCCTGCCAACCTGCCCTTAACCATTTAGTGTTATGTCTTTTGTTTTGGTCTCTTGAACACTGGGAAGATATGTTTCTTTGATTCTGAGAGTTTGATGTTGTCTAGGAATCTGAGCAAGATCCAGCTAATGTCAAAAATACATTTTTTTTCTATTTTCAATAGAACTAGGAGAGTTCTTAAGTCTGTAAGAATTTCTGAGTTCAAATAGTGTTTCACATGTTAACTGTGTGTATCAAAAAGCACCCTGGCACCCAGGAGGTCCTGCTGCACAGTTTCTTAGATCTGCTTTTCTAAAAGGAAAGAGACTTTAAGAAGGGTAAACAATCTTACTTTAATTACATATGCCAACAGAGAAAAATTCAAGCAGGATCAACTGACAGGGCTTCCAACCGTCTGACCACAGGCAGTGGTTACCAGAGAGAGAAGCACTAACATCTGGATTTTCAAAGCCTGAGGGCTTCTTAAAATAGCTGCCCAGAGTCTCATCTGGCACACAAAATTTCTTCTAAAAACTAGGTCCCAACGAAAAACCTCATCTCTTTTCAGAGCTGGAGGGCAGGACCCCTCATGACCCAGTGTCTCATTAAAAATCAGGAAAATGTGTGGGCCTTTATACAGAACAAGCCTCCCCCCATCTAGACTCCCTGCATAGCACCACCTGAGCCTATCAATGGTGGGGAAGATTTTTAACTCCCATTACACTGTGGGACTTAGGCATACTATTTAACATCTTTCAGTTTGTTTTTTCATCAGCAAAATGGGTCTCATAATAATAACACTGACCTAACAAGCTGTTGTGAGGATTGTAGAATATTTGTAAATGCTTTGCAAACCTTAACCTACATAAGTGTTATCTCTTAATATAATTATATTTAGTCAAAAATTAGGTGAGAATTATGTTCTTTTCAAAAAAAATCTGAATCAGCTAGATAATTATCGAAGTTCATAGGATGTTATGGTAGGGCCAGTCTTTCCACAAAACTAGAAAGATGAACTACATGAGATCTCAAGATTTGAAATGAAAGCAAATAGGGTTTTTGTTTATAATCTCAGCTCCTTTGTCCCCTGGAATATCATATTTCAAGCCCTCTAGTCTTTTAATGTAGAAGCTGCTACATGTTGTGTTATCGTTTCTTTCTGACTGCTTGCAACATTTTCTCCTTGACCTGGGAAATCTGGAATTGGGCTATAATATTCCTGGGAATTTCCATTATGGGATTTGTTTCAGGAGGTGATTGGTGGATTCTTTCAATTTCTAATTTCTCCCTTAGTTCTAGAATATTGAAGCAGTTTTCCTTGATAATTTCTTGAAAAATGATGGCTAGACATTTTTTGATGATGGCTTTCAGGAAGTCCATTTTTAAATTATCTCTCTTGCATCTATTTTCCACATGAGTTGTTTTTCCACTGAGATATTTCATATTGTCTTCTTTTCTTTATTCTCTTCATTCTGTTTTATATTTTCTTGATTTCTCGTAAAGTCATTAGCTCAATTTTAATTAAAAAATTTTTTTCTTCAATGAGGTTTGGACTTCCTTTTCCATTTGGTCAATTTTGCTTTTTAAGGCATTCTTCTCCTCGTTGGGTTTTTGGACATCTTTTTGCCATATGGCTTAGTGTTTTTTTAAGGTCAAATTTTCTTCAGCATATTTTTATGTCTCATTTATCAAGCTGTTGACTCATTTTTCATTATTTTCTGCTTCATTCTAATTTTTCTTCTCAGGCTGCCCTCTACCTCTCTCACTTGATTTTCAAAATCCTTTTGGAGTTCTTTCATGTCCTGAGACCAATTCACATTTTTCTTGGAGGCTTTAGATGTAGGAGCTTTGACCTTGTTGTCTCCTGAGTGTATGTGTTAATCTTTCTTGTCAACATAGTAACTTTCTATAGTCAGCAGTTTTTTTTCTGTTCTTTGCATACTTTTCCAGCCTATTACTTGACTTTTAGCTTTGTTAAGTAGGGCTTCATTTCCAGGGCTGAGGGCACACTGTCCCAAGCTTCAGGGGTTTTTTGCAGGGTTTTTAGAGATACTTCTAGAGAACTGCAAGTTTTCAGTTCTTCCCAGGTGGAGAGGTGTTTACTACTCCTCTGGTCTGAGCTCTTGCTGTGAGTGACCATAAGCACCCTTTTCTGCTCTGGAAATGTGAGAACTGTCCCCTCTCCACTGTGGTTGTAAGCTCTGCTATGCTGGTACTCTTTTTCACCCTGGAGCTGCCACCTAGTACTGAGCCTCAGATCTGAATATGAACAGAGCAAGGGAGTGTGGCTTCAGTGCTAGCAAAAATACCCCTGTAATCTCTTTCTGACTAGCTGTTCAGTTCCCTTACAGTATATGGACTGAGAGCTCAGGAAACAGTCACTGCTGTTTCCACAGCTGATTCAATCACTCCCAAGGACTGCTTCTCATTTTCTTGAGGTCAGGGCTGTGCTGGTACAGCCCAATTGGACTAAGCTCCACTCTCACCCAGGTGTGACAGACCTTTCCTGCTGATCTTCTAAGTTGTCTTTGGTGTCTTTGGGCTGAGAGATCTGCTGCTGCTGCCAGTAATTCAGTCAACCCAAAGCCTACTTTTGGTTTTCTGGGACCTTGTCTGTGTTAGCGTGACCTACTCTGGACAACTGTGCTCCTCTTTCACTCTTGTGCAATAGACCTTTCCTGCCATCCTTCCAAGTTGTCTTGTCCTGGAAATTTGTTTCATTTCATCTTTTTGTGGCTTCTGCTGCTCTATGTAAAATCTGTTTAGAGTCCTTTTTAAAGGCATTTGGATGGATTTTTGGAGTGAGTTCAGGTGAGTCCCTGCTTTTACTCTGACATCTTGACTTCACTTCCCCAAGAGTAATATTTAATAAACCCCATAATTAGAGAGTAGATCAAAGTAATGTATAATCAATAGAATCAAATGCAAAAAAATAAGTCAAGGCTCAGAGAGTCATTGGATCTTATCCTCAAATGGATATTTGATCTCTTTTCAAGTCTTTTTCAAGTCTTCCTACTAGTTTGCTACAGAAGGTCCACCAAATGTTCTGGATTTTTTTCCTCAATTTCTCCTGACATTGTGAGGTTACTTGAAGAGTATTCTGACCACTCTTTCTTTCATCTTTATCATGAAAGTAGTCCATTTTCTTTTTCTATGAAATAATTATTTGTTGAATTCTTTAACTTCTGTTTTCATTGGAGTTCCTCATTGGTTATATACCGCAGCCTACTTATATTTTACCTGACCTATATGTACTACTTTTCTTTGTTTGAGAAATGTTGGTATAATGTTGATAGTAAAAAGAAAACTCTTCACTTCAGAATCAAATCCAAAACATTCTGTTTGGCATTCAAAACACGTTATTACTTCGTCTCCTCTTACCTATATGATTTTCTTACACCCTATTGCTTGCTCCATGTTCTTTGGTCCCATAATACCAATCTACTGGCTCTTCTGCAAACAAGACATTTCATCTCTTATCTCTGGTAAGTTTCTGACTCTCCTCCGTGCATGGAATGCTTCCCTTCCTCTGCTTTACCTACTGACCTTCCTTGCTTTCTTTAAGTACCAACTAAAAACCCATCTTTTGCCAACTTCTCTTAATTCTAGTGCCTTCTTTTTATGAATAATTTCCTATTAATCATATATATGTATATATACATGTGTGTATGTATGTATGTGTATAAATTCTTGCTTTGTATATGTTTGCATGTGGTCTCTCCCATTATCCTATATTCTCCCAGAGTGCAAGGACTGTGTTTTGTCCCTTTTTGTATCCCCAGAGTTTGGCTCAATACCTAAAACAGAGTAGGCCCTTAAAAAATATTTATCAGTCAATTGATTCTGTGATGATAATGTTCAAGCATAGAGTTTTCACTCTCCTTGATGTTGAAAATAGTTTTTTACTATACGCTTTATAAATCATTGCAATTTTCCTCCTATTTGTCTTTTACTGTCCTTGGCACATGAAATGATACTACTCATAATCATCCATCATTCTTCTTCACAAGATTTTGTAAAATGAGTTTAAACTTGAAACCAACACAGCCTTCGGCAATTCTCTTCCCATTTTTGGATACATCAAATGTTTGCAGACTAAGACTCTTTGTGGACATTTTTGTCTTATCATGACTTCAAGTCAAAATTATTATAGCTGGTATTGATAGTTTTTGATGTCCTTTTCCTATTTTTCATTGTTAGTTTACCTGTTTCAATAGTTCAAAATTGAATTATTTCAATTGTATGCAATATCTTTCTTCATTATTCTTTCTTTTTACTAATTCTGTTTATGTGAAGCAGGGTGTAAATGGGTCACTTTTCTCTACATGTAAACTATTTCTATTTTAACAATGACTTTGAGAAACAATGCCTTACCCTACAGGAGAATTTTCCTGTAGGAATTTTAGGGACTAAAAGTCAAAGGGAAAGCATTGCTTGGGCAGATGGGCCTTTTAAAAATCCCCAAATGATTTTAAATAGATTTAGAAAAATGTATAAACGTCATCACACTTGACCATCCTAATAGTTCATGTCTAACAAATCATATTTCCACCCAGAACCATCTGGGCTTCATTCTCATCTCTTATAACTCCATGGGAGCTATTTTGGGTCTCCTTGGGAAAGTTTCTGTTGTATTATAGTTGGGATGAGAATCCTGTCCAGTGTCCTGAAGCAGAAAGTCCATTCTGTTTTCCCTCAACATTTTAGAAGATACTTTGGCAAGAAGTTGAGACCCTTGAACATATTAAGAGATGGAGAGTGCTTTATTTGCCATCTGCTATACATTTGGAGCTTGAACCAATAGAAACTATTTATATATGAAGACAGATGATCTCTTGTTCTTCAAGGAAAGCCAACTTTTCTTGTATCCATATATTTTACTTTCCCATGCTACTCCTCCTCCCAAAATATTTTGTGAGAATTCTCTCCAGTTCTCATTTATAATATTTAGGAATTGTAATAGTTCCATTTTTAATATTTGTAACATTAGAAAGGAGGGAAAAAAGACTATATTACCTCTAAATCTCCATTTAATGTAGCTAATGTGGGTTATGGAAAAATTTTTATTAAATTTTATTTATCTGAATTAATAAAGACTTATTTTGTTTCATTCCATTTTCCCTCACTACTGGTGGAAAAAGGAAAACAGCTCCTAAAAAAAGTGCATAGTCAAACAAATGAATGTCCACTTCGACCCTGAGCAAAAATCTATATATCATTCTATATATTCAATTTACACCAAATTCTGAATTCTTTAAAAAAGATATAGATTGAGAAAGAAGGAAGGAAGGAAGGAAGGAAGGAAAAAGAAAGAAACTAAATTGATCAAGGAAGGGTTGTAAACCTAGGAGTTCATATATTTCAGGAAATCTATAAATTTGGAAGGGAAAAGAAACCCTACATCTCTTTGTTGATGTCATAGATTTCCTTTGTAACCATAAGCATTTTACTTAAAAACATTATTCTGGAGTCATATATTTCATCTAATTGCCAAAGATGTCTGTGACACAAAAAAATAACTAGATAGATTGATACATACATTCTTGTATACATATTTCTAAGACTGCACTATGCATTTTATTAAAATTTGTGTCCCTAGTGTTACATTAATATTCTTTCAATTTCTAGGTTTTCTATTGAGTGGGGGTGATATTTCTTAACTTTGCTATGTTTAGGACATGCATTAGACAAACATCCAAATAGAAATTATTTAAACTATGATGAAAATTCACAGTACTGAGCCTGTCATTTAAATATAAAGATGCTTCTGTCTGGACCAGAATCACTGAATTTTAAATCTGGCACTAATCTATTTGATAGCAAATAATTGTGTTATCTATGGAAAACAAATGTTGAAATGGGTGGTACCATCTATAGATCAATACTGTTGATTAATTCTACAGTAAGTTGTGTCCTATTTTACTATTCTCCTCTGTCTTCATAACACTAGCAATTCAGTTGTTTTTATTTTTGATGATTTTCATTCAAGTCATTGTATCGACATCCATTATCTATTTCCAAGTTGGTGACTTAGATACTACAAGCTTTTTTTCATATTTTGAAAAATGACCTTCAAGATGTGAAATAATGCACCTCTAGCTTTTAAAAAGAAATATAAGTCTACAGATGTGGAATAGATGACCAGTGGTCAAGAACATGTGATGTGTTGCTCAGTTTTGCTGAAGTACTATTTCTCTTCTTTTTTTAACTTATGTCAAGAGATATCTCCCTGTGTAAAAGAGGAGATAGACAGATATAAATGTGATATAATAAAGCAATTTGAAAATTTAATTTAAAAATTTAGAACAAATATTTTTCTTTATTAAAAAAAGAAGAAAAAGTGATTTTCAAATTATATTCAATGTAGGCACAAGCCTCTTAGATACTATTTTTCAAAGATATTGTATTAATGCTTATTTTAATTTGACATTAATAAAACATCTCAATAAGCACTTCTATAGTAGAACATTTCTTGGGGAGAAAAAAATGTAGTAAAATTAAGTAAAATATATAAACATGTTGACAAACCTGATAGCATATGCCCAATTTCACTTATCTAACAAAAATTTACAAGGCATGCTTCACTCTTGGTCCTTTGAAATTATAATTGATCAGTACATATATCAGAGTTCTGAAGTCTTCTATTGTTGTTTTCCTTTATAGTATTGTCATGATTGCAAAATTGTTTTACTGAATTTATTATATGGATCTCTAGGTACACTTTCTTTTTTTAAATATAAATTTATTTCTTTAACTTTTTACATTAATTTTCACAAAATTTTGGGTTCCAAAATTTCTCCCCATTTGTCCCCTCCCCCCACCCCAGTACACTGAGCATTCTTATTTTCCCTATCACCAATCTGTCCTCTCTTCTATCTTCCCTCCCTTCTCTTGTCCCCATCTTCACTTTTGTCCTGTAGGGCCAGATAACGTTCTA
>CM053771.1:322728806-322809392 GCA_028658325.1 Potorous gilbertii
GTTTCTCAGAAAGTCATTGGCCTCCATCTGTTCCATTCTAATTTTGAGAGAGCTGTTTTCTTGAGTGAGCTTTTGCACCTCTTTTTTCACTTGGCTCATTCTGCTTTTGAAAGCATTCTTCTCCTCATTGGCTTTTTGCACCTCTTTTGCCAATTGAGTTAGCCTATTTTTCAAGGTGTTATTTTCTTCAGCATTTTTTTGGGTCTCCTTTATTAAGGTATTGATCCGTTTTTCATGTTTTCTTGCATCTCTCTCATTTCTCTTCCGAGTTTTTCCTCCACCTGTCTAACTTGATTTTCAAAATCCTTTTTGAGCTCTTCCATGGCCTGAGCCCATTGGATATCTATTTCAGATGTTTGGGATACAGAACTCTTGACTCTTATGTCTTTACCTGATGGTAAGCATGGGTCTTCTTCGTCAGAGAGGAATGGTGCAATCATCTGGTCCCCAAGAAAGTAACTTTCTATGGTCTTATTTTTTTTTTCCCTTTTCTGGGCATTTTCGCAGCCAGTTACTTGACTTCTGAGAGTCCTCTCCACCCTTGCCTAAGGCCACCCATCTAGCGTTTAGGGTCTGAGATTCAAATGCTGCTGCCTTGCCTCAGGGCTTTCAGCAGCAGGCCTGGCTGCTATTCAATGTGAGCTTAATTTCTGGTGCTCAGGTGGGGGTAGGGCCACCTCCCAGGCTGAGTTCCCTCAGGGGGGTTTATGCAGAGACCTTTTGTAATGGAGCTGCTGCTGAACTTCTGCCTGCTTCGGGAGCCTCTGGCCCCCTGCTACCTCTGCTGCTGCCTCTGCCACTGCCTCTGCCCGCTGCCTCCCGAGGGGGCCCAAGTCATGGAGACACCCCACTCCCCTCTCAGTCCATCCAGACGTCTCTCTCACTGATCTGTGGAGTCTGTGGGTGGAGGGACCTTTGCATCTGCTGGAGATTCCTGTCCCTGAAGCCTGCTCAGATCTGCTTGCTCCTCTCTGTGCCGCGCAGCTGGGTCAAGGCTGGGCTCTGCTCCCATCCTGTCCCCAATGGACCTTTGGGGTCGGTTTTTCAGGGCTCTCTGGAATGGAACTCTCCTTCACCCCATTGCTGCGTGGCTCCACTCTTCCAGAATTTGTTGGGAGTTCTTTTTATAGATAATTATGGGCTGTGGGTTCTGAGATAGCATATGTGAGTCTTTCTACTCTGCCATCTTGGCTCTGACCCCCTTCTGTATATACTTTCAAAATCATCTTCAAAGCTGAGAATTGAAGAGAAGCTCAGAAATCATTTTAATATATTTACTTAATATTTTCCTAATTACATATAAAAATATTTTTAAAGTCTTTTTTTTTAAATTTTTGAGTTCCAAATTCTTTTCCTCCTTCCTTTCTCTCCTCATTGAGAAAGCACATAGTTTGATATAGGTTATACAAATTCAGCCACGCAACTCATATTTCCAAATTAGTTTTGTTGTGAAACATGAAAACCAACAAAAAAATCCAAGAAAAACGAAGTATGTTTTGATCTGCATTCAGACTCCACCAATTCTTTTTCTGGGAATGAGTACCATTTTTCATCTTAAGTCCTTCAGAATTGTGTTAGACAATTTTATTACTGAGAATAGCTAAGTCATTCATGGGGGATAGAACATGACTGTTACTATGTACAATCTTTTCCTGGTTCTTCTCGTTTCAGTATGCATCAGTTCATGTAAGTTGTTCCAGGATCTTTTTTTCTTCTGAGAGCATCTTGCTCATCATCTTTTATAATACAATAATATTCCATCACCATCATATTCCACAACTTGTTCAGTTATTTTCTTATAGAGGGGCATGCACTCAATTCTTTGCTGTCACAAAAAGAGTGACTATCAACATATCAGTCCATTGTTTTTTTGTTTTTTATCTCTTTGGTATATGGACCTGATAGTGGTATTGTAAGGTATGCATGATTTTATAGGCCTTTAAACATAGTTCCAAATTGTTCTCTAAAAATGACTCAATCAGTTCATGATTCCACTGACAATGCCTCAATTTTTCCATATCACAACCAACATTTGTCATCTTATTTTTCTATCATATTCGCCAATCTCATGGGTGGATTGGGAGGTATCTCAGAGTTATTTTAATGTGCATTATTTCAATAGTGATTTAGAGCATTTTTTCATGAGTATACATAGATTTGATTACTTCATCTGAAAACTGCCTGATTAAATCTTTGACCATTTATCACTTGGGGCAAAGTTCTTTTTTCCTATAAATTTGTCTCAATTATATATTTGAAAAATGAGGCCAATATCAGTGAATATGCTACAAACATTTTTTCATAGTTATGATTACAAACTGTATTTCCCTCTATCCTATTCATCCCACTATTCTTTGGATTCTTGTTCATCCTGTTCGTACTCAAAAGTGTTTTGCTTCTAACTATTATATCCGTCTCCCCTCTCTTCTATTAGTCCGCCCTTTTCCTTATCCCCCTTTTCTCCTACTTTCCTATGAAGTAAGATACATTTCTATACCCAAATGATTGTGCATGTTATTCCACTTTTGATCCAATCCAATGAGAGTAAGGTTCAGCTTCTCCCCACTCTATCTTCCCCATCTTCCCCTCCAATGCAAAAAGCTCATTCCTATCACTTTCATGTGAGATAATTTATCTCATTCAACATCTCCTTTTCCCTTCTCATAGTGCATTCTATTTTCTCACCCTTCAATTTTACTTTTTTTAAAAACATTATTTCATCATATTCAACTCATACCTTTGCTTTCAGTATATGTATATGCCTTCTAACTATCCTATAATGAAAAAGATCTTAGAGTTATAAGTATCATCTTTTCATGTAAGAATGAAAAGAGTTTGCTGAATACTTTAAGATTTCTCTTTTCTATTTGTCTTTTTGTTGTTCTCCTGAGTCTTCTTTTTGAATGTCAAGTTTTCTATTCAACTCTGATGTTTTCATCAGGAATGCTTGACAGTTCTCTATTTCATTAAGTGTTCACTGTTTCCCCTGACGAACTATATACAGTTTTGCAGGGTAGATTCTTGGTTGTAATCCTAGCTCACTTGCCCTCCAGAATATCATATTCCAGTCCCTCCAATCCTTTAATGTAGAAGTTGCTAAATCTTGTGTTATCCTGACTGTGGCTCCATGATATTTGAACTGGTTCTTTCTGCCTGTTTGCAATATTTTCTCTTTGAACTTGGAACTCTGGAATTTGGTTATAACATTCCTAGAAAATTTCATTTTGAGGATCTCTTTCAGGAGGTTATCAGTGGATGCTTTCCATTTCTATTCTACCCTCTTGTTCTAGAATATCAGGGTAGTTTTCCTTGATAATTTCTTGAAAGATGATATCTAGGCTCTTTTTAAAAAGTCAATATTCAGGTAGTCCAATACCTCTTAAGATATCTCTCTTCAATCTCCATTCTACCACTACCCCAAAACTGAGAAACTCTTAAAAAGACATGGTGCATGGGTGCAGAACACTGCATATAATGACAATTTTTGTTCATAATGTGGTGATTGATTTTGATTATTTTTTCCCTTAATTATCTTTTGTAAAAAATATTTTAAGGCATGATCTCTCTGTGGAGAGTAAGAGGAATGATACAGGGAGAAATGTATATGATATAAAAATAAAAGACATCAAATATATTTATTTATTTATTATACTATAAGTTGAATAAATAACATATCCATAGCACAAGTACAGGATAGAAGTATGTTTTATACATATATGTGTATCTACCTATTTCTTTATCTATCTATGTTTTTAAATATGTGGGTTACCTCCTGTAGTATTATGGAAATAGTAAGAGACAGTAGATATGAATTCTACCCCCTGCTCTTCTATTTAATAGCAGTGTAACCCAATTAAATTCATCAATGAAATCAGAGGAATGGTCTTTAAGTTCCCCTCAGTTCTAAAATGCTATTACTCTCTGTTACTTATAAGGCCTTATCACCACTACTTGGATGTCAGAAGATATCCCTTTGAGATTTGTGTTCCATCAGCTTCTTTAGAGATTGAAAAAATATATCATTTTAGCATAATTTCATGAAAATAAAACTTAAAAAAAGATGCTTCTTTTAAAATTATTTTTCCAAATACATACCAGTTTTAAAAGTTACCTAACTCTCTTTTATACCTTCCTGAAATTCTCTAGGAAAGTTTTTTAAAGAGAATATTCATATCTGGCTCATATTCTTGCCTTCAAAAAAATCTGAGATATTCCTCACCCAACTCGAGAGAATTGGCAATATGCCAATATGACCTCCAGTCATCCAAACAGAATTTAAGCTCCAGAAAAGTGACATTTTTAGGATTGAAGCAGCAATCTCTAGTTAGCTTTTCACATTTTCAGAAGCAGTTATGTATTCCTAAATTACTCTTAAGCATCTTTAAAATGGCTATTTCCCTTGAAAATTGTTTAAGACTTATCTACTTGGAAAATAAAGCACTTGAGAACTGAGAGTACTGTCCTCTGAGATTCTTCTATTACATATAAAAGAGGGTAACATCATAACTTTTAGCTCTCCAAAGTCTCACCCAGTAAGAGGGATTTTTTTTTCATTGTTTATTGCTTTAGAAAAGTGGAACTGGGGCAGCCTTAGGAGGATGTTAACATTTTCCAAAGTGGATTGCTGACCTGGGGTTGATTTTTCCCTTCCTAAGCCCTCCTGCTAATCTATTTGCATAAGCACTTGAGAGCACTTTACTGCTTATGCAAATGGTGTCATCCAACTAAGCCGGGATTGATTTTCTGTGAAACTATCAAAGGATAACATCTTAAACAGAAATAATTGCTCCTGAGAACTAGTCCTGCCAAATCAAAATCTCAACAGTTGGAGTATTATGAGTAATCAGTGTTGATAATAAAGTTCTTGAACAGGATGGCAGATGAGGGAAAGAGAATATTTTTAAATAGTTACTGTTTCACAGAAAAAGGATGAAAAAAATATGTCTTTGTAGGTCCATCAGAGAATAAAGATGGAAAAAAAGGCAGGCTGGATGATTCCTTACATGGATCATGAATAGACAAAAAAAATTACTATATGTGGAGACATAAAAACTCATCCTCTCTCTATATGTGTATTTCCACTTTATTGGTCCATCTCACTAAAAAGAGTGTAAGATCTTTAAAAGAAAAGATAACTTTATTTGTGGTCTGTGTTCCAGTGCCTAGAACAGTGTACATAGTACATCATGGGGGCTTAGTAAATATTTGTTGAATTGAATTAACATGTGATTCAAACTAATTGTTGCCACTGTTATGTATTATTTGCATCACCTTACTAAAACCACTTATATATGTTTTTTTTCTATTTTAAATTTCATATTTCAAATGATGCTCCATTTACCAAATGATGGGACTCCCCTTAAGTTTTCTATATCTTTCTGAGTCACAATTGTCTATTCAACTGAGCTATCTTACCAAACTTCCTTTTTGTCCCTTTTGAATTTTCTTTGTTTAATTTTCTTGAATACTACCCCGGGAAGATGATTCTTTTTTTTTTTTTTTTTTGGTGTTGAGATGCTTTGTATATTCTGATATTTAAAGTCATAAGTACGCCTTAGGTAGACAAAACTTAAAGTCCTTTGTAGTAAGGTCAGGACTAAAGCATTGACATCCATTGTAATGACCTATGTTTAACAGTGTTGTAAATAGTAGCTGTAGACCTAAGGCAAGAGAAAGAAATTAAGGAAAAATAATAGGCAAAGAAAAAAACACCAAAATTTTCATTTTTAAAGATATATGATGGTATGCTTAGAAAAGCATACTCAGCTGAAATTAATTACTTCAATAAAATTATAGGGTGTAAGATAAATCCACACAAGTTATCAACGTTCCTATATATAACCAATAGAAATTAACAATGGATGTGAAAAGAGAAATTATTTTCAAAATAACTAGAGAACCTATAAAATACTTGGAAGTGTATTTTCCAAGATTTACCCAGGACTATATGAATCTAACTATAAGACATTTTTTGAAGAAATAAAGACAGACCCAAATAATTGGATAAACATTAATTGCTTGTGGTTATGTTGTCAATTTAATAAAAATAACAATATATTTCTAAATTCTAAATTCATTTCTTATTCAGCACTTCAACAAACTCCTCAAAGAATGTTTTCTAGAGCAAAAAAATAACTATAATAGTCATATAGAGAAACAAAAATATCAGAAATCTCAAAGGTGATAATGAAAAAAGTGGAACCATCATCAGAACTCAAACTGTACTATAAATCAATAATCATTTATAGTACACATACCTATAAGTGTATATACATAGACACACACATATATAGGGGAACAGAGAGAGCGAGAATAAGAGAGAGAGAGAGAGAGTTGAGTGAAACAGACTAAGTCAATTAATGAAGCATTTGATAAATCTAGCTTTCAGTTATTGTGGGGGAAAGATCACTAGTTGACAAAGCTGCTGAGAAAATTGGCTGAAATAGCTGAAATTAGATTTAGATCAACATCTCATACTATATGCCAAGATAAGCTCCATAGGGTTATGTGACTTAGATATTAAAATGTCACTTAATATACAAATTAGAGGAGTAAGGAAAAAATTACCTTTTGCATTTATCAATAGGGGAAAAAACCATTGTTAAATATATGTGAAATGATAGCAGGGGTCATCTTGCCTACCTAAAATTTAAAAGTTTGTGTACAAATAAATTTAATATAAAAAGAACAGAAATAAATAATTGGGGAAAATCTTTGCAACAACGTTCTCCTATTAAAGTCTAATTACCAAGATGTATAAGGAACAAGGTCAAATTCATAAGACTAAGAGCTGTCCTCCAATAGATTGTCAAATGATATGAATAGATAGTTTTCAGAAGTTAATAATAGTCATATAAAATGCTTTAGATTATTAACAATCAGAGGAATCAAAAATAAAGGAACTTTAAGGTTTTACTTCATAACAATCAGACTGTTAAAGATGAGAGAAGGGGAAAATTACAAATATTGTAAGGGCTATGGAAAAATAGATACACTAATACACTGTTAATGGATCTGTGAATTGGTCAAATTATTCTGGAAAACAATTTTGAACTATACACAGAAAATTACCATTTTCCCTGCATACCTTTTGAACAAACTGTAATCTTTCTGTCTCTACGTCTCCTGTCTCTGTCTTTCTCTCTCCAAATATATAGGTATGTATATATATACACTTATGTGCATGTGTATACACACACACACACACACACACACACACACACACACACACACACACACAGTAGCTCTTTTGGAGGTATCCCTAAATAGGAAAATAAAGAGCTCATCTCTTGAATAGTGGTCAAATGCATTGTGATTTGAGAACAGAATGGATGAGACATGTATACATACACATAAATGTGTATATAGAGTTTTGGAGATTTTAGTGAACTGAAAATACAATATAAGAAGTCACCATTATGATGTCAACAACAACAACAACACAAAAAAAACAAAGGAAAACGAAATGAAAATAAAACAAAATCAAGTCCTAGTGAAGTGAGGTATCCAGAACAAATGGGGATATTCCCTTTTTTCTCTGCCCTATGTTGACCACAGCTAGAATACTGTTTTCAGTTTCATGTAATACATTTTAATAAGGATATTGAACAGAGGATGTGGTTCAAAATGAGGATAAAGAAACAAGAGAAATGAACAGAATTTGTAACTCAAAATAAAATAAAAATGCTAAAAATATTTGCATGTGATTGGGGAATATTTAACAAAATAAATAAAAAATTAAAAAGAAAATAAAGCTATAGAGGGATGGATGAATAAGCAAAGATTTTATAGCTGTTTTCATTTTTTGGAGGTATAATCTCATGGGAAAGTGATTATATCCATTTATCTTAGTGGCAGAGAACAAAGTTAAGAATATTGAGTGAAAAAAAATTTGAGAGGTCAATTTCATACAATGATGTTGCTGTTGTACAATCATTCAGTTGTGTCTGATTCTTTGTAGCCTCATGAACCATAGCATGGCAGGCCCTTGTATTCTGCACTGTCTCCCAAAGTCTGTCCAAGCTCATGTTCAATGTTTCCATGACATCTCATCCTCTGCTATCCTCTTCTCTTTTTGTCTTCAATCTTTCCCAAAATGATGAATCTCATTTTCTTATTATATGGACAAAATATTTAAGCCTTAGTTTCAGCATTTTTCCTTTCAACCAATACTCTGAATTAATTTATTTAAGTATTGACTGGTTTCATCTCCTTGTTATCCAAACAACTAGCAAAAACCTTTCCAGAACCACAATTCTAAAGTGTCAGTTCTGTGTTGCTCAACTTTCCTTATAGTCTGATTCTCATAGCCATAGATTCCTACTGGAAAAATGATAGTTTTTAACATACAGACCTTTCTCAGGAAACTGATGTTTCTATTTTTCGGTATACTGGCCAGATTTGCCATAGCTTTCCTTCCAAGGAGCAAGTGTCTTTTAATTTCGTGTCTGTAATCACTTTCTGTAGATCTTTGAGCCCAAGAATATAAAATATGACACAACTTTCTCTATTTGCCAAGAAATGATAGGACCAGTAGCCATGACTTTAGTTTTGTTTTTTTTTTTGGTTAACGTTCAGCTTCAAACCAGCATTTGTATTTTTCTTTCATTCTCATAAAACTCTTTCTTAATTCTTCACTTTTTGCCATCAGAGTAATATTGCATGCATCACTGAGATTGTTGATATTTCTCCTGGCAATCCCTGCTTTCGATTCACCCAGCCTGGCATTCCACATGACGTACTCTGATTATAAGTTAAATAAATAAGGTGATAATATATTGTCTTTCCCAATCTTAAACCAATCAGTCGTTCCATGTTTGGTTCTAGCTGTTGCTTCTGGGCTTGTGTACAGGTTCCTCCAGAGACAAGTAAGATGCTCTGATATACTCATGTCTTTAAGAACTTGCTACATTTTGCTGTTAATGAAGCAGAAATTGATGTTTTTCTGGAACTCCTTTTCTTTCTCCATAATCCATTGAATGTTGGCAATTTGATCTCAAGTTCCTCTGTTTCTTTGAAAACTAGACTGTTCTGGTAATTCTCAGTTCATGTATTGTTGAAGCTGGTCCTGTAGAATCTTAAGTATAACCTTGTCGGAGTGTGGGTGTATGAGATGAACACAATTGTTCAGTTACTAATAAACTCTTTGACATGGCCCTTCTTTGGGACTGGGATGTAAAGTGATCTCTTGCAATCCAGCAGCTGTTGTTGAACTTTCCAAGTTTGTTGCCATATTGAATGTAGCTCTTTAACACCATCATCTTCCAGGATTTTTAAATAGCTCTGATGGAATTTCATCATCTCCACTAGCCTCATTGTTAGAAATGCTGCCTAAGTTCCACTTGACTTCATTCTCTAGGATATCTAGTTCTGGATCAGTAACCATACCATCATGGTTACCAGTGATATTAAAAACTTTCTCATCAGAATTCTATAGTCTTTCCATCTCTTCTTAATTTATTCTTCTTCTGTTAAATTCCTATCATTTTCTTCATGGAACAATCCCTTGATATCGTGAATTTTTTGAAGAGATTTTTTGTCTTTTCCATTCTATAGTTTTCTTCTCTTTCTTTTCATTGTTTATTCATGAGAACCTTCACATCTCTTTTTGTTATTCTCTGAAATTCTATAGGCATGTGAGTATATCTTTCCCTTTCTCCTTTCCCTTTCATTTTCCTTCTTTCTTCAGCTATTTATAAAGCATCATCAGGCTGCCATTTTTCTTTCTTACTCTTCTTTTTTTTTCTTTGAAATACTTTTTGTTGCTGCCTCCTGTACAATATTGTGAACTTCTGTCCACACTTCTTCCGGCACTCTAACTACCCAATTGAATCCCTTAAATCTATTAATCATTTCATGTTCATAAGGGAAGGTATAACCTATACAGTCTGATGGCTTCCCCTTCTTTCTGCAATTTAAAACTGAATTTTGCCATAGGATGCTCATGATCTGAACTGCAATCAGCTCCAGGCCTTGTTTTAACTGACTCTATAGAGCTTCTCCACTTTTTGGCTGCAAATATATAATCAATCTAATTTATATATTGACCATGTGTAATATTACATTTTGGGTTGTTGAAAAGGAGTGTTTGCTATGAGCAGTAAGTTCTTTTGATAAAATTCTATTAGTCTGTGCTGTGCCAAACAAACCTGTTATTCTAATTATCTTTTGTTGTCCCATTTTAGCATTCCAATATCCTATGAGTAATATGACATCTTTTTTGAAGCTGTTTCTAGAAGATCTTGTAGGTCTTCATGGAGCTGTTCAACTTTGGTTTTTTCAGCATCATTAGTTGGAGTGTAGACCTGTATTACAATGATGTTGAATAGCTTGCCTTGGATTTGAACAGTTCTCATACTGTTGTTTTGGAGATTATACCTGAGTACTGCTTTTCTCACTGTTTTATTGGCTATGAGGGCTACTCCATTTCTTCTAGGGATTCTTGCTTACCTTAGTATATAGAATGATCATATGAATAAAATTTCCCATTCCCCTCCATTTAAGTTTGCCCAAGATAATACTCTTTCCATCTTCTGTCTGATCACATCCATTTTACCTTTGTTCAAAAATCTTATATTCCAGATTCCTATATACTATTGATCTTTACAACAACAGAATTTCCTCTCATCATCAGATATATCTGCAACTGACCTTCCTTTTAACTTTGGACCAGCCACTTTATTCTTTCTGGAATGACTTGTAGTTGTCCTCTGCTCTTCCCCAGTAGTGTGTTTGACACCTTCTGATCTAAGATCATATCTTTTGTCACTTTAATATTGTCCATGAGATTTTCTTGGCAAAGATACTGCACTTGTTTCCATTTCCCTTTTCAGTGATCACCTTTTGTTGGAACTCTTCTTTATGACTTCTTGGGTAACCCAGGATGGCATAGATCATAGTTTCATTGAACTACACAAACTTCTCCTCCATGGCAAGACAGTGATACAGGTGGGGATATAATGATATACTCTCTAATAAACAAAATGTCCCAAAGTGGAATTGACTACCTTGGGAAGTACTTAGCTAAGTATCCTTAGAAATTTTCAATAGAAAGCTTTATAATTCTTTATTAGGATGTTGTAGAAGAAATTTCTTCCCAGATATGTATTAATACTAGGTGACTATTGAGGTCCTTTCCATCTCTGAAATTCTTGATTCTTAATTTTAAATTTTCTATATAGACCAACCTAAAATATTTGTTGAGTAAACCAATGTCTCAGTGGGCCTCAAAGATCAAGTCCAGCTATCTACACTGTCCTGAATTCACTTAATTCTTAGTCATTGGGCATTAATTTATGCTAGAGGATAAGAACAATTTATGAGAGCTAAAAGAAAGTGCTTTGTGTGAATGGACACTGTGATCTAAATTGTAACCAGAGAGACTCAATCTGAGCTTACACTAGGGCAAGTTAGATTTCATGTGAATATCAAACTATAGGGACAAGGGAGGAAGCATAGTTGAAAAGAGATGGCTTTCTTTCCTACAGTGGTTAGTTGGTTAGTCTGTTAATTTTTCCTTTCCTTGGTTAGATAGTATTTAAAGTCTTTGTTGTAATTATAAGCTCAATTCTCAATTCTCTAAACTATATAGATATATTATGTTGAATCACTGTGTAAATCATGACTTATGTTCTAGAAGGGTTTGACCTGGACCATTCCCAAATTAAGGAATTTGGAGCTTGTCAATTTGAAAAATGGAGTTTCCAAAAAGTCTTGAAACTCTTGGCATAATTCCTCCATATTTTCTATTAAAGACTATTTCCCATGAAGTAGGGTACGAAGTAAAAATTTGTCCTTCAAGATAGAGTGTGAGAAAAGTCATCTTAATCAAGACTAGGAGACAAGCCTGGGTGTGTTAATTCATAAACAATGAAAAATGGTCCCCAAACCTGGAGGGATACATCCTCTGTCCATTCAGAAATGACCTGTTAAATTTACATTCAGAGAAAGGGAAACTAAATTTAGCTGTTTTTTCAATGTTTTGTTTCTTACAAGTCTACAAATGCTTGTACAACCACTTTTGTGGATATCTGCTTCAACTGGGCTGTATTATATAGCAGTGGTTAGGGAGTTACCTTCTGATGGGCCTGTAGGATGGTAAGCCACTAGGCAATTATCAGGGTAGTTGAAGAAAATAATTTACTTTTCATGGGGGTCAAATCTTAGACTTCTAAGAGAAATTCATGAGTAAGGATAATCAAATAATAATCCACTTAAGGAAAACTGAAGAGGTTATGGTTAAAGTCATGTAGGTAAACTTGGTTTCTGCAAATTAAGGAAGGTCACATTGGCAGCTCAAGTTCTTCCTAGAAACCAAAAGTTGCTTCCTCTTATATGAGTCCTGGGGAAGAAAAGAATGTATAAGGAAGGAGATGAGTGAGTAAGATGGAGGAAATAATGATGCATCTCAGAGGCTGAAAAATGGACCTGATGTCTTAACTGATTTGGAACATCTCATTACTATCAAATGTTAAATATTCAATATTTCATTATTCTTCATGGAAAAGAATATAGTCTGTACACACACACACACACACACACACACACACACACACATATACACACACACACTCTCACATTTGGAGAACCATTGAGTTGAAGACCTAATCAGAGAGGTTAGGCAGATTGAAGTTAGTTTACTGAAAGAGCATTCCTTTACAGCTGCCACCATTGGGTGAATCTAAGCCTAATGTGTCTTAACACCATAGGTTTAGGGTGCTTTCCTGTCCCCCATCTCCCATGAAGTGGGAAGGCAATATGGCATAGTGGAGCTAGAACTAGCTTGAGAAGAGGATTGAATCTGTAAGTCTCTTCTAATTCTTAAAATATATTTACACTGAATATTTGACAAGAATGTCCCCAGAAGATTGTTGTGCTGTTCAAATAATCTCACTTTGAAGCCATAAACACCATGTAAATGTAAGATAGTATTAATATTATCCGATGGCAGAGTTACCTTGCAGGAGTTTAGAGTAGAAGAGGATATTAGAAATAATCCAGTCCCATCTTTTCACCAACAATGAAAATGTGGCCCAGAGAGATTATGACTGTTAAGATGACAAAGAAATTAGCATTACAAATAAGACTAGAAACCATGGCTTTTTGGCACAAAGTCCAGGTTTCTTTCTGCTATATTTTGCTATGTGGAAAATATAATAGGATCCTAAAAGTTTTGAATTATGCCTACTTATTCTTAAAAACGTCACTGCTGGAATCTTTGCCAATCCTAATGATATACACGAACTATAGAGCATATGGGATGGAAACATTTCCTACAATAAGCAGCTCACATTTCCATTTGCTCCTCTCTCTTTGTTAGATTAAAAAAAAGGCTTTAGTATATTGAAGTTCTCCAACAATTCCAACATGTCGTAGAAACAGGAGGCTTAGACTCTGGAGGTACAAATAAACAAACTGCAGTCTGCATTGCCCTGGGGGTGATTTAAGTTCACAAAAAAATAAACTGTGATTTAACAACCTTGTCTGATCTTGTATGAAGGAGCTATGGTGTATGGATGTGTCTGGGCAAGATTCTGCCTTATAATTGTGAATTATGGATAAGAAACCCATGTTTTTTTCTACGGAATCCATGCAGTACTAATGCCCTCTTTAGAATACTTAGATTCCTCATTACATAAATTCATTATAAGTAGTGAAATAGATGACTGAAAGGTATTTATAGGTTAGCCTATATTAAACTGCCTTGAAGTATTATTAGCTGTAGGTCACGAAATTTGTCTGACATGCTTTGCATAGATACAAAGCCAATGTGCAGAGGATTGTAAAACAGTGGATCTAAGCTTTCAGTTGTTCATTATTAAAATACTGAAGCTATGAAGAAACTTTGAAATTTATGAAAGGTATCTCATGCATAATAAAAAAGATAACATGCATTTTAGCTGCACTTATGGGCCTGAAGGACTCCTGCGTGATAGTAAAGCTCTCCATGAGAATTATAGCAATCATAACCCTGGGTAACAAATTTGTTAACTCTGTGGGCATTTTAGCATATGGTGAATTAAACTCTTAAAAGATTTTTTTGTATTTCTCTGAACTGAAATATGACAAATCAACATTAACTAGCATTCTGTTATTAAAAAGAAAGGAGATAAGGATTGACATCCTTTTGGGGGGGCAAAGATTTGCATACATATGCCAATACTTAAATAGATATATAATCTCCCTTATATGGTTAATCTTTGGGGATGAAGATCTCAATCCATCTATACTATTCATTAGTACTCCCATATATGTGGTACATACATATACATACATGAATGCATATAAATACTCAGAAAATACTAATAATATATATTTTCTTTGTATTCCTAGCACTTGGAAAGTATTTAATAAAGACTCACTTACTGAGTGACTTATTTACATATATATCCACACACATACACTCAAACACACACATACACACATGTCCACCCATCTGTATATACATGCATATATATACATAATACATAAACATAGGGCAACAAATTGGGCCCAGACTTGAAAAAGAAAATTAATGAATGTTTTGGGAAATTGGAAAGCTATTTTTAATGTCCCCAAACTACATGAAATAAAACTCCATAGATTTAAGAACAGTATTATTCCAATATTTTTGTGTGGTTGTGAGACCCCCACAAGCTCCAAAGGAATTCAATTCAGAATCACCCAAAGACTAATGGAGACAGAAGGAATAGATATAATCCAGATACTATAGTATATAATAAATAAGAATCTATTTTAAAAAGAGGTGTAAACAGTATAACCAAAGAAATATGTAAATGAAAATGAAAACAATCTAGTCATGTGGAAAGACTGGAAGATCACTGATAGAGAGCTCATAATGTTTGAAGATATTTTCATGATGTCAAATAGAGAACTCTTCACTATGTTGGGTGTACCTTCCCTTATCCCCCCTCAATGGTAGAATTATGGGAGGGTAATATGGGCAACTGTGTGTGTGTTTGTCCTTCATTGCTGAAGGTAGCTTTGTTGCCAATGGTTGCTCCTTCACAGTGGGGCTATGTACAGGTTGTAATCTACACATAAAGTTTTTTGGGGGAATTATCCTACTAACTAAACAAAATTGACTATTTGGGGATGAACTCTTATTTGATGTAACTCTTTGAACATTATCTTTTGCTCTGGGTTCATATAGTTGCCATTTCCATTGTTACAGGGCTAATTTATTTGTGGCTTTAGAAATAATGTGACTCTTTATGACTAAAGATGCTACTAGCTGTGAAAGATTAAAGTCGCAGAATACTAGAACTTATAGTTGGAAGAGAACTTAAACTTTACCTAGTCTAATTACTTCATTAAAACAAAATCAGAAAAACGTGGCACTTTTTGAGAACCACGTTGAAGCTAGTTCATGTTGAGTAAAATCATAGATGGCAATTTGAATGGTGATTCAGAAAGTATAATCAAGCTTGCATACTAATTCTAGATAATTTGACCTGAGGTGTCAAGCACAAGAACCTGAGAGCTCCAGGTGCCTTGCAACACTCCCCTACGTAACTGTAACCTGTTTAAAATGTAATTGGGAAATATTTAGTAAAATAAATAAAAATACAATAAAATACATGCAATTAACATTTTAAAACAAGGTCAATATGTGCCTTGCAGGGGTCCTCATGTATAGTTTAGTGCCTGCTTTTGCTATTTCAATTTGACACAACTTAGTCCTTTTTGAATTGTTTCTTGAACATTCCCTTTTTTTCTTTTATCCAAACAACTGAAATTCCAATTACATTATTTACATGATAATTCCACTTCTTTGACCTGTGTTGACAGAAGCATAACTACAAAGTTTCATGGTTCCCATTGATTATAGCTTATTAAGATAACTGCTAACAGCAGTACCAATTAATTCTTATTTCAAATGTTCTTGGGGTATATTACATTATTTCGTAAAAATGTGGTCAAGAGGTAGGGTCAGAATCCACACAGTTGGATAGTAAATAGACATATAAATTACATTTAGAAAATGGAAAAAAATGGTACACCCACAATACAATAGCATGGTGTAGAATAAAATAAATTGAATAAGGAAAACAATATAAAATGATTACAACAATGAAAATGAAAACTATACTGAATGGCAGCTAATTAATTTCTTATTTCTCTTATTGATTTCAATGACCATTCTTGTTCTTGGCGAACAGATGGTGATATACTGTCTTCTTTAGAGAGTGGATAACTATGAGTATGGAGTATTGCACATTCAGTAGCTATAGCAATTGGTTTAGCTTGACTGAATTTGTAATAATAGTAATAGATTATTTTTGTTAATAGGGAATATGCTAGGAAATTGCTATCGTATAAAAAAATTAAAGACACTAATAAAACTTTTTTAAAGTCCATAAACCATTGAAACAATAATGGATAACCTCATGACTTTTATTTCTTCACAATATGGACTAAGTATATTTTGTGAAGCAGTAGATAAGGAGTAAGTAACATTTTAGAGAGTTAAGGAAAGATCCATAAATATTTTTCTAATTACTATAGGACTTCTTAGGAAAGATAGGGGTTGATACCATTTCTTCATTTTGAGATGTCATTCTGAATAGTGGCAAGCAAGAACATGGTCGGGGAATAAAGTGAAGCATTTCTAGAGTCTGATTAGCAAAGTAGATCACAATATTCATGGAAGCCATGCTTCAAGGAGGAAATTCCAGGTAAAAGCTCTAACCAAATGATTTTTGTCATTCTGAGGATGGGCAGTCTCTGAGCCCTGGTTCTCCTTAACACTATGAGTCAGTCACTTTACAGTGAGACCAATTTTGTACCTGCCAACTCAGACAGGCCGGTCCAAAGAGTTCCTGCCTTGAAATACCATGAGAGAGTCCCTCTTCCTTTGACATGGGGATCATTAATTTCTTTTTTTCAATGATGCTAGACAAGTAGGGCCTTCATCCAAGACCAACTCTTTATCCGTTAGTAATGGGGATACAAAGACAAAAAAAAGTTACCATCCTCAAAGACGTTGCATCCTATTAGGGGAAAAAACATTAACACAGGTAGGTAAATGCAAGCTATATATGAGATAAGTACAAAGTAATTATGTGGGAGGGATGAGGTGTGCTATTAATAGTTGGGGTGGTAGGATAGGCTTCATGTAAGAAATGATCTTAAGCTAAACTTTAAAGTCAGGCATTTACTGCTGTGTATTGTGTACCTAATATATTCCACTGATTCACCCCTCTGTTTCATAGTTAGGTACAAAAATAGCAGGAGGCTCTTTTCATGACTATCACTTTGCAATATAGTTTGAAATTTCAAACTGCTAGATTACTTTCTTTCAATTTTTTCTTCATTGATTCACTTCATATTCTTGGACTTTTACTCTTCCTAGTGAATTTTGTTATGATTTTTTAAATAAATTTTTTAGAAAAGTATGCTTCAAACTGTATTCAGACACCATCAGTTCTCTCTCTGGGGATGGATAGCATTTTTTCATCATAAGTCATTTAGTCGTCTTGGATCATTGTAATGCTAATAGCCAAGTCACTCACTCACACAGCCAATCATCCTGCAGTATCGCTGTTACTTTGTACATGGTACATTTCGCTTTGCATCAATCCATGTGAGTTTTTCCAGTTTTTTTTTTTCTGAGAGCATCTCACTTATCATTCCATCATAATCACACACCACAACTTGGTCAATTGATGGGCATACCCCTAGTTTCCAATTCTTTGTCCCCAGAAAAGAGCTGCTATAAATATTCTTGTATGTATAGGTCCTTTTCTGTTTTTTTTTTTTAAATCTCTTTTGGGATACAGACCCAGTAGTGGCATTTCTAGATAAAAGTACATGCATGGTTCTATAATCCTTTAGGCATAGCTCCAAATTGATCTACAGAATGATTGCATCAATTTACATCTCCACTAGTAGTGTATTAACATATCATTTTCCCCATATCTCCTACAACATTTGTCCTTTATCTTTTCTGTACAATTAGCCAATCTGAGAGGTGTGAGGTAATACCACAGGACTGTTTTTATTTGTATTTCTCCAATCAATAGTGAGTTAGAGTATTTTTTTAATATATCTATAGATAGCTTGATTATCTCATCAGAAATGTGTTCATATTATTTCATCATTTATCAATTAGGGAATGACTTATTTTTATAAATTTGACTCAGTTCTCTACATGTTTGAGAAGAAAGGCCTTTGTCAGAGAAGGATGTTTCAATTTTTTTTGGTTACTTTTGTCAACTATTATTTCCCTCCATTCTATTCCCCCTGCTCATTCTGTCTCTCTCCACTTTTGCTCTGTCCTCATTCAAAAGCATGTTGCTTCTGATTACTCTTTTTCCCAATATGCCCTCTCTTCTATAGCATCCTCTTTCTTTTAACCCATTTCCCTCCTACTTTACTGTAGAGGAAAATAGATTTTGATATCCAGTATAATGTGTGTGTTGTTCTCTCATTGAGTTAATTTTGATGACAATGTCGTTCACTCACTATTCCTCACCTCTCTTATCTTCCCCTCTACTATCAAAATTTTTCTTACCTTTTTTGTGTGCAATATTTTACCCCATTCTGTCTCTTCCTTTCTCTTTCTCCCAAGATATTCCTCTGTCACCTCAGATATTATTCCTTCATATTCAACTCACACCTCTTCCTGGTGTCTAGGTATGCTACTTCCAACTACCCTATTAATTAAAAAGGTCTTAGGAGTTACAGTTATCATATTCTCATGCAGGAAAGCAAACAGTTTAACTTTATTAACTCCCTTTTCTTTTTACCTTGTTATACTTCTTTTGAGTGTTATAGTTGAAAGTCAAGTTTTCTGTTCAGCTCTGTTCTTTTCATCAAGAATGCTTTAAAGTCCTCTATCTCATTGAATATCTATTTTTTCTTTGAAGGATTAGACTCAGTTTTGTTAGGTAGGTTGTAGTCCTAGCTCCTTTGCCTTCTGGAATATCACATTCCAAGCCCTATAATCCTTCAATGTAGAAGCTGAGAAATCTTCTGTAACCTTGACTGTGGCTTCACCATAATTGAATATTTTCTTTCTGTTTGCTTGCAATGTTTTTCCCTTGACTTGGGAACTCTCAAATTTGGTAATAATATTCCTGGGAATTTTCATTTTGTGATCTCTTTCAGGAGGTGATCAGTGGATTCTTTAAATTTTTATTTCAATTTCTCTCTAGTTCTAGAATATTGGGGCAGTTTTCCTTGATAATTTCTTGAATAAATGATGTCTAGATTTTTTTTTATCATGGCTTTTAGATAGTCCAATAATTTAAAAATTTTGTCTCCTGGATCTGTTTTCCAGATCAGTTGCTTTTTTCCAGTGGGATAATTCACATTGTCTCCTATTTTTTCATTCTTTTAGTATTGTTTTATTGTTTCTTGATATCTCATAAAGTTGTTAACTTCCATCTGCTCCATTCTAATTTTTAAGGGATTATTTTCTTCAGTGAGCTTTTGGACTTCCTTTTCCATTTGGCCAATTCTGCTTTTTAAGACATTCTTCTCCTCATTGGCTTTTGGGACTTCTTTTGCCATTTAGGTTCGTCTAGGTGTTATTTTTTGTGCCTCTTTTAACAAGCTGTTGACTTGATTTTCATGATTTTCTTGCATCACTCTCATTTCTCTTTCCAATTATTCTTTTTACTTGATTTTCAAAATTTTTTCTGAGCTTTTTCATTACTTGTGAAGTCTTATTTTTCTTAGAGACTTTGGCTTTAACTTTGTTCTCTTTTTCTAAGTGTGTCTTTTTATCTTCCTTTGATCATATTAACTTCCTATAGGTAGAGTTAAGCTTTTTTCCCCCATTGATTGCTCATTTTCCCAACCTATGACTTGACTTTTGACTCTTTGTTTAAGTACACAGGTCTTCTTCCAGGGTAGAAGGCACACTCCCCCAAGTTTCTTGTGTTTTGTGCAGCTGTTTTCAGAGATACTTCTAGTGACCTGTAAGTTTTCTGTTCTTCCAGGATGGTTTAAGGAAATGCTTACTGCTCTCCTCACATGTGCTCTACTCTGTGAATTAACACAAAGACTCTTCTCTGCCCTGGAGCTCTGATGAGGGTCACTTCTCCACTGAGGCTGCAAGCTCTGCTATTCTAGTGTTCTTCCTTGCCCTGGAATTGCCACCCAGGACAGTGATCCAGATCTGAGTACAGGCAAAGAAACAGGATCTTGCCTCTCTCCTAATGAAAAGAACCCTTTAACCTCCTCCTGCCAGTTGTTTAATCACCTTCCCTTTAGTGGGCTGAGATCCTGAGGCAATCATTTCTACTACTGCTGTTTCAATCACTCCCAAGGACTGTTCCTGGTTTCCTGGGGTTGGGGCTGTGCTGTCATGGCCTGCATTGGACTGCACTCCTCTCTCAGTCTGCTGCAACAGACTTTTCTTTCTAAGCTTCCAAGTTGTTTGTTTCACTCCAACTTTTTGTAAGTTTTACTATTCTAGGATTTACGCACAGTCACTTTTTAAAAGGTATTTGGAGTAGTTTGGGGGAGAACTCAAAGGAATCCCTGACTTTATTCCATCATCTTGGCTCTGCCTCTCAGACCCTATCTGTTATTATTTTTTTTCTAGCTCTATAACATAATTCTTTGGAAATTCGGATGGTATAGTACTAAGTAAATTAACTTAGGTAGAACTGTCATTTTATTATGTTAACTTGACCTACCCATGAACACTGAATATTTCTATATTCATTAAGGTCTGTCATTTAGTTGTGTGAAAAGTGTTTTCTTTGGTTCATAATGTTTATTTTGGCAGGAAAGCTCTCAGGTATTTTATATAGATGGCAGTTATTTTAAATGGAGTTTCTCTTTTTATTTCTTCCTACTGGGTTTTGTTGGTAGTATGTAGAAATGCTGTAAGTTTATTTTATGTCCTGCAATTTTGTTTAAGTTGTTATTTATCTCAACTAGTTTTTAATTGATCCTCTAGGGTCAAGGGTGGGGAATCTGCCTCAAGATCACATGTTGCCTTCTAAGTACTTGGATGTGGCGTTTTGACTAAGTATAAGTTTAAAAGAGCAAATCCTTTTATTAAAGAGATTTGTTCTGTGAAGTTTAGATTCAATCAGAGATTCTATGTGGGCTTTAGACTGCAGGTTCTCCACCCCTGCTCTAGGGTTCCTTAAATATACTATAGTTTCATGTTGTCTGTAAAGTGTGTTAGTTTTCTTTCCTCTTTTTCTAATTTTATTCCTTCAATTCATTATTTCTTATCTTATAACTATAGTTAGCATTTTTAGATTAATTAATTTATTTTTAGTTTTCAACCTTCACTTTAAAAAATTTTTGAATTCTAATTTTTCCCCTCCTTCAGGTAACCCCTCCCCAAAATGGCATGCAATTTGACATAAGCTATACATGTATAATCATGCCAAACATATTTCTACATTAGTCACATTGTGAAAGAAGAATAAGACAAAAGGGAAAAACCAAGAGAAAGAAAAAACAAATAAAAAATAGAAAATTATGTGCTTCGATCTGCATAATTCTCTGAATGTGGATTACAGCTAGCATTTCTAACAGAATATTTAATGATCATGGCAATAATAGATATCATTGCTTTACCACCAGTAGCATATGGAAGGTTTCAACTATATCCCCATTACTGCTAATGATTGCTTTTGGTTTTAAATAAATATGACTAATCATTTTAAGAAAAAGTCCATTTATTTTTATTCTTTCTAGTCTTTTTAACAGGAAAGGGTCTTGCATTTTGTCAAAAAAAAATTTTTGCATGTATCAATATTAGCAAAAGATTTATTTCTGTTATTTATATGTAAATGCCCTTTATAACCTCTTTTATGTGAAATAATTTATTCCATTCTACATCTTCTTTTCCATTTCTCTCATTGCATTCCTCTTTCTCATTCCTCACTTTTATTTTTTATATATAATTCCATCATACTCAACTGACACCTGTGCCTTCTGTCTATATATACTCCTACTAATTGCCTTAATAATGAGAAAGTTCTTATGAGTTACAAGTGTCATTTTCCCATGAAGAAAAAGTAAACAGTTTAACTTCATTGACTTCTTATGACTTCTGTTTCATGTTTACCATTTTATGGTTCTCTTGAGTCATATATTTGAAAGTCAAATTTTCTATTCAGCTCTGGCATTTTCACTAGGAAAACGTGAATGTTCTTTATTTCATTAAATATCTATTTTTCCCCTGAAGGATTGCACCCAGTTTTGCTGGATAGATTATTTATTCTTGATGGCAATCAGGACTCTTTTTCCTTCTATAATATTGTGTTCCAAATCCACTGCTCCATTAACATGATAGATGTCAGGTATTCTGAAAATTCTTTTTTATGGTTCAGCAGATTTTATTTTGTTCAAATTTGTTATTTATTTATTTTTAATATTCATTTTTCTCTAAATTTTTGGTGCCACATTTTCTCTCCCATCCCCCTCTCCCACACCTACTGAGAAGGCAAGTATGATGATATCAATTACAACATGTGAAATAATGCAAAACATTTCCATATTAATCAGATTGAACAAAAGAGAAGTGGTAAAATTACATTTCAATTTGGACTCAGAGTTCATAGTTATCTCTCTAGAGGTGGAAAACATATATATATTTTTAAAATTGTAAGTCCTTTGGAATCATCTTGTATCATCATATTGATTAGAGTAGACACAATTGCTCATCATTACAACACTGATGCTACTGTTCACAATGATCTCCAGTTCTCATTTAACTTTGCTTCAGTTCATATAGGTCATGTCATGTTTCTCTGAAACCCCTTGTAATTTCTAAAAGCATAATAGCACCACAGCCCAATTATATGCTACAATTTGTTCAGCCCTTTTCCAATTGACTAATATCCCTTGATTTCTAATTCTCTATTACCACAGAAAAAGTTTGATATAAATATTTTTGTACATATATGTCTTTGGCCTTTTTCTTTAATTTCTTTGAGATACAGACCTAATAGTGGTATTTGTACAGTTTTATAGTTTTTTAGGCATAGTTTCAAATTGTTACATTATTTCACTACTCCACTAGTAGTTTCTTAGTGAACCTATTTTGCCTCAGCCTCTCCACTATTTGCCATTTCTGACAGGCATGAGGCAGCATCTCAGAATCATTTTAATTTTCATTTCCCTAATCAAAAGTGATTTAGAGCACTTTTATCTGATTATAGATAACTTTGATTTCTTCTTCTGAAAACATCCTTTTCATATCCTTTGGCCATTTATCAATTGGTAAATGCCCCTTTTTTTCCTCTTTATAAATTTGACTTAGCTCTCTACATATTTGGAAAAAGATGCCTTTGTCAGAGAAACTTGCTATGAGGTTATTTTTTTATATGTTACTTCATAATCTAGTTTACCTTTGAGCAAAATGTAGCTTTCCTGACTATTTCTTTTAATTAGATCTCTTTTGTTTTTACTTTGTCTGAGATCATGATGGGCAAATTTATCTTTTTAATTTCAGCTGACGTATAATGAATCCTCCTCTAATCCTTTATTTTAAATCTGTGTATGTCTTTCTACCTCAAATATGTCTCTTGTAAATAATACATTATTGGATTCTCATTTCTAATCCATTTTCCTATCCACTTCCATTTTGTGACTAAGCTCAATCTATTTACATTCACAATTATGATGACAAAATCTGTATTTTCTTCTATCCTACTTCTGTTTCTTTTTCTCTTATCTCTTTTTCTATCCCTTCCCTTTTCAAATATCTGTTTTGCTTTTGGCACCAGTCTCCTTTAATTGACCCTCTTTTTTACCATCTTTTATGCTTCCTTTTATCCCTTTTTCCTTCTATTTCTATTTTGGATAAAATACATTTCTATAGACAAATTAATTGTGTGTGTGTATGTATATATGTGTATGTGTGTATATATATATATACATATATACATATATATATGTATATATGTACATATGTGTGTGTGTGTGTATGTGTGTATATCCCTTTTATCCCTTTTTCCTTCTATTTCTACTTTGGATAAAATACATTTCTATAGACAAATTAATTGTGTGTGTATATATATATATATATATATATATATGTATATATGTGTGTGTGTGTGTGTGTGTATAAATATTCCTTCTTTAAGCCAATTCTGATGTGAGTGAGGTTCAAGCACTGTCTAGTACTTCTCTTTTTTCCTTCTACTATAAAATCTCCTTCTTGAAAACCTCCTTTATGTGAGAATTTTTTCCTCATGCTACCTCTCCCTTGCCCCTTCACTTAATGCATCCCTCTTTCTCACCACTTCATTTTATTTACAATATCATTCCAACATAATTGAGTCATACCCATGCCCTCTGTCTATATAAACTTTCAGCTACTCCAAATAATGATAAAGTTCTAATGGATTTACTGGAATCATCTTCCCACGTAAGAGTGTAAACAGTTTAATCTTATTGTCTCTTATTATCTCTCTTTCATGTTTAAATTTTTATGCTTTTCTTGAGTCTTGTCTTTAAAATTCAAATTTTCTAGTCAGGACTGATCTTTTCATCAGGAATGCCTGAAAATCCACTATTTTATTAAATATCCACATTTTTTCTGAAGGATTTTACTTAGCTTTCTGGGTAGGTGATTCTTGGTTGTTATCCTAGTTCATCTGACCTCTGGAATGTCATATTCTAAGCCATCCACTACTTTAATGAAGAAAAAACTTGTATAATCCTGACTGTGACTCCACAGTATTTGAATTGTGTCTTTTTGACTGCTTTCAAAATTTTCTCCATAACATGGAAACTCTGAAATTTTGCTATAACATTCCTAGGAGTCTTCATTCGGGAATCTCTTTCAGGAGGTAATTGGTAGATTCTTTCAGTTTCTATTTTCCTCTCTGGGTCTAAGATATTGGGGTAATTTTCCTTCATAATTTCTTGAAATATGATGTTGAGCATTTTTTTTTATTTCACACTTTTGGTAGTCTAATAATTCTTAAATTATCTCTCCTCAACGGTTTTTTTAAGGACAGTTGTTTTAATGATAATATATTTCACATTTTCTTATATATTTTTATTTTTGACTTTATTTTATTGTTTCTTGAAGTCTCCTGGAATCATTAGCTTCCAGATACCTAATTCTAATTTTTAAGGACTTACTTTCTTCAGTGAGAGTTTGCAACTGTTTTTCCATTTCACTAATTGTGCTTTTCAAGGAGTTGTGTTTTTTTAGTGATATTTTTTGTACTTCCTTTTCCATTTGAACTCTTCTACTTTTTAAGAAATTCTTTTCCAAATTGAATTTTAGTGCATCTCTTACCATCAAGCTAATTGTTTTTAATTTTTCCCCAGTTTTTTAACATTTTTATTTAACTTTTTGAGTTCCAAATTCTATCCCTCTCTTCTTCCCTTCCTCCCTCCCTCCCTGTCTCCCTGAGATGGTTAGTAGTAACATATAGGTTATACATGTCATGTAAAACATTTCCATATTAGTAATTTTGTACACGAAGACTTGAATAAAAGAAAAAGAACAAAAAAAGAAAGTGAAAAGTAGCATGCTTCAATTTGTATTTAAACAATATTAGTTTCTCTGGAGGAGTGTAATATGCTTCATCAATAGTCATTTGGGTCTTGCAGAAATAAAGTCACATCTACACAATTAGAAAACTTTATATTAAAGTTGGATCCTTTTCACCTGAGTTTGAGAAGCCACTCTTGCAAGCTTCAGGACTTTTCATGCTGTTATTTTCAGAGCTAGCTTTAGGAGTCTAAAAAGTTCAATGTGTTGTTATCCTGGGAGAAATATGGTCATTGCCCTCCTGACTTGCGCTCTGCTTATTGCCCTGGAAGGGATCCTGTTCCCCTAGAATAAAAAGCAGGAGCACTCCTCTTAGGCATGGAAGTGAAACCTGGTTTTTTGTTCACCTGCAGTTGCAAGCATCATTGCCCCCTTGGCTCTGGAAGTGTGATCAGGACCCCTGATATCTTCTGACTAGCAACATGTGCTCCTCTTTGTCTCAGAATAGTGACCCAGAACTTTGTATGGGCAATAGCATGTTGTCGGTCAGTGCCAGTGTACCTACTTCTAGGAATATGTCCCTTGTAAGCTCCTTCTGATCGACTGTCCAACTCCTTTACTATCACTAGCCTGGCATCACCCAGTGCTGCTGCTGCTTCAGCTGTTGTTGCTGTCACTACATGTGTGAATTCTAGACAGACCTCACCATGGGGTCACAAAATTCTCTTGCTGGACCTCCTAAATTTTCTTAGCCTGGAAAAAGTTTCATTTTGACCTTTTATTGCCTTTATCACTCCAAAATTTCATTTGAAGCATTATTTTAAAATTGTTGGGGTTTAAATGTTGAATGAACTCAATTGAGTTGCTACTCCTAATCTGCCAGTTTTCCCAATAATTTTAAATTGATCAGTACTTGATCTATTTCCAGGTAAGCTGTTTTTCGATGTTCTATTTCATTTTATTTCCTGATTTTTCCATTCTTTAGACTTATTTTTTACTTTTAACTTTTTTAACTTCTACCTGCTTGATTCTAATTTTAAAGTAATTATTTTCCACACTAAGGTTTTGAACCACTCTTTCGATTTGGCCAATTCTTCTTTTTAACCTGTTATTTTCTTCAGTATTTTTGTGCCTCTTTTACCAAATTATTATCTTTTATAATTTTTGCAGATTTTGTGCCAAATTTTTGCTAAAAAAATGGAATGAGTACTATTTGAAGCTTTTTTTTTAAAAAAAAAGTGTCGTTATTACTTAAAATAAGTTATTACTAAACTGTCCAGTGCAAAATTAGGATGCATGGAATACTCATGAATATATGTTAAAATTGAATATTGACAATGTGCATACACTGAGAATTCTAGGCCCATGGCTTACAATGCACAAGAGAGAAATGTGTATCTATATACCTCTGGTGAATAATTTGCTGCTCCTTTTACCTTTAAGTGGCATGATGAACAGAATTATATCATACAACAATTACACAATGAAAGGTTATAAACCAATTTTTTGGACTGAAAAAGGAGGGTGTGACGTTATGCTCTGTTGATGATTATGAGATGAAATATAACATTGTAATCTTCTTTTGCTCTCATTTCTTTACCTATTTTTTCCTCTACTATACCAAATTTTTCCTCTACCATTCTTACCGATATTGAAATTCATTTCTTTAAGCTCTCCTAATAATTCTTTTTGGACTTGCATCCAACTTATGGGCTTTTTTATAGCTGTTTTGATTTTCTTTTCTTTTTCTGTTTGTGTCTCTATCTCCCCTGTCATCAGAGTAGTTTTTATGGTCACTTTTTGTGTACTGATGTTTTTATCCTTGTTCTTGACTGTGAATTTTATGTTAAAGTTGGACTTTGCTCCTAGAATAAAGGAAAATGAGAGACACTGTTTCAAGCTATAGACTTTTTTACATTACATTTTCATTACATTTTTATATTTACATAGAGCTAGTTTTTGGAGGTTGGAATTTTTTGATGCTTCCAAGTGGTATGATCTGAATTGAGTTGTGGTCACCATTCTCCTTACTCAGGAAGGGTCCCTCCCCCCTCATTTTTTTAACCTTCTCCTTTGTTGGGTGGAAAGTATCTAGTGATAACCATCTACATCTAAGATTCTGTATTTATTATATCAAATATTATTCTATTCTACTTATATGATGTGAGTTTTTTAATTATCTAATTCAGTCAATGGCAAAAATATATCATAAGGCAGTAGTGTATTTTTTCTAAACAACTTGATATTATCACATGCCAAATTTCAATGCAGACAGGCACATGCCCTCACATTATGACTTCTAGTTATTATGAGTTTTTAGTATTTAAAATAAAAAATAAAAAAAGACATTCTGAAGCAGGTAAGTAGAAAATGAATTGCATCCATTTTCACAGCTTGTTTGATTATATTTTGTGTCAAATATTTCTGGTTAGCTAATGCTAACTCAATCAATTTAATTACCTGGACAGCAGCTCAGTGGAATTCATCATTGTCAATGACTTGACAATGTAGCATTGTAAGCTTGAGTAAATCATTTACCTTTTCTGTGCCTCAACTGCCTCATCTGCATAAAAGTGGAATATCTTGCCTACCTAAAGGGAGTTAGACCAAATAATCTCTTGAGGCTTCCACTAGCTCTACAAACTAAAATTTGATGAACCTAGTAGAAATTTATTTGAACTTTTCTACAGGTTGCATTGATATTTTATTCATCTTATAAAAATGTGATCCTTAGCTTATAAATTGAAAGGAATATCAGAAAGCATGTTGTCTAACTTTTGTTGGAATAATGAATCTTTTCTATAATGCCCTCTGCAAATGTGCATCTATTTTTACCTTGAATATCTCTAATAATGAAAAACTCATTACTCCATGATGGTAGCCCATTCTGTGTGTTGCACCAAAATCTATACCTCTTTTCAACTTCCCACATTGTGTCTTGTTCTGTCTTCTTTTGTATATTTTAGAATGGCAAGTGCCAATCTTTATTGAAGTAAATGTTTTCTAAGAAAGCATTGCATTTAATTCCATATTTTCAAATCTATCTTTGAGATAAACAAAGATTTTTAGTTTGTTTTGACTTTTATTTAAAAAAAAACAACACACATTCTTCATATTTATGAAGATGGGAAATCACTACTATACCTATGGGACAGAATTAGAGAGCTTTCTAATGTGCATCATTCCTCATGCTGACAAAATCTTCATATGGCATATTTAATTAAGGAGCAATTCTTTATGCTATTTTCATGCACAAGGACTAGAAAACATGAGTTATGAGAGATATAATTATGATTCTGTGCTTCTTGTGCTAAGCACATTTGAAAATGATGTAAATTAAGCTTATATAATGAGCTTTACAATGGAAATTAAAGACAACACATTGAAGAGATTTCTTACGGGTATGGGAAGAAATTGTTTACAATTCCCTTGTTTTGTGTTTATCTTCATATTTTCAACATGTAGTAAATTTCATTTCTCTTCACTTCTGGTCCTCAGTCTTTTCTCATTTATTGAGGAAGAATGTCCCTTGGTCCCTGAAATAATATCATAGTAGTTTTAAACATGGTCTTTGCTCTAAATATCTTTTCTGAAAAGTGATTTACCCTTCTTTTGTTAGTTTTCATTCTGTAAGGTCACTGAGCTGGTGCTGATGTGTGTTCCGTGTTTGTAGCCCTTGAAATGAGGCTTATCAGGCTGAAACTAATGAATGCAGAATTACATAACTCTATAGACCTCATTGATTTTTTTCTATGCTTTATCATGAGGCTTTAGTCATATAGAGGGTCAGTCTTAGTTAGTGGAATGAAGTTTGTTCTTAATGGCTCTCCTTCCTTTCAGCATTCTCTCTAAACTTTTGATGCCCATTTCTCCACCCTTTTGCACACGTGCACCATGAGACAAAGGATTATCTAAGTATATAACAAGTGAGAGTTAGGTCATTGGATTGAAGTCTCTGGATTAAAAAACCATGGGAGAGGGAGAGCAGGGTGACTTGAGAGAATAACATAAAACCTAGCACCCCTCCCCTATGCATCAGGAGAGTAAAGAAATGAGATCAATTAATCAATAAACAAACATTTATTGGGTACTTACTATGCCTCAGACACTATATTAGGTTTTGGAGTTAAGGATAGACATATAAAAGTACCTACTTTCAAGGAGCTGTTTCTTATATTTGATCTGATTCCGTCCCTGATTTATAGATTTCTGAACTCCACCTAGTTCTTTTTGGGAAAAAAAAAAGATTTCCCGCAGTTGGTGGGAAGGAATTCAGTTCATTATTTAGTATCACTTATTAATGACCAACTACAAGCCAGGCTCTGGCTGGGAGGAAGATGATTCAAGTCATCAGGTGGGCTTCTCTATGAGTGAAATAGAGTTGTCTGGTAATAATATTAGTACAATAGGAGGCAACATGACTTAGTGAACAGAAAGCTGGCCTTAGAATAAAAAAGATCTGAATTCAAGTGCTGCTTCTGAAGTATATTGGCTATAGAATTCCAGGCAATCATTAAACATGGGTCACTCAGTGGAGAGCAGCTTCTCATCTTGAATTGGTAAATTCCTATACCAATGTAGTCACAGATCTGGTAAAATATGCATACATATATACAAATACAGCAATTATTGTTTATTCACTTTTATTCACTTATGTCTGACTCTTCATGACCCCATTTGAGATTTTCTTAGCAGAGATACTGAAGTACTTTGACATTACCTTCTCCAACTCATTTTATCAATGAGGAAACTGAGGGCAAACAGGGTCACATAGTTGAGGTTGGATTTGAGTAAAGGAAGATGATATTTTCTGACTTTAGGCTTGGTATTTTGTCCACTGTGCCATCTAGCTGCCCTTACGTATACGTAACACAATACAGAGATGCCTAAAACATATGATAAATATGATAAGTAGATAACGGTACTTGCTATTACTTCATAATGCTTACTATGTGCCAGTCAATATGTTGAACATTTTACAATTACTCTCTCCCTTGGTCCTTGCAATAGTGTTGCAAGATACGTGGTATCATTATCTCCATTTTACAGATGAGGAAACAGAGTCAAACTGACTTTAAGTGACTTGACCAAGTCACATAGCCTGTAAGTCTCGGAGGCCAAATTTCAATTGAAATCTTCCTGACTCCAGTTCCAGCTAGACATCCACTGCACCCACCAACTAATTTTTTATTAAAATTATCTAGATGGATTAAATAGACAGATTCTCAATCAGGATTAACATGAAGCTGATTTTTCATCCCTTATGATTATGGATGGGGCAAGGTTGGGCAAGTTACAGAGCTAATATGAACAGTCCATTTGACTCAAGCCTTACTGCTAAGCTCTTACAGCAATAAATTTACCTGATTAAGGTTATAGCAAGTGCTCCCTGCTCCTAGCTCTATCCTTCTTGTCCACTATGGTAGTGTAATCACAACCTCAAGTAGATTTCCTCAGGAAACTGTGGAAGACCATTATTTTGGGGACAATATTATCTGGCCTAGACAATATAACCCCATATATTTTCAAACCAGAAAGCAATGTAATTTATTATATAACAATGACCAGTTTATTCTAGAGAAGGAAAGCTGAGGCAGGGTGACTTAAGTCATGAACAAGGTATGGCTGTCAATATTGAATTTATGACAACATCTTTCCTTTGTGTTTATAAATCATACCATAAAAAGTTTCCTTTTTAACCTACCTTATAAGATTAGCTCTGTCCAAACCATGAAAACTGTACTTATTTTTTCTGCTCAGATACCTCAGGTGAAGTGGAAAATGCATGGCCATTACTAAACTATTAAATGAAAGAAGCAAAAACTTGTAAGTCTGTCACTTGGCCAGTCAACAAGTATTTATTCAGTGCTGAGGGAACTGAGGGGATTAGGACAGCAAATGGTTAATTGTGGGAATTGAGTGAACTGCACTGACTCCATCCTGTGACTCAGTTCTGGAGCTTGTTTAGTTTTGATTAAATTTTGGGTCTAGTCCAATTGCTGTTCTGTGAGAAAACTTTATTCAATTGTGGGAATTGAAAGAAAATCTTATTGCATTATTTGACCTCCCCTACCTGCTGCTTAGAGACTCTTAATTAAGAACCTATGTTATTCTAACCAGAATCCCAGTCAGTTCCAAACATTGATGCAAGGAGTTTTCCCATAATTGTACATCTCAAGCAACCCATATATCTTATCTGAAATCTGCCCCTGTACCGATCCATCAGTTACTGTTTCCATGTTCCCTTGGTTGTTTACAGGCACTTGAGGGGAATGGAACATCTCTTTTTATAAGTTGAGTACCTATTCATTCTCTCCCTCCCAAATGGAAAGTCCCTAAATTTTCCTCCAACAAGAAATCAGATTACTGAATGTAGTATTTTCCTTTCAATTAATTTATCTTATTTGACCAATAGTTGTTAAGGTATTAAAAGCTGTTTCCTCTCCTCCCCCCTTAGTAAGGGTCCAATCCTGAGCTGAGGAAGGTTCCTAGTCCTGATCTGTTAGCTATTACATTAATTAATAAATCGTGCATATATATACATACATCAAGATACACATAGATTATATGTGTGTGCACATACAATGTATATATGCACACATATATGTGCATATACATACTTATGTGTATATATATATATATATATATATATATATATATATATATATAGTGTATGTGTATGTATTTATGGCAAACTTAGAGGGAAAAGATTGGGTGGGGAGAAACATGGACTGAGATGAACTTCCTGCAGAAGATGGGAATTTAGCTAATTTTTGAGGGAGGCCAGGGTATGTGTAGGGCAAAGGAGAGGAGGGATAACATTCTAGGTAAGAGGGACAGCCAGAAAAAAGCATGGGAGACAAGACATGAAATATCAGTTATGAGGGGGAGCAACAAGTAATCCATATAACTGGATCATAGCATTTGAAAAGGATAGTAAAATATTAGAAAATTAGAAAGGTAAGAGGGCATCAGGTTGTAAAGGAATTAAGATGCTAAATAGAGCATTTTATATTTAACTTGAAATAATGAGAAGAACTAGAGTTAGTTGAATAGGGGCTGTGACGTAGATAGTCCAGGTCTTTAGAAATATCACTTTGGTAGAACAATGGAAAATGTATTAGAGTGAGGAGAAACCTGTACCAGGACTCCTATCAGAAGGCTATTGCAGTAGCCAAAGTGAGAAGTGATTAGCTTCTCATATCAGGATAGTTATTATGTTAGGAGGGAGAGAGGGATATTGATGAGAGATCTTACAACAAGATTTGACAACCCATTGGAAATATGGGGCAATGGTGAAGGAGCTGAGGTTATAAGCTGGTGTGACTGAGATAATGTTGGTACCATTGAAAGTAATAGAATAATTTAAAAGAGAAGAGGGTTTGAAGTGAAAGATGGTGAATTCTATTTTAGATATGTTGAGTTTGAAATGTATATGAGTCATCCAGCTTCAAATGTGTAAAAAGTAATTCCAGGCTAGAGATCAAGAGAAAAGTCAGGACTAGATAAATAGATTTGAGAATCATCTATATAGAATACTAACTGGAACTATGGAAACTTGTGAAATTGCCTAGCTATCTAGTGTAAATCGATCAGTAAAATGGGTTCAGGAGAGACCCTTGGAAATCTTCCATGGTTAGAACATCAAGATCTAGCAAGGAAGATGAGAGAAGAACATTCAAGAAGGTAGGAGGAGGACCGAAAGAGACCAGTGGCATGAAAACCAACAAAGAAGTATGCATGAGGACAAGGTGATCAACAATAACAAATGCTGTAGGCAGGTCAAGAAAGATGAGTACCGAGGAAAGGCTCTTATTGGATTTAGTCATTAAGAGATTATTAGTAACTTTGGAGAGTGAAATTCTATGTTGAATGATGGAATTGAAAGCCATAGTTTCAGCTGAATAATGAAATTTAAAGCCATATTACACACGGTTTAGAAACCAGAGTTAGTAGAAGAAATTTACTCAACTTTTTCAAGGAGTTTAATTTCAAAAGGGAGTGTGTATATATCCACACATGTGTATGTATGTTTATATGTATGCAGATATACATATATAATATATGTATGTGTAAGTTTGTACACTCACATTCACACACGGACACACACACTGTATATATGTATAGTATGTGTGTGTGTGTGTGTGTATACATATGAATGGCCACAGCACAAATTTTTGGATGAAAAGATGGTTTTTTTATCTGTTTATAGATAAAGGAGACATTATTTGCTATAGGTAGCAGAGGAGGAGTTGGTAGATGGGAAGAGAGTGAAGATTAGAGAAATAGTGGGGATGACAGAGATAAGCCATCCTCTAGAGTTGAGAAAGGATGAGTTCAGGAATCAATGCTAGCTTTTCCTTTGCAAGGAGAAAAGACACCTCTTCATGTGAGATAAGGGAGAAGGAAGATGTCTGAGTGATACAAAATGATAAGGAGAGAAAGGAAGCTCTTGGAGAATGACCTGAAGCTTTTAGTGAAGTATGAGGTGAAGTCTTCAACTGCAGGAGGGAGGGGTGCTGTGAGGGGTTTGAGGGAAGTTAAAAAATGTTTGAAATAATCACTGGGGTGAATATGATAGTGAATTAATCCTGTCCTGGGAAAGGATCTCCAGTTCAAAGAGTCCTTGAGAGATAATCCAGTCCGAAGAACTCAGCTGAGGTGCAGAAAGATCAAGTTACTTGTCTAAAGTCAGATAAGTAGCAGGGCCAGGATCTGACTCCAGCCAGAAATTCTCTTTCCACTAAGCCATGTTGTTTCATGGTGGGGGGAGAAAGGAAGATTGGCCAATTAGGGAAATGTACACTGATTAAATGTATGGAATTATCTCTTTCATTGTTAAGACATTCAATTCAACAAAGAAAATCAAATGACACATTTTGAAAGGATCCAAAGGATCCTGACCAGTTTTCTCATGCATTTATCTAACTTAATAAAGAATTGGATAGAATTACATTGAATCTATCCCAAATAGAAAAAAATCCCCTGCTTCAATGTTTAAAATATCACTCACAGTCAGAAAAATCTTCATTTATATCTGTCCCATTCTCTTGTCTTGAACTCTTTTTTAATCCCATGTCTGTACAGAGGTTGGCTGTCAAGTATCTTACAGAGAAACTATATAAATGATTGTATGTATATATAGAAATATATTTGCATGAAGTATATTTACATGCATCTGCCTATTTATCTATCTATCTGTCTATCAAGCTATCTATTTAATGCATCTGCCTATTTATCTATCTATCTATCTGTCTGTCTATCAAGCTATCTATTTACTCCCTTTTCATCTATTCCCTTTTCATCCTTATGCCAGAGGTTGCTGTCCACAAAGATATTGCTCATTGGAATATAGTTTTATATCTAGAGGGGATCTTAGAGTGCTGGACCAACTTCCACATTTTATAGGGAAGGAAACTAAAATCAAGAGAGGGAAATGAAATCTCTCTTTGTTCATTAGAAAGGTGGAAGATTATAAATGTGGAATATGGCATATGCTGTCAAAAGCAGTATATGTTGATTCAAGTCAACAATCATTTATTAAGAATCTACTATGTTCTAGGCATTGTAATAAATGCTGGTGATACAAAGAAGGGAGAAAAACAATGGCCCTTGCTCCCTAGGTGCTCAAAATATAATGGGAAAAAAATAGGCAAACTATTTACAGATACATACAGGATAAACTAGATAAAATCTCAGAGAGAAAGCTTTAAGATTTAGGAGGATGAAGAAAGGCTTCTTGCACAACATGGGAATTTATCAAACACTTGAAGGAAACTAGGAAGCCTGGAGGCAAACGTGAAGAGGGAAAGAATTCTAGGAACGGGCAACAGCCAGAGGAAAGACCCAGAACTGAGGTGTCTGTGTGACCCTGGGCAAGTCACTTAACAGTTTCCTTGTTCGTAAAATGAGCTGGAGAAAGAAATGGCAAACTACTCTAATATCTTTGCCAGGAAACCCCTGAAAGGGATCGCAAAGAGTGAGATGCCTAATAGACACAATTGCAACATTCTTTATAAGATTTGCCCAACGTTTTTTCCCCCCTGACCTGACAACCTCATTATTCTTTAAAAAATTGCTTCTGTTGGAAAACAAGTCCCAAATTCCAGCTCACAGAATGTAAGTGGCTCCTAAATTAAGGACTGATTGTATATATAAATAAAGGGACTGCACATTAGCTTCATCAGTCATTGAAAATAATGATTTAATCACAATCCCCATCTAATTAAAATACAGCCTTCTAAGCACTAGATCCTCTACCATCTCAAATGTTACATTGCGCTCTTGACACGGCATCTCTTCAGGGGGTGATGACTGAGATGTTTTCCTTCAAATGATGACGGGGAGGAGGGAACAATGGAACCACTGAAAAAGTACCAAATTCTCATAACTTTGTCATCTAGTCATAAATTTAATTAAATAAATGGTTTGGCCATTTGACCCTTCTGTTGCCCTTCCTGGATTATTTCCAATTTTTCCTGCATGTGGCTTGTTTGTACATAACTGTTTGCATGTTGTTTCTTCCATTAGTCTTTGAGACAATAAATGTTTTCTGCCTTTCCTTGTATCCACAATGTTTATCCACGTTTTTATAAAATTGTATTGACTAAGATACCACGCTGAGTTCTATGAAGATGATGAAACTAATCATCTGTTTCTTTTTTTTTAATTCACTTTTTTTTTTACTAGAGAAATACAGCATTTTCCATACATAAGTAAATGGAAAATAATTTGAAAAAAAGGAGAGTAGCTGCAAAGGGAAAAGGTTTCACTAAGAGACCGACCATCGAACTGTGCCTTGAAGGAAGATAAGGTTTCTCAGAGACTGTGATGAGGAGGAAATGCTTTCAAGGCATAAGGTGCCTATCGTCGGATTCACAGAGGTTGATCTAGTTTGGGGAACAGTTAGAATTCCAATTTCTCTAGAATATCTTGAAATAAGTGAAGAAAGGTAGATTTGGGGCAACATTGTAAATTGTTTGCCAGACTGTTTGCATTTAACAATAACAGCTGCAGCAATTAGCATTTTTATAATGCATTACGGCTTTCTAACAAGTCCTATATATCCACTGTTTTATTTATCTGACCCTCAAAACAAACTTATAAATCAAATAGTACAATTATGAATATTATCCTTTCGTTGATCTGGAAACTGAGACCAGATAGGTGACTTGTCCAGGTATCATACAGATAAGAAGCCTTATCACCAGAAGCCGGCTCTTTCTGCCTCCGGGTCTGCCACTTCTATCCATTATTACATTCTTCCTCTTTATCCAGGAAGCAATAGAGGATCCCCAAAGGCTTCTGAGTAAGGGAATGACATAGTCAGATTTATGATTTAGGAATGTAATATTGGCCCTCTTATTAAAGGAAGAGCAGTGGATTGAAGAGGGGATATATTGGAATTAGGGAGCCAAATAGAAGATGTGAGGTCATAAGGACCTAAACAGAAGTAATAGGTCATGTGATTAAAGAGAAGAGAATAGAGCCACAAGATGTTGTGTCTGATGGAATCAACTTGACCACTGATTGGCTACAGCAACAGGTGAGAAGGAAGAATTGAAGATGATTGGAGGGTTGTGATCTGGGTGATTGAAAGGGTGATGGCCTCATCTACAGAATTAGTGAAGTTCTAAAGTGGGGAATAGGTTTTATTTTTTTTCCTTAAAGGGGAGGAGGAGATAATGAGTACAGTTTTAGACACATTGAGATTCTAATGGGATATCCAGGTGGAGATGTCCAATAGGCAGTTGATGTGATCATATAAGATAATATGTTAAGAACTTTGCAAGTTATGAAATGCTATATAAATGTTGAACATTACGATAATTTTACTTTATTTTCTAAGGACACAACAACTGTTATTATGTGAGTGTAGTATTCACAAGAAAATTAGGCTGTATATAGAGATCTAAGAGTTATCTGCATAAAAAAGTGATTTCTGAATCCATAAGAATTGATTGCTCAGAGAGAGAATGTACCAATTCTAGAAGGAGAAGAAAAAAGTGTCCCAGCACACATCTTGGGCATAAGAAAAAGGTGTGAAAGAGCTCAGAAAAAAAATTTTTGTTACTAAAAAACCAGATGTTAAGAATACATAAGCGTAAGAATCTTTGCTAAATGTGGTTAGCATAAAGCTAAACACTTAGTTTATAATCTTCATGAAATTTTTACTTTTTGCTTTCAAGATTCATTGTTACAAAGCAAATGGGAAAGTTGAAACCTTATCAGTTTAATACGTAGTATATTAACATGAGATAGATCTCCTATGGTGGGTGGAGAATCAAACATCATGGAGAAGACAAACATTTGAACTATGATAAGGGATCAAAATTTCATCAGCCCAGTTAAGCTCTCAGCCAAACTGCAAACTCTGTTGTCTTTTGATGAAGCTAGAACACAAGTAATGGAACAAAAAGAATACAACTTTATTGATAAAGGTCAGAAACTAGTTCACACTAATTTCACATTTTTTCTACATCCTTTCCAGGATCACATTGCTTCTATGATTTAAGTGAAAAATATATAGGAAATTCATGATGACATCACAAGATGAAAGAAATTGAGATACAAAACCCCTACATAAAGAAAGGAACCACAGATGTTTCAGTAGAGCAAATAAGCATACATGCTGCTGGACAGAGCTCACCAGGGGAGGCTCAAGTATGTCGAGAAAATTATTCTTAGAATTATTCTTAAGCCTTTATTTTTGAAGATGTCCAATAACATTATGGGATGATGTCTTGACTTGTGCATGAATAGAACTTAAGTGAGGCAGAGTTGCAAAAAAGTTGTCAGTCTCACTCTTCCAGAGTCATCAAAATCCAGGGGAAAGACAAAAGTCAGGAAACTGCCGATGGTCGGGGATGTAGAGGGTGACGTTGGTGTCTTCAGCCGTCTAAAACCAAAAGTCTAAGAAGAATTCCATAGCTTTTGCTTCAGTCACCTTTGTGGCTATTGTAACAAATTGTTCTCATCTGTGAGATCCACCAGGTGAAGTCTTCACATGCTTGGGGTAGACATCCCTCAAACTCATCAATAGGTACAAGGCCTATCAGTTAACCTCAATCTGATTTAGTCTGTCTGTGAACGCAGTTTTAACAGGTTGTGGTTACTGTGCATGTTACAGCTTCTTAAGAGTCCAGATGAGAACTGGGTGAAAGTTGGGGTAGATGCTTTTCAAGGAGAACTAGCATCTCTGGTGTGAGGACTTGCTAAGTCCTTTTCAGAGCTTCTCATCCATCTTTGTTGTCTACCTCTCACCCAACTCTCACCTGTGTCAAGGGTGCAGGAGACTCCTAAAAGTGATATTGTATAATGCAGTCTCCCTGGACTTGGATGTAGAAAGTGTTCTATTTGGTAGTCAGAGTTCTTCATAACTTACCCTTCTACTTTTCCAGTCTTATTACACCTTACTCCTGAAAATGTATTCTTCAATCTAGTGACACTGGTCTCCTTGATATTCCATGAACCACACACTCTATATCTTGTGTCTGGGCATTTTCTCTGACTGAACTGCATGCTTGGAATAATATTGATCCTGAATTCTGACTACTGATTTCCTTGGTTTTCTTTAAGTTCCCGAATAAAATCTTACCTTTTACAACCACTTTTAATTCTAATGCCTTCCCTCTGTTATTTCTTAGTTATCCTGTGCATAGATTGATTTGTATATATATTTGTTTACATGTCTCCCCCACCAGATTGTAAACTCCTTCAGGGAAGGAACTGTCTTTTGTCTCTTTTTTTATCCCCAGTACCTAGCACAGTGCCTGGAATGTAGTTGGTGCTTAATAAATTAGAATTGATCAATGTAGGAGAGACCTAAGTTCAAATTGTTGCACTTAGCAAGTCATTTAAACTCTGAGATTTAGTTTCTTTATCTCTAAAAATTATTTATATATCAAAGGTCTAGACCAAATCGGAAAGCAGCTTTAGAATAACTTTCATTTATATAACTCTATAAAGTTTGGAAAGAACTTTTCAAAGAGCATCTCATTCAAACCCTCCATCCAAGTCATTTAAACTCTGAGATTTAGTTTCTTTATCTCTAAAAATTAGACCAATTGAATTCACTGGATAGTTATGAAGGTGCCTTGCAAACCTAAGAAATATACAAATAAATATGTGGTAATATTCTATTCTTTTACCTTTACTTTTGATTCTCAGAACTAGATTAAAAAAAAAAAAACTACGAGCAAGCCATCTGCTTAGGTTGCAGAAAGAGTTGAAAGTTAAAAATGAAAGAAATGAAAAAATTCCTAAAGGTCAGGAATTTGCTCAAAACAGATGTATTTTAATGTGAAGGGATTAGAAAATATCTTGCCTGGGGGAGAAGAACATTCTTAGTTTAGATTCTCCAGACAACTTACTTCAGTGATTAGAGGACACAACTTGAAGACCTGGGTTCCTATATCGCCTCTGACATTTACTAGCTGTATGACCTTAGGAAAGTTAATCAACCTTCCTGGGCCTCAAATTCTTCATTTTTAAAGTATGGATAATGGATAAAGTATGGATAATCCTCACAAGATGGATGGAGGGTTTGAATGAGATGCTCTTTGAAAAGTTCTTTCCAAACTTTATAGAGTTATATAAATGAAAGTTATTCTAAAGCTGCTTTCCGATTTGGTCTAGACCTTTGATTTTATTGGTCTAGGAAATTCACAAGTACACAACTCAAAAATTCATTTTCAAAAAATAATCTTAGAGTTTTGTAGAAAAATTTAAATGACAAGCTTGACTTGAATCTACATCTCTGACTCTGAGACCAACTCTCTCTCTATTACACCTAAATTATAAAATTTGGTGATTATAACCCATGTTTTTCATGATAAAGGGAGAAAATACAGCCAATTTTTACTTTTTTTCAGGATAATGGGGGCAGGGAGAGAGAACAAGAATTTTATTAAGTGACTGTTACATGGCATTGTGCTAACTGCTTTTCAAATATTATCTCATTTTATCCTTGCAATAACTTGTGGAGGTGAATGATATAATTACTCCTATTTTACATTTGAGGAAATTGAGGCAGACAGAGGTTAAGTGACTCCCTGGGTCATATAACTAGTAATTATCTAAAACCAGATTTTAAAATAACCTTTTCTTGATTTTAGACTCAGTAGTCAAGAAAGAAGAAAAAGTAGCAGGATCTCAACAAAAGGCTAAATTAGCATAAATCTGTTATTAGTAATTTAAAATAAACCAAAAGTATAATTTACTGAGGAAAATCTCTAGGGTCTAGTAATGCAAATCAGTTTTCACTACTGATGAATCATACCAACACCATTTGACAACTTCCAATAATGAGAAATTAATTCCTATCCAAGCTGGCTTTTCTTTTCTAGCTAGATAGTAGCTAGCATTTATATAACCCTTAAGGTTAAGTTACAATCCCATGGTCACAGAGGAAAATAGCTGAGCCAGTATTCAAACTCAAGTTCTTTGATTTCCAGTTAACCAATCATTCTACAGTACTATTGATGTGGAGATCTTCATGATATCCTTGAAAGACAGATATGACTATCATACAGAAAAGGGATTAGGCTTGTTTTGATTGCCTCTAGAGGACAGAACTATAAGGAAGTTATGTATTGATATATAAGATATTGATCATTCATTTCATCTTCTGTATTACCTTTCAACATAATGTAGTTTTTCTAATCATCTCTTCTAATCAAATCTATTTTTCCCTTGAATAATGGGTTCTGGAATTTCAGTAGGGATCAATTAAAGTCCAACTCACTAGCCTATAATTTGAAGGATTTCCCCTTTTACCCAACTTAAAAAAAAATTAACATTTGCCATTTTCATTAAAAAAAATTATCTCATTTGACCCTCTAAAGAACTTCTGTGGTAGATACTATGAATATGCTCATTTTATGGATGAGGAACTGAGGCTGACAAAGGATAAATAACTTCCTTGAGATAACATGACTAGTAAATATCTGAAGCAAGATTTGAGCTCAGGTCTTCTTGACCCCAAATCCAGCACTTTATCCCCTGTGTCACTTAGCTTTGTCTACTGTGATTTTTTTTCCTTATATGGTGTTAAAATCTTTCTCCTTATAATCAATATTATTCATTCAACACATATTTATTAAATAAATACTGGATCCAGAACACTGTTCTAGGTTGTAGGGAAAATGAAGTCTTCATAAATCGTAAACCCATCTCTTGGTGACTTAAATTACTTCCAACCATTGTTTCTGTGGTAGTTTCATTCTTTGGAGCCAAGAAAACAATTATAATTCCTATTCCACATGACAAGCTTGCCTATCTTTGAAGATGGATATCATGAAGACCCCCAAGTTAACAGTACAGTAGAAGGATCATTGAGCTTGGCATAACAGAAACTAAGTTTGAATCCAATATTTTCCATTTTAATCTATGTGACAATGAGCAAATCACTTAACCTCTCTGGACTATCTCCTCATCTTTAAAATGAATGGATGAACTAGTATGATGGCAATCAAAATAGTTTTACTGTTTTTGTTTCAGTACAATCAAGTGCCTGATTGAATCTTCCCTTATCAGTCAAGAGTCTTTACTAGGAGTGAAGTACAAAAACAAGAGTTTCTTTAACTAGAAACAGTATATGTCTTTCTGTTGTTAATGTGATTAAAGATTTTCCACACACTGGCCTATCTTCCCCCCTTCCCCCCCCCCCCCGCCCCGCACCCTGTCAATGGCCCTGCCCATTAATGGGAGTTTGATAAGGGAAAATTTGTAGAAATATTCATAACTTTTGTTAATGAGACACTGGTTCTCAAGAGTTAGGATGTCATCTGGCTCTAAAAAAAGGTATGAATACTTTGGGGCTTAGTTTTTCCAAGAAGATTTGAGTGCCAGATGAGGATTCTGGGAAGCCACTAAGGAGCCCCCCTGGCTTTGAGAACCCAGATGTCATGCTTCCCTCTCTGGTAACGATGGTCAGACAGTTGGGATCCATTGTCTGTTGAATTCAGGGCAGAGGAAGCATGAATGTTGATCTTTTGATTTCTCTGTATTTTCTCTGACTCCTTGAACTAACTGAATGATATATGTACTTGGTTAAAGGAAAGATACATGTGCTTGATTAAAGTGATTGCTAACCCCTTGAACATTGCTTTCCTTTTATGAATGCAGATCTAAGAACCTGTGATAGCAGGCCCTGCTGCGTATGCTGGGGTGCTTATTGATACAACCAGATGATGCCAATGCTTCCTTTTAGTTCTAAATATGTGATTCTCTTGCCCAGGTTATATGTTCTCATTTCTATTAATGAAGGACTGTATTGTACGCTTGCAGTCCCACGACTATCTTGGTCACCTATCTCTGGATGTGCTATCCTATCAATGACCTATCTAAAATGGAATATCCATAGCTAAACACAATACTCCAGATGTGGTCTAAATAAGATGTGATATAGGGGAGATATATTGCCTCCCTCATTCTGGAAGGGAAGTTTCTATTACCCTATGTCTTCAACTTCCCTTCCAGGAATAATGTTAATGACAGCAATTGCTAATATTTATGTCCCATTTTCTATGTGCCAGGCACTGTACTAAGCACATTATAACTATTATCTCCTTCTACCTTCACAATAATCCTGGGAGGCAAGTGAAGTTATTATGCCCATTTTACAGAATAGGAAAATAAAGCCAACAGAGATTATATCACTTATCCAGTGTCACAAGCTGGCAAACATATAAGGCTGAATCTGAACTCAGATCATACTCTCCAGGCCACAGTCTTCATCCACTGCATCACCCAGCTTCCCCTCTCTCACATCAGATTCTTAGAAACTCAAGCTTTCTTTGAGGTTTACTTCATGTGTTACTGGCTAATCCTGTCCTGATATATCTAAGTTGTTAGTGTTCTTTCCATCCTGAAAAGATCTTAAACTTATTTATTGTTTATACATTGTATCCCCGCATTTAGAATATAAATTTCTTAATGACAGAAGCTACATATTGTTTTCTCTTTTTAACTCCCCCAACCCTAAGACAGAGCCTTTATTATAGTAGATACCTAAATACTTGTTGAATTTATTTGAATCAAACCTTCATTTTCACTTTAAGACAATTTTTGCAGCCATGTAGAGGGAGAAAACTCAGTGAGGGAAGTTTTGAGTACACGAGTAAGTATGATTGTATTGTCAACATGTCCCATGATTTTCTATCACTGGAAAAGTGGAAAATGATTCATCTTCCCATCCTTTGATTGGTTGATTACATATCCTTTGAATTCAGGTCATGACCTCCCAAAGTATACCTCACCATCATTTTGGCTTTGCTCTATATTACTATAAATGTTAAGAGCAACTAAATTTGTGAGAGAGGTGATAGCTGTGGAGAGTTACATACACAGACAGATGCATTTGCTCTCATTCTTTATATATATATATGTATATATATATATGTATATATATATATTCTTTTGTTATAACACAGGGTTCCTCAATGGGTATTATTGGGAAGAGTGTTATTCTTTAAAAACAGGAAGGGAAAGCAAAGTTTTAATAAAATATAAATGTATAAGCTATTTTATGTACTTGTAAAATATTGTTGTTTAACTCATCTATATTTTTCAAATTAAATTAAATATAATGATAAGTGCAGGTTCATGACATAGAGTAGACCAAAATATTTAGATGATTTAAATATTTAGATCAAACAACAAAAGTGAAATTAATATTGGGAATGTCTATTGATTTTCCAGTCAAATAACAATTTGAATGTAATTTGACAAAAAAAATCAAGCTCAAATTGGTAAATTTCAAATTCAATACAAAAAGCTGAGGTTTCCCAACTCCGGATTAAAATAAGTTAGATTTAAATGTGTTAAAAATTGACTTCGGTAGTTTTAGCTTCTAAAAATAACAGTGGGAAAAATTTATAAGCCATCAATAACCTTCAGTTTGCTTTGGGAACTGTCATAGCATTACATGTCTTGTATCCTAAATTATTTCTAAACAGCTGGTAGGGATTTTAAAATCATCAAAGACATTTATTAATAACAAACTTTGTGTCAAACTTGATGGATTAGCATAACTTTACTTGTGTTTCCATTTTATAACCATTGCAGTGGTTATGGTAGAATTAGCACATGCTGGAGAAGGGCTGGAGATTCAGAATGACTGTGGCATATGTGGGTGTTAGGGAACTTCAACCTCATTTTGTAAACATGAGATTCCATACAGGCTGGTAAGACTTACTCCCTTCATCAGAGAGGCAGAGTGATATAGTGGATTACACTGAAAGCCTGTGCCCCTACCAATGTTCTGGCTCAGTGCCTTTGGAACCAGGGTTGAATGCAGAAGATAGGGCTAAAATCCAAGTCTCTCTCTTACACTTTCCCCCTCAACACACTCTCCCAACCAAGAAAACCCAAACCTATTATATGAGATAATGCAATTTTTTTCCTTCCACATATATCTTGTGATATCAGAGATTGTATGGGGTAGATAGTACCATGGAAAAAAGTACTGGGGCTTGGAGTCAGGAAAAACTGAGTTCAAATCTTGCTGCAAACACTTCCTAGCTGTATGACCCTGGGCAAGTTGCTTCACCATGTTTGCCTCAGTTTCCTCATTTATAAAAAGAGATGGAGAAAGAAGTGGCAAATCACTCCAGTAACTTTGCCAAGAAATCATTAAAAGGGATCATGAAGAATCAGATATGAGTGAAACAACTGATCTATAACAGTATTACCAAGAAAGTGATAGAAAACTAACAAAAGCCAGGAAGGCATTTTTGAAGTATAGTCCTTGAAACATACAGGCCATGTGACCCTGGACAAGTCACTTAACCTCTCAATGCTCTGAACTATATACTGAATAAAAGGAAGTGTTTCATTTCCTGAAAATTACCTATACCAATGAAATTATAGTCCATTTCTTCTACCCAATATACCTATCAAAGTATTTGTTTGGTGACTATATGTATATAATACCCCTTCTCTTCTTTTATTCTAATTTCTCCAGATTCTATGGGTTCAGCTATCATTTCTACACAGATAACTCCAAGATCTGTTTATCCAACCTTCAGCTTTCTCTTGAGCTCCAGATATGCATCTTCACTTGTCTGATGGTCACCTCTACCTATACATTCCATAGATGTCTCAAACTCAACTAGTTTCAAACTAGGTTTACTGAAACAGTCTTCTTTCCTCTACATAACCTAGAATACATTCTTTCCTTACCTCTGATTGTTTGCCTATGTCTCATAAAATTCCTCTCCTTCTTCATCACCACTTTCTTTAAAAAAACGTTTTCTTATGCCCACGACTACTGGTATAATTTCTCCTTGCCTCCCTCATATTTATTTTGTAATAAATATATATATTTACATAGATATATATGTGTATACACACACATTCTCCATTTACTTATACATGTATGTGTTGTCTACCCTAATAGAATGAAAACTTCTTGAAAGTAGGAGCTATTTCATTTTGGAAAATTTGCATTCCCAGTATCTAACAAAGTTACTTGTCACATAGTAGAAAATAAATGATTGTTGATTGATTAAAATATTATTTTTCCTTTTATCTTTTTTCTTATTGACTCCTCAAATGCTAGTTTCTGCAGAAAAATATGTATCAAATACTTGTCAAATTCAGTTGAACTAACAGAGTTGAATTAAATTAACACTGGACCTAGTTAAGAATATTAAAATGAAAAAAATCTTATATACTTTGCCATTTTGAATCCTTAAACTGAAAAAAAAAAAGGTAGCTCAAATTTAGGGATGGTGATAGGACAGTTTGTTTTGGCCCTCAGAATAGGCTACCTAGTTTCTAGTTTGGTTCTACTACTTTCTAATCATATGACCTTGGGCAAATCATTGAGCCTCTCTAAGTCTCAATTTTCTCCTTTATAAGTCAGGGATTATGATTTTGTGTGTGTGTCAGGAGGCCTGATTGAAAATCATGACTGTAACATTTACTGTCTTATCTTAAGCCAGTCAGCTAATATCTCTGATTCTGTTTTTTTTTTTAATCTGTAAAATGAAGGAGTTGGACTAGATTTCAACTAGACTTTCCTTCAACTTTAAATTTATGATTCTAGCACTGTAGTGGAATGTAGTGGAAATAGCTCTGGGCTCCAGTTCTAGCTTAGGCAACAATTTAATGAACCTCTATGGGTAAGTTATTTCACTTATGTGGGCCTCTATCAGTTAGCTTTTCTATAAAATGAGGAGGGTTAGATTAAATGATCTTTAAGATACATGCCAACTATAACATTCTATGACTCAAACAAAATCATTAACTAATTGAATAACAAGAATTTATCCTGTAGGATCCTATTCAACCTTCTCTTATAGATGTGAGGTTCTGTAGAGGTTGGCCAGACAGATATTCATCATCAGAGAGACAAAATGGCACAGTGGAAAGAGGATATGGACCAGGAAGAGTCCTACACTCTGGCTATGGAAAGACAGCAGTGAAACAATCTTTGTCTTCAAGGAGCTAATATCCTGTCGGAAGAGGCAGCATGTATATAAACAGCATGGAGGAACTTTGGGGTCATTTTGATTTTTATTTTTCTTAATCGTATAGAGCATTTTTCATATGGTTGTTGATAATTTACTTTTGTTCATTTGAAAACTTCATATTCATATTCTTTGACCAATTATCTATTAAGAAATGTGTTGGTCATATATTATAATAAGTTCTGAATATAATTTAGACATGAATTTAATATCTTTACTAAACTATTTCTTTAAACTGCAAACCCACTGGAGGGTTATGTCACTATAAGGCATTTATTACCTTGAGGTTCAAAGTTGAAGTCATTCATAGCTAAAGAGATCCAAAAATGTGTTTCTCTTTATCAGCCCATTTGTAGACGCAATTAACTATTAGTAAAGAATATAGATGGTATAATAAGATGAGCACAATAACTCAAAGATAGTGTTCCCTAGAAACATGAGACACATTAATACTCAGAGTATCCATGGCAAGAATGGGCCCAGAATAGTAGTAATACATACACTTGGGCAACAAATGTGCCAAAGGTAACTAACGACTGGTAAAATGGTAGCTTGGTGTACTTTTTCAACACGTGCAGTCCTCATGAAGTTTAACCTTAGGGCTAGCCTGTTTGCTTGGTGGATTGCTCCATTTGGCTACCAGGGCCTATGTATCTCCGCAGGAAAACTCTCTATGAACAAGTCTAGCTTCCTATTGTATCTGTAGTTACCTTCCTTCTCTACCATATGAAGTACTGCTCCTAGAAGCTACTTCTTCCCTTTAATGATTGCTTCTCTTTATTCATGTGTCTCTGAAGAATTTGCCTATGCTGCTTCAATTGCCCCTTAAATTCTCATGAACTCTTCACTTGCTATGTGGGGGTATAGTACTCTGGGCAAGTCACTGCTAAATACCACGTCCATTGGGAGATGTGCAGCTTTCACAGGAATCTCCTGTGTAGAGGACTTTTCAGCTTGTGTTTTCTGGCTTAGAACTCCCGCCAATATTTGGCTATTTAAAGCCCTATAAAAAATGTGCCTTTCTTTTCATAGCCAGTGAGGTGACTGTCTTAAGTTCCATCAGGGAAAGGTGCCCAAGTTCACACATTTCGTAAGTGGGTGGCCATGAGTATAAGCCAAAATTTTACAGTGAATTTTGCTTAGCAATGTGCTACCATATTAATACTTTATCAACTACATATGGATTTGAGGGGAATCATAGTTTAAACTTCTGTCAAAGAAATTTGCTATAGATATTCTCCCCAATTAATTGTTACCCTTCTAAATATAAATGCATTTATTTTGTTTGTGCATAAGTTTTTCAATTTTTTAATTATAATTTTCTTCTTTTTTTTTGCTTCAACCTCTATCATGTTTAAGAATTCTAATCTTAACAAGAGATAACCCTCTCTTCTAATTTTTACAGGAGCTTTTGTAGTCATATAATGTCATGTTCACAATAAAAAATTTAAAAAAATAAAAGCATCTATAGAATATCTTCCAAATCAATATGAAGGGGTTTTTGGGGGGATGGGGGGAGGAGGATGACTAACAGCTGAGACAATCATAAAAGGCTTAATGTAGAAACAGTCACCTGAGCAGTTTTAAAGGACAGAAGGAATCCTAAGAGGAGGAAGTGGGAATTTTTCAGGCATAGAGGGGTATATTTATGAATTTCAAGCATTGAAGAGAACCATTGCAAAGGATCAGAGATGGCAGATGGAATTTTGTGTGCAAAGAACAGCAGGCCACCGATAGGGCAATGGCTGACCAATGTGTGGTATATGATGTGATGGAATAATATTGCGCTAGAAGAAATGATGAGCAGGACACTTTCAGAAAAACCTGGGAAGACATATATGAACTGATGTAAAGTGAAGTGAGCAGAACCAGGACAACGATGTAAACAGCAGCAACAATATTATAAAGATGATCAACTATGAAAGACTCAGCTACTCTGATCAAGACATTGATCTAAGATGATTCCAAAGGACCCATGATGAAAAGGCTATCTTTGCAGAGAGAAACTCTGAGTGCTGATTGAATTACATTCTTTATTTTTCTTTAGTCTTTTGAGTATATATTTTCTTTTGCAACATGATTAATAAGGAAATATGTTCTGCATGACTTCACACCAATATGTTATATTACTTGAGCTCTCAAGGGGTGGGAGAGAGGGAAGAGGTAGGGAGAAAATTTGGAATTCAAAGCATTTTTTAAAAAAGTGAATGTTAAAATGCTTTTAATTGTAATTAGGAAATATTAATGAAATAAATTAAAGTATATTTTTTAGAAGAGTAGCAAGAGGATAGTTTGTTTGGATCACAAAGTAAGAAAACAGCAGTAAAGGGTTTTAAAAACCAAACAAAGAAACTTATATATAGATCCTAGAGACTAAGCTACAGGAATGTATTGAGTAAGAGTGTGACATGGTCAAACCTGTCTTTTAAGGAAATCATTTTAGCAATTATTCATAAGCTGAATTAAACAGAGAAGAGCCTTTAAAAGGAGGAGAAAGGATTTGAAGGCTTTTGCAATCAATCAACTGATCTACAAATATTTATTAAGCACTAAGTACAATCAATCCTCAACATTCTTATATTTATCTTTGTGACTTCAAGCATTCACGTGATTTAACTAGTGACCTCACTTTCACTTTCAAATTGGCAATATTCATATTCCTAGCTATGCACAATAGAGAAAAAAATAAGAAGAGCTATGCACTTAACTTGTGGATTAACTGGTATCCTACTAGAGAATTCGCTAGTCTGTTCCTTCAAACCATTGTAAAGTGTTCCCTGTGCATTTATTTTATATTTTCATTGTTTATCTTTAAAGTTCAAGTTTGGTGTTGCATTTCTGTCCCCAAAGCATAGGGCATGTCCTTTGGATCCTAAGCCCACATATGCAGTTAGTAATGTGGTTTAATGAGACTGTAATGGTGTTAGACAAACTTTCTGCAAAAATGTCTGCAATCACTGTTGGCCATGAATTTGGAGTTAATAAATCTCATCTTGGCATCTTGCAACAGTAGCAGCAAAAATTCCAGCAAATTTTCCTTCGGTTTTCAGAGGGCTGTTAAGGTAAAGAGGTTTACAACAGTATAGTATATTATACAATATCCTCACACTGTTTCTGACACAATGGAATCTAAGATGCAGGTTAAAAAATGTTTTAGTTTTAAAAATTTCAATTGTTATATAGCACTTATGGTAATATAGTTATAATGTGTTATAAAAAGTGAATGTTGTCTAAAATCAATGCTTTCTAAATGAAATGTTAACACAAAGGTCACAGAATTTTAGGAAATTACTAGCAAAGAAAACGTTTTGCAGGCTGCCAATTTTACTTTGTAAACTACATTTTGTGGATTGTTTCATGGTTTTGATGTTAAGAAAAGTACACGTTACTAGAATTAATCTTTTGTTATAAAAAATTGCATGTAGAAAAGTGTATTTTCAGCAGTATCTAGAGAAAGATGATAACTTTTAGTGGTTGCAGGAACCTAGCTCCCTAGTTCCCGTAGATTCAATGTTATCAGCCTTTGCAGTTTTTAATTTTATTCCATTTTCTAGAAACATTACTGTTCATGAAAATTAAGAATTAACTATGTATTCAAGTTGTTAGGGAAATAAAGAAAAAGCAAAACTATTCCTTGCCCTCAAGGAACCTGTAGTCAAATGGGAAAGACAATATGAACCTAATGAGATACAAAAAAGATAAGTATAAGAAAAATGCCTTGGAGATAGAAATGAAAAAATTTGACAGACTATTGGTTTTGGGGAGTAACTGGAATGGAGGCTTTAAGGATGACATCAGAGTTGTAAATGTGTGGGATTGGAAGGATTGTAGTTTCCTTGACAGAAATAGGGATGTTCAAAATAAGATTGGGTTTGGAAGGAAAGATAGCAAATAATTATTATGTTGGATATGCTGAACTTGAGATAGCTATCAGATATCCCTTTTGTAAATCTAATAGGCAGTCAGAGAAGTATGACCAGAACTCAGGAGCGAAACTGACTAGATATACAGATTTATGAGTTACCTTTGTAGAGATGATAGTTAAAATCTTGGGAATTGATGAGGTCATGAGTGAAAATTATAAGTAAATAGAAGAGGACTCAGGACAGATACTTGAGAGATTCCCACATTCCATGGGCATTCCTATGAGAAACATTCAGCAAAGGAGACTGAAAAGTAGTGAAACAAATAGAAGAAAACCAGGACAGAGTGGTATCATGAAACCACAGAGAGGAAAGATTATAAATGAGGATGCAAAAAGAGATAAAAACATGGTTCCTACCCTCCAGGATCTTAAAAAGATAAGGACTAAGAAAAGGTCACTAAATTTGGCAATTAAGGGATCAATGGAGAGTAGTATTTCAGTTAAGTGAGAAATTAGAAGCCACATGCCTCTTCATCTTCATCATCGTCATCGTCATCATCACCAACACCAGCAACAACTAATAAGAGGAAAGGAAGAAAAGATGCATTCATTAAGAGCCTGCTATGTGCCAAATACTGTACAAAGCATTTTAACAAATATTCTTTTATCTGATCCTTACAGCAATGCTCTAAGGTAGATACTATTATTGTGTCCATTTTAGAGTTGAGGAAACTGAGAGAGACATGCTAAATGACCTGATCATGATTCCATAGCTAGCAAATTTTTCAGACCAGGTTTAAACTCAGATCTTCTTGACCCCAGGTCCAGTGATGTGTCTACTTCATCCTTACCTGATTCAGGGAAATACAAACTGATAGGTTGGCAAAACATCCCCCTGTATTTATCCAGTCTCTGACCAAACTTAACTTAGAAAGGTGAACTCACTGCTGCACTATGTATCTTTAAAACCTCTTTGCTCTGTTTTTCACTCTGACCCCTCCTCCTATATACTAATAACCATAAGAGGAGAATTTGGCACATTACATTTCTCAACTAAACAACATTTTAAAGCAGTGCCAGCAATATTAAAGTAAATCTTTATAGAACACCAGATGCCAAATATTTTAAATAAATCCAGAAGGGAAGAAAAAAGTTGGAGAGAGTCCTACTGTCAATTAAAAAATAAACACAAAATAAGCAACCCTGATTCAAAAAAGATTTTCACCAATCCTGTTTTACACAAAACGTGTTCTGCCAGAATTCTTTGAACTGCTTGCTCATTATTGCAATTTAGTTTCTGTGTTAGTTTTCATTCCTAACTGCTTAAAGCATTAGTAGGACATGAGTCTATTAATCATGTGTGAAACACCATTGCAATAAATGTTTAACCAAGGTGGCAAAGAAAGAAATATTTTTCAAGGTTATCCTTCTCTTTCCATCCTTTCCCCCAATAACTTTTGCTTTCAGTCTGTTAACAACAGTAAAGATCCCCAAGCTACAAATTCGTAATTGTGGAAAGTCTTTAATTCTACTCAATAACAATAGCTAACATTTATATCATGCCATAGATTAATGTTATAGTTAAGTCATGTTTGACTCTTCATGACCCTGTTTTGTGTTTTCTTGACAAAACTAATGGTTTGCCATTTCCTTCTTCAGTGGATTAGGGAAACAGAGGTTAAGTGCCTTACCCAAGGTCACACAGCTAGTGATGCTCTGAGGCTGGATTTGAGCTCACATCTTCCTAATGCTAGGCCCAGCGCTTTATCCATGGGGTCACATAGCAAAAATGAGGGAGGAAATGGTGTACCACTCTAATATCTTTGCCAAGGATAGTTCATATGAGGTCATAAAGAATTGGACACAACTGAACATCTCAACAACAACAACATAGGTGAACTTTGTGCTAAGTGTTTTATAAATATTATTTCATCTAATCCCAGGAACTCTGGTAGATACACACTCTTATTTTTCTCATTGTATTGTTGAGGAAACAGAGACAAATGGAAGTTAAGTAATTTGATTAGTCACATAGCTAGTAAATGTCTGAGCCTTAGTTTGAACTCAAAACCAGCATTCAATATACTGCCTTATCTAGCTGCCCCTACTGCCATTGTTCTTAGTTGTTGCTATGGCTATTGTTATTATTCTGCCATAACAAAAAGATCTTTCCATTATAGATGGTTTCAGCATATCAGGAGAACTTGAAGAAGACCCCAAGTACATTTAACCAACTCGTGTATTGGATTTGGGGTAGAATAGGGACAGTAGTTGCATGAGATCATCAGGAAATGTCTTCTGTTCTCTCAAGGAATTCTTCACTCTACTCTTTCAAATAAATTTGGGACGCTGGCAGAATTGGGCATGACCCAATGGAGCCCTGAAAGGAACGAACCCCCTTCCCAACCAATATTCTGGTGTGTTTTTACATATCTATTGTCTAGTTCTAGCAGGAATAGGCATTGGGGAAAGAGAAAAAGGAGGCTGGAGCTGGGGACTGATGTTGTTCATACTAATGAGGAATGGAGAGAAGATTCCTTGGGGATTGGCAATTAGATAATATTCAACTTCTTCCCACTCCTTTCACTGAAGGAAAAGGGGTTTGGACCTTTGCTGCTGATTTTACTCTAACAGAATGACTCAGGGAAACTTCCTTGTCAGGATTTTTTTTTTTAATTTTCCCCAGGCTTCTTTATTTATCAGGGTTGAGAGGCTCATCTAGTCCTATTTCAAATAGTATCTTCTTCATGAAAGCTTTCTTGCTTTCTCCAGTTGACAATGATCTCTGTCTCACCCAAAGTCATAGAATTTTCTTTGCATTTGACTTGTGTAATTATTATATGCTAATTTTATTCAAGTTATATGTGTATACATCTTATTACTGCCCCTAAAATGCAACTCCTAAAAATAAGAATATGGTCAAATATTTCTTTGAATCTTTCTAGGTCTCCAGCAAAATATATTAGATATGGTAGACCCTAATAAATATTTGTTGAAGTAATTAAATTAAATCAGATAACCCTAATTACTCATAAGACTCAAGCTGTTCAACATTAATATTTCTGTTTCCCATTACTTATTTACCCTTACTTTGCACACCTGAAACACTTATTCTTAAATTACATAAGATATAAGCATTTTCCTAATCATGCATGTACTAGTTTAATGCTTTGCTTTAGACCCCATCTGTTTTCCTGTCTTAGAATGCAAGAATATAGAATAAGCTCATATGAGAACAGATTTGAAGCTAGAAGGGACTTAAAAGTTCATCTGGTCTAAATATCTCATCTTTTAGATGAAGAGCCTGAGACTCAAAGAGGGTAAAGACACTTGTCTAAAGATATACAGGTTCAATCATATGTTTTGTGATTACAATCCTGTGCTTTCCACAATTTTGGTACTTGAATAAAAGAAGGTTCAGCTGATCTTTCCTTTTCTATGGTCTTACTAGAGAAGGAGAGAGACTCTACTTCATAATGAAGTGACAAAATTCAACTCTTCAAGAAAGATCAGAGAATCACAGGATTTGAAAGTTAGAAGGGGCCTTGAAAGGCATGTCACCCAACCCATGTGCAATATGTACTAGTATGTGGTAATGCTTCGTAGGAAATGTTAAGTAGAAATTCAGGTTTTTATTCTGTTTCCTCCTTTGACATAGACATGCTATCTTTTTCTGTCTTGTCAGTAAAAGCTAGTCTTTCTTCCCCCAACCACTTTATGGCTGTTGCCCCACTATTTGCTTCTCTCTCTTTGCAATAGCTCTACTCTTATCTTTGCTACTTACTGCACTACAATATTTAAAAACTATTAAAGACTGTCTCAGGGAAGGGGAAGGGGAATAAGGGAGAAAAACAATTTGGAATTGAAAATTTACAAAACAAATATTAAAAGTGGTTTATATGTAATTGGAAAAAAATAAAATATTAAAAAGAAGCATGATGGGAACAATTAAATTCATAAAGATTTTATTCTGAGTATTAAACATCCAGAGCACATGAATAACTAGTACTAGTTAGAAGAATCAATCAATAAACATTTATTAAATACCTACAATGTTAAGGCAGTATGCTAAGCACTAGAGATACAAACAGAAGAAAAAGACAGACCCTGTCCTCAAGGAATTTATAGTGTAATGGGGGAGACATTATGGAGAAAAGAGACTGAATAAATAATCAGACTGGAAAACATAAGGAGGATTGATACAAGGAGTAGTGTGAGCAAAGACAGAATACTAAGGAATCTGTCCTTAATGAAAAGAAAGGTCAAATGGTGTCTAGAGAAGTCAGGGGACCTAGTCTAGTAAAGAAAGTAGTGTGATCTCATTAAAGTTTTATCAGCTTTGATTTCCTTCACACCTGGGTATATGATCTATCCTCTCCAGTTATGGGAAGTGTAATTAAATTCTCAATATAGAATAAATTTTAATTCCATTTCATTAAAATATAATGTAGATCATTCATAATGTTAGTATTAGAGAGAAAGGTTAACACCTGCTTTATAGACTAACTTTATGATGTCAGGCTTTTAACTGAACTAGTCTTCATATTTAGACTATACTAATGACTTATTGAGACAATATTGTAGTACATGCCACATAGCATTGAATAAGGAAGAAGAGAATGGGAGATTCAAGTAAGCAATGGTAGTCAAAAGGGTCAATGAGTGTGGGGATCACAAACTATAGGCTGGCGAACTTGACTTCAATTCCTGTCAAAATTCTAGAGCACACTATAAAAATTTTACTTTATTTTTAACACATTAAGGGGGAAAAATGTAGGACTTCTCTCTAGAGCTAAAAGAATCAATGAAGAGCCAATAATATTATTGTGTCCTTTGTTTTTTAAACAGGATATCTAGACTGGTAGTTCAATCTGGAAATTATTCAGGAAAGGATGATTGGAGCTATGAGAAGGCAGTACATTAAGCCATATGAGGATTTGTTTAAAAAAAAAGAAAAACAACTGGAACTGAACAGCCTGATGAAAAGAATATTTTCAGGGAACTCTGGTCAAGAAAAGAGGGGAAGGGATTTAGGACCAGTTTCTTCAAATAAGGATTAAATTTGCTTTTCTTTCTTCTACAGGGCTGGACATCAAAAAATGGGTAGGAGTTGTAAAATAGGCTTTCCCAGGTGGAGACTTTGGATTTCAGAAGATTTCTTTTTCAGACTGGACGACTACTTTGAGTAGATGATAGAAAGGGAATTCTTGCTCAGTTATTGGTTAAACTACATCAGTGATGCTTGAAATGTGGTCTAGACCGGGATTTATAGGGATCTTCAAGCCTCTTTTAATGGGATTTATGATGTGAAAACCATTTTCATGATACTAAGATATTTTGTTTTCTAGAATAGTAAATAGTTATTACCCCCAAAACAAAAGCTGTTGGCAAAGGAGGTTGTTAACAATTTTGAAGAGGATAAAGGATTCAATTAAATGAAATTTGAGAGTGGCTGAGCCACTCTCTTAGGTCACTTCATACTATTAGTTTCCATGATTTGGCGTTTCTATAATTCCGTTTAGAAAAATAAAAATAGCATTAGAGGGGGAAAATCTTCAGAAACATTTTGTGAACATTCTTTTACTTCTTTAATATAGTTTTAGCCAATACACTTTTGCACGTGTGTGTATCTTTTCATGTTCATGATCACGATTATGTGTTAAGAGGAAAAGCAGGATATGACAGTACTATCTAGTTCCTTGAAGATGCTTGTGTATGCAAATACCGAAACTGACACCTGAAATATGAGAAAAATGACTTTATTAGTTCATTTCATCATAGATGAGAAAGAAAACATTACCAACCTTCTCTGTCTTCTTTTTGCTATTTCCCACTCATTTTCCTCCCGTTTATTTCCTCTGTAGCTATGTACATTTCTCTGGACAAATAATCACTACCTCATTCAAATACCCCTGAAGTCAGACTTCCTGCCATCTCATTCCTTTCATCACCCTTAATTCACTCAATTCCCTTCACAGAAATATTTCAAAAACTGGTTCTATTTTCTCCCTCTTTTTTCCTAGTTAATATTTTTATACCTGAAAATTTCTGAGAAAAAAATTGTCATCCAACTCTAAACTTATTTTAGCTTCATTTCCATGCAAAGATGTATTTTTCCATAACAAGCATAATATATTCAGCTACTTGAGAATTTGTCATAGTAAAATACAGCTTCTCCACAAATGAATATTACATAAAGATAATATGCATCAGCACAATGCATCAAAATACAGATAAACAAAAATGAAATTTCCACTTTAAAATAAATCACAAATTTTACTCTCGTTATAGTCAAAACCAAAAACCACACTGAAAACCAAACTTTTCATTTGCATATGAATGACTTCCCTAAGAAATTGCTAAAGAGAAAGGAGTGATTAAATAATCAAAATTTATTAAGTACCTACTTTGTACAGGTATAAAGGTAAAAATGAAATAAGTCCAGACCTTCCAAACCTCAGGAATTTATACTCTTTCAAGGAAGAATATCTATACACATTTTCACATATGTAGCTACATATAGACACACAATACATAAATACATGCATGGAACGCATACGATGCATGTGGTAAATGCATGCAATATATTCATATGCATATATGAACACATACATTTTAACGTGTTTTATGCTTATGTTTACAGAACATGTGAACATATGCAAGATGCATACAAAGTGGACACAGTGTAATACTGTATCAGAAGGCACCAATTGGAGGGTCCAGTAAAGATCTCCAGGAGAAGGTGATACTGAAACTGGGTCTTGATTAATCTTCCTCCTCTTCTAAGTGGAATTGAGAAAAGATTCCTACAGAGCTTTGAACTCAAGTGCTGTTTAGTTAAATAGACATTGGCAGTAACGCTATTTGAAAAACTCATAAGCTAATGATGTTTTTAGCATAATGACTTGAAAGTTTAAAAGGATTATGGACAAGCAAATAACAGAAGTTGCCCTTTATATTAAAAAAACTATCTTAAGATGCTTTTTTGAAAATTGGCTGCATAGAAGTAGTCATTAAAATAGTGTCGATCATTCAACTATTATATACACGAGGATCTTGACACAGGCCACATATTTAGTTATCAAAAAAGTTCAACATTCTAGATTTAAGATTCCTCTAATCGGGTGAATCAAGGGATAAATTATATTTATTTAATATTATTTAATAATAATATTTAATAATAAAATAAAATTTATTATTGCATTTGTTCCTACTTTCTAGATACTTAAGCACTGTGCTAAGAGGTAGGGATACAAATAGAAAAATAGGAGAGTTCCTGCTGTCAAGAAGCACATATTAGAATAAGGGGAATAACACATATGGAAGATTTCTGTTGCAAGTCAAATGGAAACATTCTATTTCCTTAGAATGCAGCAGCAAAGCCAATGATACTGCTTCTTCTTTGATGTCATCGCCATGATAAAATCCTATTGGTTTCTGATATTGACCTACTTGACAGTGTCAAGGACTTTGGTGACAAAAAATTTCCTTTTTGGAGTCTTCAATGGGTTTGGCAGAACCCTTAGGAGCAATTGCTTAAGATCACTCCAGGGGCTACTTCCCAAGACAATGAGGGTCTTCAGCAAGATCTGAAAAGGGATAGTGATCAAGATAGTACTTGTGGATTCACATGTCTGGCATATGATGCTTCCTGTGAGTCTTTCAGGGTGTCTTGTGATTTAGCTCAGCTGATTTACCTGTCCTGTGAATGGCAGTTGTTTGGAAAAATGTGTCCCTTCTTCATAGGAATTGTTTCACCGTATGAATGTTTTGAGGACTGGGATGGATATAAAACTAGTTGTCCAGTATGTTTGGACAGGCACAATTGGGGTGAGAAAACTGAATGAAACCGCAGAAAGAGTGGTCTTTAGAAAAAACATTTATTGCTCAAAGTGCAATTGTGACTTTCACATTAAATTGATCTGGGCTTCTAATGTTTATGACTAATTTGGGGGATTTAGTCCTACACTTCAATAACCTTTTTTGGAGTGAATTTTTATCTTGCTTTGTCTTAACAATGATTACTTATTATCTGTTATGAGCTGAAATCTTGCAGTGGATTAGTTTCTTCTAAAACCTATACCTATTCAAGAAAAATTCAGCTAAAAATGCAGGAATTTGGAATTCTGATAAGATAACAAATGTGCAAGACACCATAATATTTCATTCTCCCCAGATGCTTACTTCACAAATCAACTTTTGTCTATTTTCTATCTATGTATGCTTGTCCATCCCAGTGCCATCTCTCAGCTAGATCGTAAACTTCTTGATGTACTGCTTTTGACTTTGCTTCACCTGTGCTGTTCCTGGACCATAGTTGGCGCTTAATGTTTGTTGAATGATTTAAAGAGTGAATGAATAATTCATTGAAAATGACAGGGTGATGTAATGATATATGACATGTATAACACATCAACACCTCAGAAAAAGTTAATATTATTTTAATTAATAATATTAATATATATGATATATATATGTGATATGTATAACACATCACCTCAGAAGTTAAAATTCATCTCAAATCCTAAAAACAGCAAATGAAGGGGTAAAAGAAAAGAATTTCAAAATAAATAATTATAGGTTGTGAATGGGGATGTTGTGGGGGGGCTGAGTGGATTTGAACACCAGAGAATTTGTGGAAATGAATAAGCAAACTCCTAATCTGATGAAGAAATGCTATGTGGTGTAAAAAAAATTAGAATACTCCAAAAGATGAGAATATTTCTGAATAACTATGTATAGAGCCTAGAAAAGAGAATAGAATAGCTACAATAACCTAGAAAATGGTTGAAAGAATGTCCTGACATAATTAGAAGAGAAGAGATTAGAGCTCTTAAAAACTGAGTACTTTATTCACATTTATTTTATTAATTAAATTTTTATTGTCATGGTTAATAGTCTGCTTTTCTGTATTTATTTATGAGCTTTTTATACCCTAACACATAGTTAATTATAGCAATGCTTTTTGATGCTGAAAATAGCTATATTCCTTAACATACGCATTTAGTAATCACCAAAGATCTATCATATTTATTTTTCTAGTATTTTTGCTCCTATCCTTTTCTTTATACTGTAATTGTTTAAGTTTTGAAAGGCTTGGAATAACTGACAATTATTGTATTGGCATATAGATCATGTAATTCAGTTAATTTTTCATTTAAGTACTATACTATGCTGTTCAGCACAACTATATTTAATATTTCAGAATTTTTTATTTTTCAGCTGTGATGTCTTTAAACACAGCATAGTTTCATTGCATGTCTGACTTGATTATACCTATTTTTGTTGACCTGACAGCCATAGAAAGGTCAGCTGTCTTCCCTAGGCATGTATCTAAGAAGTAACAAAGGAGCTCTCAAAACCTGCCAAACCACATAGTGGGCATTTAGTAAATGCTTGTTGATTGATTGATGGAGTGACTACTCACTTCTGGTGTTGCATGTTGCACAGATGTTACTGACAGAAGGAATCTAGAAGGCATTGCCAAACATTACAAAGGCTTGGGCAAGAATTTGATGACCATAACTAGACAGGCAATGTTCTGGAACTGCTGCCAATTAAAGGCAAGGGATGAAGAAGAGAAAAATAGATGAAGAGGAGTGAACTAGACAAAGAGATAGTCTTAGAATGAGATTTGATTTCTGACCATGACTTAAAATGAAGGAACTACAGTCTCCTGACCAAGCATGAAATGCACCTTAAAAGAGCTGGTAAGAATGTAGTCTGTGCTTTGCAAATGGAATCAAGATGATGAATCTGGAATCCATGGTCTCTAAAGTTCAGTCCAGCTCTAAATCTATGATGCTAAGAAAGTTTCACAATGTAAAAGAAATGCCAAGAAGAAAACTGCCTATGTACACAAAAAATGAAGATGGTTACTGCAGAAAGTTAGTGCAATATAATAATAAGAACAGAACGACAGAGCCTTCGTGTAGCACCTTATAATGCACAAAGCAGTTTACATTTGTTATCGCATTTGTTCCCCACAACATTCTAATGAGATTGATGCTATTATCACCTCATTTTAGATGAGGAAATTGAAACAATGACTAAGGGACTTCCCTACTTCCTGATAGCTATTATCTGAGGCAGGATTCTAATTCAGATCTTTTTGGTTCCAAGTCTAATATTTTATCCACTATCCTACCTCCGTGACTCAGAATAGCTTTTCAGAAATTCTGAAGTTCACCACTGATAAAATGCAAGAAAGAAGCCAATGGTAAAGTCCATTTCCTCAAATAGTTGTATGAAAATGCACAAGTATATCCAGCAATCAAAGTTAGTCACAGGTACTAATTCAAATCTGGTCTCAGACACTTACTAGTTGTGTGATTCTGGCAAGTCACATAACTCTGTTTACCTCAATTTCTCCTATGTAAAACGAGTTGGAGAATGAAATAGCAGACCACTCTAGTATGATTGACATTTGGTGGCACAAAACAACAGTGGAATATGAGTGTATAGGGGTATACTTTTTCAACAGAATCAGGGAAAGTTTTAGAGGTAGAGGGAAAGCAGCATTGTACATTAATAAACTTGTGAAAATCCAGGAAGCAGAGGTGAAAAGCCTGGTAGAGAGAACAAGCGTGAAAAATCAAAGAAGGAATAAACAAAAGAACTTGGAACTTAAGGATCAACTTGCACAATGACTATGCCCTCGTAAATAAGTGTGAGGAAACAACCACACTCTGGACAGATATGGTCAATATAGCACATTACTCAAAGTTAAAGGACTTTGAGTTGTCTGGATATTTATTAGGTAATTTCTTTTGTTGAAACAAAATTTACAAATACATTTTTTCATGTAAAAATGTGTAATGAAGTTAATATTTGTTGAGATTTTTATTTGAAACAGGTTATCTTTAGAAATCTTATATTCTGAAGTTTTGTATGTTCTTACTCTTTTTATACAGGAAACTATAAGATCTACAAGGGTAGGGCTGTGGTTCATCTATTTCTAAACAGTATTTAACACAGTGTTTAATACATAATAGACATTGCATACATATTTACTTATTTATTTAATAAATATGAATAAAATTTTATTTTCATTTCACGGAAATATAGAAATTTCCAAATTGTAATTTATGAACTGCTTAAAATTTCTGAGATATTTCTTCAAGTTTATTAGAGGATGAAAGTCTAGCAGGAGAAAACAATCATTGTTATTGTTTGTTGGTTCCACCACAATTTTTTTACTAGAGCTAGATATTTCTTAGCGTTAAATAACAATCAAGAACAGAAATATTATACATCTTTAAAAAGTGAATTCAAATAAATGCTTGAACTAGAATAAAATATGCAATTAATTTTCAATATAGAGGATGATATTTTTTGATAGCTTTCTTGCCTGTGTTTTCATTGTATTTATCTCCAGCTAGACTAACCCACTTCCTCCATGTGACTCTACAATTCAAAGCCTTGTGTTGACTACTCATTTCATTTTGGCAAGCTTAAAGTTCCCTAGAAGGCAGTCATGAGGAAATCATTTTGTTTTTCTTATATATTTTATTTGTTTAAAAAGGTAGGAGAGAAGAGATGGAGAATCTAAGATATGAGTGAGCAAGATTCTCCTTCCTTTGTACAGAGAAAAGAGGTTCAAAAGTAATTTGTGAACCATGAAATTCAATATCTCACATTTCTTTCACACAAGGCTCATGGTATAAACTAGTGACAAATATTGTCACTGAGTAAAAAGCAAAGCAAAGAGAATTGAAATATCAAGTTGTCCCACTCCGCTACTGCACCTCCTTAAGCAGTCAGGAGAAGGGGAACTTCCTGACAATGTCAGAAGACTTGTATGTCAAGTAGGATTCCTGTGGGGAGATTAAAACGCATCATGAAAGGCATAGACAAAGGAAGGGATGCTACTGGGATAGATTATCCTGAGATATAAAGTAACAAGTTTTGACCATGGGGCTTGAGGGATCATATATATAGGTGCTTTTAGGTACTAAAATAGGTGCCAAGTCATTCATCTTTCCCTCACTCTTAACTAAAGTGAGTTAGACATGGTCAGGACTTGATACCGAATCAATCCTTCTAAGTTAGGAGTAGGGGAGGTATTAATAGTTAATGATAAAAAGGTTAAAAGTTCAGGTCCCAATATACTAATTAAGCAACACCAAGATGATGGGAATATCTCCCGAGATTGAAGGGGCTAGGTTAGTAATATTCCCAGGTACAGCATGATAAAGTAGATAGACTAAAAGTGACTGCAAGTCTTGATTTACAGTCAAATAACCACATTTCTGAGAGGTCAAAAAGAATTTCTCATGGCACAAATCATCAATAATAGTCAAGATATTCAACTGTCAAAATAGTAATGTAACTGTTAACTTCTTAGATGAATGATACGGGTATTCTGTCCCCACTTTCTTACCAATGTGATTTTTGCTCAGGTCTTTCTATAAATCCTTCACCATATATCCATTCAATGTATTTGTGGCCCCATTTTTTAAAGTAACTTTAATAAGTGCCAATGTAATAATGGAACTTTTCATTGCATTCTCACTATATGCCTTTCCCACATTTGTTTCTGGTTATACATGTGCAATATATATGTACTTGTTGATGTCTTTTATTTCATATCATATCTAAAAGTCCTTTTTAGTAACATGCTGCATCCTACTTAGATATGCCCAGGGTCTTTTCATTGTCCTTTGCATTACTTGCAATATTAATTCATCCACTATGATGTTCCATAAATAAAAACAACAACAATAATATTTAATACTTATTGGCTCATTTCATTCTAACAGCAACCCTGGGATATAGGGGCAGAGAGTGATTAAGTGACTTACCCAAGGTAACACAACTAAATAAGAGACTGAGACGGGATGATAACTCAGGTCTTCCTGACTCCAGGTTCAGCACTTTATGCACAACATCATCTACCTTCCTTTTGATGACAAGGTTATTGTTGGAAAAAACTTGTCATGACCAAGTTTGGTTCTTAATGCTTAGTAGAGTGTCGTACATATAGTAAGTTCTCAAAAAGTGGTTTTTCATTCATGCTTTCGTTTCATAAAACTGAGCAGTTTAGAATCAGGAAAGAACTCCATAATTGCCTAAATATGAAATTTTCTCATTTCTTCTGATTTAGCTGTAAATGTTACCAGAATACAAAGTGAAAATGGCAGCATATGTTCCGGGCTTTGGTTTGCAACTATCTTGTTCACTTATTGTATATCATGCTGGAGGTATTAATTGTTTTTTATGAGAGCATGAAAATTAAGATGTCAAGCAATTCATTATTAAATATTTTTGGATTGATACGATCATCTTTCATGGTTGTCATAACAGTGACTTTGGTTTCACTAGTATTGAAGTTATTTTCATCAGCTACTGCTATCTTAGAAACTACTTTAGAATTCCTTAGACCTAGAGTTAATTTGGTGTAGCATAATGGTCCATTGGATCCATTGTATTTTTCACTGGGACTGTAAAAAAAAAATAGAGAAGAAATGAACCTGGATGATATTATTTGTGGAAATTCATACTAAAAGTACTTTCTTATAAAATTCATACTAAAACATCTATCCTTCCATTTCCACTTATAGAATTGTTATACTAATTATGTATAAGAGCAGGATGAGAGGCATCTGGATATTACTCAAACATAACGTAGGGAAATTTACAGGCACACACATATATACGTATATATATTCATGTGTGTATATACACATATGTATATGTGTGTATGTATGTATATGCATATATATATATATATATATACTGCTATGTTTTATCACATTCAGAATATGCCAAGCACATTCCCAAGAACAAAAGTTTTTCTTCAAATGTGAAATAGACTTATTTGGGAATATCTGAGGTACTTCTCGCTAGAGGTCTTTAAAGTCACTCAGCACAACACATGGCACATAGCTTGAGACACCCTGAATGTCTGGATTAAGGTTTATCAGTTACAGAAGTAAAAGTGATCTTTTTTTCAGTTATTGGTGAATGATCTCTGAGGAAGTTTCTCAAGTTTTATAATATTGTTTTTAAAGGTATGCAAGACTAAAAACAAATCTTGTCTACTCCTGCAGTAGGTTGGAAAATTACTGGCATAAAAAGAAGGATTTAGTAAAGATTTTACATTTAAAATTGGTGAGCTGCATTAGAGCCTAAATAGACTGTATGTAGAGCTTTCCCCACCCCATTAGGTGGACTTGTGACCGGATTACCAAATTTTTGTGAAGAGAAATCATTCTATTTAACAAATACTTATTAACTAACATCTGTATACAGATCTTTGGGGACATTATAATATTTAATGCAAATAGATCTAAACTATAAATTTAGAGACAGTAATCTGAGATTGAAACCGATTATTTAATTTATGAGGAACTAGGAAATAAACATATGCATACGTACATGCACTAACACTGGAAGAAAGAAGAGTTTGTAGATCTAAGAAAAGTTATATCCTTGGTATATCCTAATTCAGTATTTTGCAAAAAGATGGATGTATTCATAGAGAGCATCTCTGTAGGAAATTTTTCTTTCAGATATTGGCAATGAGAGGGTAAAGAGGACATGAATTTAAAAGTCAAGAGTTGAACTTAACCTGTTCTGCCCAATAAAGGAAGCAAAAATGGCAATTTCTCCCCTGAACTTCATAATAGACATGATACTTACAAAAGTATAATCTTAAAAGTGGAAGGTTTAGGTACTTCCTAAGGACTTCTCCCACTAAAACTGTAATAGCTTCTTTGGATGCCGTTACTATGATTAGAGCTAGTTTTGAACTAAAGGGTGGTTCTGTAATTGGGCAAAAATTAAAACTCAGGATTGAATTGTTTTAGTAGATTTTGAGAATAGCAGCAATAACAAAAACTTTAAGGTATGTCAGATATAAAATAATGCCTTTATGTTCATATTTTTTTCAAAATCTTGCTCTAAATAACAAGTGTTCTCAAAATTAATATGAAAGCATTGATGAATAGTATTAAAATATTACTCACACTCTATTTTTTTTAAAGAGATGTATATTGATAGAAGAAGTTGGGTCAAAGTATATTCCCATCTCTGATATTAAAATTGTCATGACTGGAGAAAGTCTTATGATATGTTATGAAGAGTATAGCAACAAAGTTAGAGCTAACAAAGTCCTAAAATTTGAAGGTTCCTAGATCTACAACTTTCAATTATTTTCCAAGTTTTGGTACAGCTCCTAAAGAAGTTCCAGAATTGCTTTCTCTTTGAAGTATACAGTAATTACAGATTAAAGATTACTAGTACTTCTCTAGTTCCTGAAATTTTTCATAATGCATCTCATGGACTGTAGATGTAAGATTCTTTAGTAAGTCACCCATTTTAGGCCCACAATTTTAGAAATTACTATCAGTTAAAAGAAAATGCCTATTCCTGGTCATGCTATGCTTTTATAGATGATATGATTTTTTTTTAAACATTCCAATTTGTTATTTATTTTGAACAATCTTTTCTTTTCCAAATTTTCTCCCTTTCTCCCACTTTACTGAGGTGGTAAGCACTTACTGAGTGCTTACTGAGAAGATACGCAATATATCAATTATAGGTGTGAAATCATGAAAACTATATTTCTATATAACCATAGTTCAATAAAAAGCAAGAAAAATAGAGAGTAAATTAGATTTCAATTTGCACTCATAGTTCATTGGTTCTCTCACTGGAGGTAGATAGTATCTATTTTTTTTAAATCATGAGTCAATTGGAATTGTCTTACATCATTTTATTGATCGGAGTAGCCAAGTTTTTCATAGCTGATCTGACGTCATTACTGCATCTCTGCTACAGTGCACAATGATCTCTCAGTTCTCATGTCATTTTGCATCAGTTCTTATGTTTCGCTATTTTTTTTTCCCTAAAACTATGTTGAATCTTTGCCAAAATTTGTTATCATTGACTAATTGATTATACCACTGTTTTTCAATTCCTTAGCACCACAAAAAAATTGCTATAAATATTTTTATATAAATAGGTCCTTTCTCCTTTGATCTCTTTGAGATATAGACATAGTTGTGATATTGCTGGGTCGAAGGGCACGCACAGTTTAATAACACTTTAGGCGTAGTTCAAAATTGTTCTCCAGAATGGTTGGACCAGTTTATTCCACTACCAACAATTCATTAGTGTACCTATTTTCCCTCACATCATCTCCAGTATTTATCATTTCTGATAGGTTGAGGTGGTACTTCAGAGTTGTTTTAATTTGCATTTCTCTGATAAGTAGTAATAACATTTTTATATGACTATAGATAAATGATTTCTTCTTCTGAAAACTGTTGGTTTATGCCCTTTGACCATTTATCCATCAGGGAATGGCTCTTATCTTTATAAATGTGACTTAGATGTTTACTTGGTATATAGTTGAGAAATAAGACCTTAACAAAGACACTTGACATAAAATATTTTGATATTATCTCATTGTCTATGATGCCTTTTAGCAAAATGTAGTTTTCCTGATACTATCTTTTAATTAGGTCTAGCTTTGCTTTTGCTTTTTTTCTAAAGTCATGATTACTATCCTACCTTTTTTTGTTGTTATTGAGCTGAAAAGTATTAGATTCTGTTCTTGCCCATTATTTTGATTCTGTGTGTCTTTCTGCTTCAAGTCTCTTGTAAACAGTATTGCTTGTCAACAATATAGCAATAAATATTGTTAGATTCCACTTTCTAATCCATTTGACTACCTGCTTCTGTTTTATAGGTGAGCTCATCTCATTCACTTTCACAGTTATGATTAGTAATTTTGTATTTCCCTTTATTTAATCTCTCTCTCTCTTTCTCTCTCTCTCTGTCTCCCCCTCCTCCCTTCATTCCTTTTATCCTGCCTCTCCTCAAAAGTCCATTTTGCTTCTAATCATTGCTCCTCTTTATCCACTTTCCTTTTCATCATCCTCTTTTTCCCCCTTCCCTTCCCATCCTATTTCTGTATATATACACACATACACATAATCATTTATGTATGTAAATGTAGCTTACCCAAAGTTTCAAGGTTTGTATATGTGTGTGTCTATATATACATATACAAGCACATACATACTTGCATATAAATACATATACATACAAACATATATATATATATATATATATATATACACATACATACACATATGCAGGTATATTCTTCCCTCTTTGAACCAATTCTGATGAGAGTGAGGTTTTAGCATTGCTCACTCTGCCATTTCCTCCTTTACTGTAAGAGCTCTTCTTTGTACACCTCTTTCATGTAAGAATACTTTTATCAATCTCCCTCTCCCTTCCCCTTTGCCCCAGTGTATCCTTCTTTCTCATTCCCTTATTATGTTTTTTGTGATTATTCCAACATAGCTGACTCACACTCATGGCCTTACTCTATTTCCAACTGTCCTAATAATGATAACATATTCAGGAGTCACACATGTCAGCTTCCTATGTGAAAATGTAAACAAGTTAGCTTTATTGAGTGTCTTATGATTCCTCTCTCATGTTTACCTTTATATTCTTCTCTTGTGAATTTTGTTTGAATGTCAAATTTTCCGTTGACCTTTGTTCTTTTTATCAACTTTATTTCATGACAAATCCATTTTTTTTCCTGAAGAATTACACTCAGTTTTGCTTATTAAGATTATTCTTTGTTCTTTGCCTTCCAGAATACTATATCCCAAACACGCTACTCCTTTATTATGGAAGCTACTAAATCTTGTGTGATCATGACTATGGCTCCAGGATTTTTGTAATTGTTGCTTCCTGCGTACTTAAAGTATTTTCTCTTTGACCTGGGAGCTCTGGAATTTGGGTATAATATTCCTGACAGTTTTCATTTTGGGATCTCTTTCAGGAGGTGATAGGTGGATTCTGTTAATTTCTATTTTACTCTCTGGGTGTAAGATATTGAGGAAGTTTTTTTGATAATTTCTTAAAATATGATGTCTAGGACTTTTCTTTGATCATGGCTTTCAGGCATTCTAATAATTCTTAAATTATCTCTCTTCTGTTTTCCAGATCAGTTGAATTTTTCCCTAATAAATATTTCATATATTCTGGTATTTTGTCATTCTTGGGCTTCATTTTATTATTTCTAGATGTCTTATGGAGTCATTTGCTTCTGCTTGACCAATTCTAATTTTGAAGGAATTATTTTCTTTTGTACATTTGACCTATCCTGTTTTTTTTAAGGAATCCTTTTATCTAGTAAATTTTTGTGTCTCTTTTACCATTTGATCAATTCTGTTCTTTAAGATGTCGTTTTCTTCAGTAATTTTTGGTGCTCTTTTCCAAACACTTAATTCTTGTTTCATAATTTTCTTTTTTTCACTCTCATTTCTTTTCCCCATTTCCCTCCTATTATTCTTATCTCTTTCTTTTAATCTTCTAGGAATTCTTGTAGGGTTTGGGTCCAATTAGCATTTTTCTTTGACACTTGTTTTTAGCTATTTTCACATTGTTTTCTTTTTGTTTGTTTATGTCTTTGTCTTTCTTGCTGCCATAGTAGTTTTTTGTGGTCAAATTATTTTATTGTTTGTCTTGTTTTATTTTTCTATTTCTTTGAACTTTATGTTACAGTTGGGCTCTACTCACCTGGTGGTGGGAAAGCACTGTCTCAGATTTTAGTCTTTTTCATTCTTTTGATGTCAGAACTAGCTTTAGAGGACTGCAAATTTTTGGTGTGCTCAAGGTGTTGTAATCCTGGGAGAGATATGGTCACTGCTCTCCTGGTTTGTGCTCTGCTCTTTACCCAGGAGAAGTTCTTGGTCCCTTGAATCTGTAAGTGCTAGTGCTCCATTTTGCTTTGGAACTGAGATCAGGATCCCTGCTCCTTTGTGATAAACCACCAGTGCTCCTCTCCACCTTGGAAGTGGACCCAGAATTGCCAATCAGCACTAAGTGTACCCAGTGCCAGCATACAGTATCCTGTAATCTCTTTCTGAACAGTAGTTATCACCCCTGCTTCTGCTACAGTGCTGTCACATGCAAGCTCCTGATACCCTTGCACCCTGGTCTCAGGTTTCTGCCAACCTCCTAAATTTTCTTAGGTTGGAAAATTTTTTCACCCTGACATTTTGTTGGCTCTGCTCTTTCAAAATTTTATTCAAGGTATTATTTTAAAGCTGTTTAGAGAGAAATATTGGGAGAGTCCAGTTGTGTGGCTGCCCCAATCCTCCATCTTGACTTTGCTTCCTCAGCCATTATCAGTCATTTTCTAAGTACAATAACTTGACATTTTGTCCATCATAGGTTCACTAGTAATTGAAGTATACATGTTCAAAAATTGTATATTCTTGAAAACTGAATGCCTTCAGAATTACAAATATTGTCTGACCTTCTTTCATAGAATTTGATCAGGCAACAACTTAAATTCCATTCTTTTCTCTTGCATCTTATCTCCCTAAATTCTAAATGGGAAGGGGGAAAAATCATTCTGAATCATAGTAATTTCTCCTTTTGATCCCTAATTTCTGATTCCCATTTGGAAAGAAAAGGAAACAAGAAGGGAATATGAATGTGAAAGAAAATTGATTTTATATTTGCATAAATAGGTTGGAAAAGATTGTCTCCTGGGTCAGTTCTTCCATAGTCATAGCTGAAAATTGCATAGAAAGCACCACCTTTGTCAACTAACCATAATACCCTAATGATCTACAAGCATAACTGCTTCAGAGATAGCCACTATTCTCATTCTTTTTGTCACTATTGCTGCTTAGCTTTAGCTCTTGGCAGTATCAGCATTGGGGACCGAAATGTACCGAACATGCATCTTATGGTATCAAAGAATGTTTCCAAATTGTCATAACCATTACACGTAACTAATACCAACAAAAACAGTGGATGCTTTCTATGTTAATTTCTCTTTAGACTTTTCACAAACTTCGACAAGAGAACGTCTTTAAAATCTCAAAAATTATCCCAGACCTGTCGATTTAATCCCCATTCAGGTGTGGCTAGTATAAAAATAAGGAAAAGGAATGATTTAAAGTTCTTTTTTCAATATATTTTGAGAAGATTGCATTAAAAATAGCAGAGTAGGTACAATTAAAGTATGTTATTATTATAAGTTTTTCTTTGTGTTAACAGAAGTTAAAAGTCACAGGTAGGATAATGAATGAGCTGATAAAACTAGAATGACAGTAAGGTGGCCCAATAGATAAAGCACTGGGCCTGGAGTCAGAAATCTGGATTCAAAGCTGACCTCTGACATTTACTACCTGTGTGAAGTCTTTTTACTTCTTTTTTCCTCAGTTTCCTCCTCTGCGAAATGAAAATAATAGTAGTAACTACCTCCAAGGTTTGTTGTGAGGCTCACATGACACGATAGTTATAAAGTGTTTAGTGCAGTACTTGGTACATAGTGAGTGCTTTATAAATATTTAATAATGACACAGTAACAGTAATGTCTTGTTCATGTCTGCTCTAGATATCACCAAAGCAATTAGGATAAGATGGACATCTAACGGTTCCAAGTAAAGGCTTCCCAGTGTTGCACTTGCCCTAAGGGCAGATGTGATTCATAATCCCTATGGGATTATGGGATGAAGGGAAGTCATAGGGAGGCAGTAGCAATAATCACAAAATATAGGAACCAGAAAGACAACAGCCTATAAGGCAGGTGCCATAAGATCCAATAGAACCAGACTTCTAGATTATAGGTATATAAGTGAAAAGTTCATGAGTTATGTTGAGGCAAATCATTTGCGGCTGAAAATACATTTAACCTGTGCATGAAGACCAATGATTTTTTTAAGCATTCCGTTCCCTAGTTTCCTTTTCTACCCTAAGAAGGGAGTCCACCTCTTTGAGTCTGATATTTCTTGGGTGGGATGGATAAGAAAGGCTTATCATGTTTCTTTAAAATTTTATTTTCTTTTTTTAACTTACTTTGTCTCTTAAGGCCACAGTTTTGGTTAAAAAATAGTTACCTATTCACCTTGCTAATCTATGTATATTATTGTTTGAATTTAATTGAAAGATCTAAAACAGAAGAATTTTTCCAGAGGTCAGTCTCTGGCTGGGTTCTTAGAGCTATGGAAGAAAGTCACTAATTCAGTTTTATAACTTTTTAAAGGCAATGAAAATGTTAATACACAGGTTATGCTAGTCCCTGAGTCATCAATAGTATCTACTGTGACTATTTAGGCTGTAATTGAATTGGAATTTCCACCATTTTTTCTAGTTTTGGTTTGATAAGAAAGCTACTTTTAGAGATGAGGGGCTAAGAGGAGGTCTATAAAAAGAATCACAAATAAGTAGAGAATAGCCTTACCCACAAAAACAAACTGAGATGGATAAGAATGACTGATAGCCCTGTCTGCTTGTTATTTCTACATAATACCACACTAGAATTATAGTAAGGTTTTCCCTTAATGACAGTGAGTCCGTATTACTTTTAGGAGCAAATATTAATTTCTCTGTTTGACAACAAAAGCTCTTTATAACCCCTTCTCTTTCTAATCTTATTACTCCCCTAAAGAAGTACAGTGGTTTTTAGCCATTGGCTATTCCTCACACAAAACACTCAATCCCCTTCTCTATGCTTTTGTATTGGCTATCCCCAAATCCTAGAATATTTTCCCTCTTCAGTTCTTACAATTCTTATCTTCCTTTTAGACTCAGCCCAAGTAGTCTATGAAAAATGTCATTCTCACTTTCTTTTCCTACTGCTGGTGCCTTCTCCTCTAGGAGTAATTTCATCTACTCTTTATGCATCTTGTATATAACTATTTATGCCTAAGTCCATTATAACTTAGCTCTTGACCTTTTACCTTTCCAGTCTTCTCACCTCTGACATCATCCCATGTATTCTTCAATACAATGACAACAGTAGCCTTGCTGTTCCACAAACAAGACACTCCATCTCTTGACTTTGGATATTTCTCTGGCTATTCTCCATTACTGGGATGTTCTCTATTCTCATCTTTGCTCCTAGATAATCTGGCTTCCCTTAGGTTCCAGCTAAAATTCCATACTCTCCAATTTCTTTCCCTTCCCTTTCTCTTAATCTTACTGCTTTGTCACCTTAAATTATTTCCTATTTGTCCCATATATAGCTTCTTTGTACATGGTTGTCTGTTGTCTTTCCCCAGGAGGTCAGAGATTGCCTTTTGCCTTTCTTTGTATCCCCTTTACTTAGTATAGTGTGTGACATATAATAGACACTTAATAAATGTCCATTAACTAACTGTCTGATTTATTTATGTTTCCTCACTCATTAAAATGTAAACTATTTGAAGACAAGGGGAGTTTTGCTTTTTCTTTGTGTCTTCAATACCTAGTACATGTCTAGGGAATAATGAATATTTTAAAATTGCTTATTGATTAATCAATTGATAGAATAGATCTAATCAATCACCCCTCATATCAAAATCAATTTATGCCTTCTTATCCAGTGTAGTAGATCTTGTCCATAGTTTCCCATAGTTCTACATAGAGACTTTCCTTTAGGTGTCTTGAAATTATGTTAAGTGTATGAGAACTGAACCATAAATCAATTTTATTCACTCTTGCCATATGACTAAGATCTCACAATATTCTTCAAGTTACTTCCCCAGAACAATTCCTTATTGGTAATATGCTGAGTTCTAGTTGCATCACTCATGTGTCTCTTCAATGTCTTTTAGGTAATTTGCAATTTTAGTTTTTCAAAGATTTCTTTTTTCTTTTCTTTAATGGGGTATTTAGAATCTTATTATAAACTCTGGGTTAAGTAAGCTGGACGGAGTGCCACATCAGGACTCACACAATATGCCATTGGTCATAAACTGTAACAATACTATACACATATTTTAATGCAGTTTTAAGTTTCTAAGCTTTTTCTGTCATCTACTGATCTTCACATGTCATCTGTGGCTTCCACAAAACTCAAAAAACTCCCATTCGATTTCTTATGCTGACTGAATTTGCTCAAGGGCCGTAAATCCTAACGTTCTTTTTCTGTCCTCTTCTTATGTCCTTTCAAAAATTCCTTCCTTCTATTTGTCACATGCCTGCTGTGAAATTTATTAATCTTTACATCCATTACCCCTGAATGGACAAATAGCCTCCCCAGTAAGGTTCAGGAAGACTACCTTCAAAGATTCTTAATCTTTGTGCTTCCATGACTCACAGACATACAGAATCATAAGAGGGATATCAATTTAAAAAAAAATAATGTAGAACATGGGATTTTGTTTCAGTAAGAACCTTGGGCCCACCAAAATTTCTTTACTTTATTCAAAGGCAGTCAAATCCATTCTTCTCCTCCTACTCTCATTCAGTTTGGGGCTCAGTTATTCATTGTCCATCCAACTATCTGTCAAAGATATTTGTACTGAAGAATGAGTTATAGATCTTCCATTTGACTGCATATGAAAAGTAAATACATTATCAATTTGTTTCTGTATATATGTTTATGTATATAGGAGGGATGGACACTACTGAATGATAACAAATCTCCTCTAGGAGACTATAATGTTCTAAAGGCTTGATGCAATTAATATAATGTTCACAAACGAAGATCTGAAGGACATTGTCCTCTCTGTCATATGCCTCAATTGATATTATTGGAATTTTTAGAGAGTCTTTGAACAAAATTATGTCTGGAATATTTCATGAAATCTTATCTAATTTTAATATCTGGGCACAAAAGACTTTGAAAAGTTCATGGAAAGTGACATTTCACTATACTCAATCAGATGAATTTTTTTGGTCAATAAGCAATAGCATAGTACGATCTTCTATTTGCCATATTTAAAGAAGCAACAGTTAATATTTTGAGAACATCTAAATTTTTTTTTATTCTTAGAAACCTCAATCTTTTTTCATTCTGTTATGAGTCACTACAGGAATGGAAAGAGACTTCATAGACTGGAAAGTCATTCCTATTTTTCTTCATTTCCTGGGAGTGGTATAAACAATGACAACATCACCAATACTCCAGCTGGTTGGTAATATGCCTTTTTATATGTTGTGGAGGTGATTCTCAAAAAGTATGACTAAATGTCTTCTAATGTCCCTTCTGACTCTTCATCTACAAACCTATTATTTTGACAAGAAAGATATCACTTTGTAATTTACATCAAATTTATCTTTTTATCTTTATGTCTTTATCTTTTCTCTTCCAATAGAATCCAAGCTCTTTGGGGACATGAACTCTTTTATAGTCTATCTATCTATTAATCTGTCTATCCAGCACAGTGACATGCACTCAGTAGGTGCTTACTAAAGTATTTACTAACTCAGTCAATCAACTTACCAGCAAGGGACATAATAGTAGGGCCAGCTATCAACCAAAGTATGGCACAAAAATCCCAGAACAATATAAACTCATTGAAAGAAGGAACTGTTTCTTTTTTTGTTGGTATTTATTCCCAATTTTAGCACAATGCTTGGTACCTGGTAAACACTTAAACCTGCCTGTTGATTTGCAAATTTGAGGAGGATAAAATTCCTTTAGCTAGGATGAGTGTAGTAGGTAGGCTTCATCAAGGAAATGTTTACCATGAAGGTTGAACCTTGGGGGAAGGAAAAGCAAATGTGGAAAAGTAAAATTTTTTCACCCTTCTTGAAGATTACATGGGTATTTTTCCTTATATAATTTCTTTATTTTATCTTATTAGCATCAATAAGATTCTGGGGAAATTATTTTTTAGCTTCCAAGCAGAAAATGTGTTCTTCCATAAAATGTCATTTTCTAACTAACCCACACATTCATTATTTAAACTGATTTCCAGGCCATGCTTGGTTTAAAAATTAATCGAGAAGAAATGATTCTCAAAAGGGAATGTTCTATGAGCTGTAAATATAACTAACACTAGGATGAAAGACTGTGACTTTAATAGCATCACCTTTAAAAGCATCTTATAAATTTAAAAATTATTTTTAAATGGCTAGAAACATGCATGACTCTAAATTCACTCCCCATTGCTTTATTCCTTTGGATACATCCAACTAACACATAAAATGTTATTAATTTAGAAATTCCTTTGCATTATTTGCCATTAAAAAGCAATTAAACATGCTTTGGGGAGAGATATATTAAGCATAAGGGAAGAAATTGAACTTGGAGAATGGAAATAATTTACTTGTTTGGAGATAACCATATTGAACTGAAAAAGCAATAGCTAGATGTCCTCATTGTCATTAGGTCATAGTAAAATGAATTGAATGAATGAGAGAATTTAATTCTTTCTCAGAAATGCCAAAGAAAAAGACCTTTAAAAAAGCCAAACTTAAGTTATCTATCTCAAACCAAAAGACAGAATAAAAAAAGCAGGGGGTGGGGGGAAGAGGGGGAGTAATGGCATTTAATACTATGAATTTCAATATCTTTGCTGAGATCACTCCTTGAGTTCTGGGTTTCTTCTATTCATCTTGTAGCATGACACCAACTTAGTAAAGTTCGCTGTAAATTGTATCCAAATCACAGATAGTGGTCAGTATTTGAAAAATGGCTCACAATCTCTCATATCTACATAAGGGGTTAGTTATTAATTTTCTTGTGATCTTTTACCCTGGACATTATTTAACAAAATAATTGAAATGGAAACTTTGAACTCTATGTTGTGAAAGAATTGGGTCTTATATAAGGAAAAAAGAGTGGGCCCCACATGAGTAATGAGGCCCCCATGTGGCAAGGGCACATGTCACTGTATATGACTTGAAAGGAGGAGAAGTTAACATCTCCAGTCCTCTTCTTTCCCAAGTCTTCTCCAATGTAGACTTTAATTCTTGCTAAGAAGAGAAGCAGGAAGATAGGGTCTCAGAGAGAAGGATTCTAGGCTAGAAGTACATGAATATGCTCCCTTAAAGACTGTTCATCTGGTCTTTATGATTGGTTCTATCTAACTTCTTATAGCTTTGTCATTTTGAAGAGAAAGGTGAAACCCAAGCTCTATATATGAGGCTTGATCCTTTTCCCATGTAATAACAGTTTACAATAAACACAAATAGGTAATAGCAAAGAAACTCATTTATCCAAAACACAAATCAAAGAAGGCATAAATGGGAGGAAATACACCAAGAAACGTCAACTCAGCTTCATGAGAGAGTCATAGGTGTCACCCAAAGAGTGATTCCCCAATGTCTCTAGAGTAGCGAGTTGGAAATGGAAATATGATAGAGACTTTCCACTCCTCTTATGTCTTCCCAGATTTTTATCTGGTAGCAATCTGAAGTGGGATTGACTTCTTTCATTCTCTCTCTTGAATCTGGAAGCTGACTCCATACTTAAATAAGATTCTTACTTAGTAAGTTCTCAAAGTAAGTCTCCTGTCTGAAAACTGAAGCTCTTGCCTTTTGCCAACTTAACCCTTGCCCTCATGCAAGAGAAGGCATTCATTTCCATTAACAAGGAGAGACTCCTCTCACTATGGACCTTGAGACAGGGTTGCATATATTTTGCCTATCTATTAAGAAAATAAGCCTAACTTTTGCTATCAGAATTGGACCAACTTTGTGATGGGGAAACTGATCATATAAACTTGGGGCTGTTTGAGAAAAGTTCTATTTGTGCTGAAATATCAAACAAGTGAGAGTTTCCTACATCAAATGGCATAATAGTAATGGGGAGAAGGAATAAAATTAGAGCCATTAATTTAGAAATATTGAATTGACCAGAATTTCAAGGAAGTGATAGGGTTCCCTGAGAAGTAAGAAGACCATCACCTGAGTAACCTAGGATATTCTTGATAACTGTTATTGATCTAAACTTTAACTTTTGCCAAGTATGTACCACATATCATGTCATTAGAATCTCATAAAAGTCTTATGAAGTAGGTTACTGGTATTTTACAAATAAAAAAAATCAAGGCTTACAGTGATGTACATATAGAGGTTATATCAGATTGTGTGCCATCTTGGAGAGAGGGGAAGGGAGGGAGGGTAAGAAAATTTAGAATTCAAAATCTTATAGAACTGAATGTTGAAAACTAAAAATGAATTAGTTACTTTTTTTATTAAAGAAATTGCTTCTTTCTGGCTGCTGAGCTCCTTAAAGTGCTATGGATAGGTATTTCTGAGGATTACAGCATGTAGTACATGTTCCCAGGAAGTCTCGGGGGACCCAGGCCCGCCTATGTCCCCCAGCCATAGTCCTAAAGAAATTAAGAAATTTTGCCCTGATTCTGAACCTAAAATGCTGAATATTATTAAACCTATTCAGGAAATGAAGAGATCTTGCCCAGGATTTGAACCCAAAATGCTGGCTTTACTATTAAACCCTTACTCAGCTTTTGATGAAGATGTGTAGCAGCAGCAATGATGCAATGGGAAGTAGAAGACCAAGAAACTAGTTTCTACAGGAAAGATTATGTAGATTTGACACGTCATTATTTTCAGTCATCTACACCATGATTATCCTTCATTCACATCCAATTTTTCATGACTCAGTGGACCATTGCATGCTAGGCCTTTCTATCCACTATCTCCTGAAGTCTGTCCAAGGTCATGGTTGTTGCTTTCATGATACTACCCATCTCATCCTGCACCATCACCATCTCTTTCTGCTTTTAATGTTAAAATCAAGACAGTTTTTACACTCTGCTCTTTCACTCTCTTCAAGAGGCTTCTTAATTCTTAACTTTCTGCCATCAGTAGTATTGTCTGCATACCTGAGATAATTGATCTCCCTGTGATCTTAATTCTGCATTTTGATTTGTTCATTCTGGCATTTTGCTTGATGTACTCCGCATGTAAGTTAAATAAAGTGACTATAGGCAAAAAAAAAAGGAACTGCCTGACCTTCAGAAGTGGGGTCTGACAAAATGAAGGATGGATCACAGTTCACTATTGGTTATTAAATAGCACAACATAATATTAATTTACTCACTGTCTTAATGAACATCTGTTTTTTTCATTGGTCAAATAAAGGGGTTACATAGATAATGTTATCCCCTACTAAGTAAACTCCATTAGCTCTCTAATAGTGCTAAATCAAAGATAAATTCTTTTAATCACTTCAAGATTTTAAACCATGCCTCATATTTATTTCTAGTCTCCTTGTACATTACTCTATTCCATGTTACTTCCAATACAGCCAGATTGACAAGCTTGCCCCATCTGCAATATCCATGCTTGTACATTGCTTATCTCCCTTGTCTTGGATGCTGTCCCTTCTCAGCTCCACTTCTTAGGATCCGTGATTTCCTTGAAGACTCATCCCAAGTGCAATCTTCTAAAGAAGGCCTTCACTGGCCCCTCCACCTGTTAATGTCTCCCTTTCCATAGTTACCTTCCAACTATCTTATACATATATTGCATGAACCTATATATGTACATGTTATATACTATATATGTGCATATTTCCTGTTAGTATGTTAAAGCCCTGGGACCTTTTTTTTCTCCTTTTAATTTTTATCTCCAGCTCTTAAACATAGTATCTGACACATATAATAGGTGCTTAATAAATGCTTATTGATTTGCCAATTGACTGATTAATAATCCCTTCTAATTCTAAATTCCACACTCATTTTGCAATTTAGCTTAAGCTCAGTGAAAATTAACTAGTTCCATACAGAAAGATTCTTATCACTAGCCACCATATTCATTCCTACCAATAATTTTCTTTTTTTTTATGGATTTATAAATTTATTTATTTAACTTTTTACATTTATTTTCACAAGATTTTGGGTTCCAAAATTTTCTCCCCATTTGTCCCCTGCCCCCCCAATATACTGAGCATTCTAATTTCCCCTATCACCAATCTGCCCTCTCTTCTATCATCCCTCCCTTCTCTTGTCCCCATCTTCTCTTTTGTCCTGTAGGGCCAGATAACTTTCTATTCCCCATTACCTGTATTTCTTATTTCCTAGCAGCAAGAACAATACCTGACAGCTGTTCCTAAAACTGTGAGCTCCAACTTCTCACCGTCCCTTCTTCCTCACCCATTCCCTTTGGGAAGGCGGGCAATACAATATAGGCCATATCTGTGTAGTTTTGCAAATGACTTCCATAATAGTTGTGTTGTGTAAGACTAACTATATTTCCCTCCCTCCTATCCTACCCCTCATTGTTGCTATTCTCTCTTTTGATCCCGTCCCTCCCCAAGAGTGTTGACTTCAAATTGCTCCCTCCTCCCATTACCCTCCTATCCATCACCCCCCCACCCCGCTTATCTCCTTCTCTCCCACTTTCCTGTATTGTAAGATAGGTTTTCATACCAAAATGAATGTGCATTTCATTCCTTCCTTTAGTTGAATGTGATGAGAGTAAACTTCATGTTTTTGTTTTTTTTCTCAGCTCTCCTCTTTGTCCCACCACTAAAAAGGCTCCTGCTTGCCTCTTCTATGAGAGATAATTTACCCCATTCCATTTCACCCTCTCTCCTCCCACTACATTTCTCTCTCACTGTTTACCTTGATTTCTTTTAAGATATGATCTCATCCTATTCAATCCACTCTGTGCTCTCTGTCTCTGTGTGTGTGTGCATGTGCATATGTGTGTGTGTGCGTGTACGCCTGTACATGTGTGTGTGTACGTGTGTGTGTGTGTGTGTGTGTGTGTGTCTGTGTGTAATCCCACCAACTACCCAGATACTGAAAAATTTCAGGAGTTACAAATATTGTCTTTCCATATAGGAATGTAAACAGTTCAACTTTGGTAAGTCCCATGTGATTTCTCCTTGCTGTTTACTTTTTCATGCTTCTTCTCATTCTTGTGTTTCAAAGTCAAATTTTCTTTTCAGCTCTGGTCTTTTCATCAAGAATGCTTGAAAGTTCTCTATTTCATTGAAATACCATATTTTCCCCTGAAGTATTATACTCAGTTTTGCTGGGTAGGTGATTCTTGGTTTTAGTCCTAGTTCCTTTGACTTCTGGAATATCCTATTCCACACCCTTTGATCCCTTAATGTAGAAGCTGCTAGATCTTGTGTTATC
>CM053771.1:322809892-322854010 GCA_028658325.1 Potorous gilbertii
CCCCTGGCCTAGGTCCACCCAGCTAATGCTTGGGGTCTGAGATTCAAATGCTGCTCCCCAGCCTCAGGGCTTTTGGCAGTTGGCCTGGCTGCTATTCAATGGGAGCTTAATTTCTGGGTGGGGGCAGGGCTGCCTCCCAGGCTCAGTTCCCTCAGGGGGTTTATGCAGAGACCTTTTGCAATGGAGCTGCTGCCAAGCTCCTGCCTGCTCTGGGAGCCTCTGGCTGCCTGCTGCCTCTGCTGTTGTCTCCTGAGGGGGCCTGAGTCCCGGAGACACTCCGCTCTCCTCTCAGGCCGTCTCTCTCACTGACCTGTGAGTCTGTGGGTGGAGGGACCTTTGTGGCCACTGGAGATTCCATCCTTGAAGCCTGCTCGGATCTGTTCACTCCTCTCAGCGCCGCGTGGCCAGGGCAGGGCAGGGCTCCGCTCCCACCTGGTGTGTGATGGACCTTTGGGATTGGTTTTTCGGGGCTCTCTGGAATGGAAATCTCCTTCACTGTGTTGCTGCGCAGCTTCCACTGTTCCAGAATTTGTTGGGAGTTCTTTTTAGAGGAAATCCATGGGCTGTGGGTTTGGAGCTAGCATATGTGAGTCTTTCTACTCTGCCATCTTAGCTCTACCCAATAATTTTCTTAATTAATGTTTTTCACCACAAAGAAAAATGATGAAGATAATTTATTTTTACCTAGGAATTGTTTTTCAAAAGGATGTCTATCTTCATGATGTGACCAGAATATGTTGACTAGGGTTATATAACCAGCAACTTCTCAGTTCAGATTCAATGTTGGGAGAAAACGAGTCTCCAGTTCATGAGTCTCTGAACTTTTAACAAAGGAGGTTTACTTTGGCATAACAAAGCAAGAATACTGAAGCACTTAAGCTTTGGTAGATACAGCTTCCACATCAGATCAGATACCAGTCTATAGGAAGCAATGATTTGCACAGTCTCATGTATACACTAAGTCTGAGAGACCTGGAGCCCTCCAGACATTTTTTATTGACCCTAGGTGAGGAAACTATGTTAGTAAAATTAAGACCAATCAGGTTTCTTGGGGAGGGAAGAAGTCATACCAGGGAAGCCTCTAGGGAGCTTGACAGAAAGGAGTCATGCAGGCTGTGTGCAAGGAGAAAGTGGTGTCAAGTTAAGGGAAGCTGAGTCCAGAAATTGCTCTTCTCCCTCAGGGTTACAGACAAGACCTTTTACCCCAAAATATACCTCTCCTTACATCTCATTCTTATTGTAATGTTGGATTCCTTCGTTTCCTGAAGGCTTCTTGGTCTGTCATTAGGATGAGTCATGGCAATTTTTTTAAATGTTTAATTTTTTTAGTTATCAGCCAGCACTTTAACAGGAATGAATAAAAATTAAACTTCAAAGGGATAAGAATGTAAGTTAAGAGGAAAAAAAAAACCTCACAGACCAATAGGTAGGAGGAAGAACCAAAGATAAGCTCTACCTCCTTAACAATGTTGCCTGAGGCTAGCCCTGCCAACAATTTGTTATCTGTACTAGAAAATCAGCACAAAGGCTCTTTCTGGCCAGAGGTGAATCAGCAAAGTTATCTTTGTTCCTCTGGAACAGCATTTTTAACCCCTTGGGGGTAGTAGTGCGGGAAGCCTTAGTAGTTGAAAAGTCACATGCAGCTTCCAAAGAGTCCTGACCTTCTGATTCAGGAGAAACTCAAGAAATAGGATCATCTATTTTAGTTTCAGGCCCTATAATCCAAAATTACTTCAGTAAGTAAAAGTGTTGAAATAATGAATATCGACTGCAGAAGAACTAGGGCTCTCAACTCAGCATGAATGATGTGACCAAGTCCAACGTTTTTCCAGAGTAATACATGCTGTTTAAATTTATCCATTGCCTAAATGTTGTTTTGCAGTTTCTTTTCAGAAAACAAATGTCTGTACTTTTCCCTTGTTTGGGGGGAAAGAAATCTTCTAATAAGCTTATGGTCAGGAATATTCTTCGTTCACTCTCAGCAAGGTGACAGGCTGTACCAGGGAGTTACTGATTATCGAAAACGAGAAGCCTGGCTATCTCCCTCAGAAGTCAAATCCTGTCCTTATCACCAAATGTAGATGTCTAGAATTGAGTTAATGCCAAAGAAGAAATCTTCCCTATGTTGAATTTTGAATTGCTGCACTTGGGTTCAGACCTCTGCTCTGCCAATTACTACTTGTTTAACCTTCAGAAACTGACTTTATTTCTCTGGGACTCGTTTTCCACATCTGAAAAAGTGAGACACTTAATGTGGATAGAAACAGTGCCCTAAGAGTTAAAAATGATATAGAGAATTGACTTTGTGAAGCTCCTGGTTTATTTTCTAAACTGAAGGTGCCCTAAAATCTCCCCTTGCCACAAAACTTCCCATAATTCTTTGTCTTCACCTCTCACCCTGGGGGAAGGGGGGTAGAACGTAAAATTCCTTGTCCCTACCCTTCATCCTGGGGAATGAAGTTTCCTTATCTCCCTTATCTTGTGTCATTCATAATCCTCACCCTGTGCCTTCATCTTGTAAGACTTACCCTAGATCTCCAACCCTCCATAAGGAAACACTAACATCATCCTATGTAAATCAGGCCCTTTTTCCATATCACTGCCTTTATTTAGCTCCTTGATAAATCTCAGGCCTCAGGCCTACTGCTTTTTGCATCAAAAAAGCTCCCAATGGCTACAGAGGTCTAAGTGAATTCATTCACATTTTGAACCAGTTCTCCCATCTCTCTATTCAACAGTTTTATCAAATTTCTGGGGAACCTTCCAGCTGTAATTCTCAGACAGGAAGAAATGAAGTCTCAATAAATAAAACCAAAATATAAACAAACATGGTTATGATTACCTTAATACTCAAAACTAATAAAGGTCTGATTGAAGCCTCAGTTTCAATTTAGGATCTGCTGAAAATTACCTCTCATCCTTGGCCAAATGGAGCCATTTTCTCCTGTACTCTCTATTTATAGAGGAAGTTTGCATGATTGTGCTCTTGTGTCCCAGATAAATAAACAGCAGAAGAACAGTTAACAGCATCAATGAGTGGAAAAATGATCACAGTTAATACTGTGGAAAACAATTCTCCAGCTGTGTGTACCACTGGGCCACTGGACCTCGTGACTGATTAAACTGAAAAGGAATCGGTGTGTTAGTAAAAAGGATTTCTGACTGTTTCCACAGGGTCATATTTTGGTATGTATGTGACAAATAGAACAATTTCCATTCTGCATATTGTAAGTAGAAATTGTCAGCTATAGAATTACATATTTTTGAGCTTCTATACATATACATATATTCCTTTCTTCCTTTGTTTTAGTCTTCCAGTAGGAGAAATATGTGAAGCACATTCTTACCTAAAATAGTTCTTTTCAATAATAGATGGTCTGTACTATACTTTAAGATGTAGAGCAGCATGGAAATGGGGCTGCAGGACTGTTCTTAAAGTCAGGAAAACTTGCATTCAAGTCCTATACCTGACATATACTCATTTTGTGATATATGTTCATAAGTAAGTTACCACTCCAGTACCACAGACAAATGTCTGAAAGATCATAAACTACAGATGAATAGCAGTAATACATTAATGGAGGAAATTCTCACAATGAGGGCTTCCTAGACCAAGATAAACAATGTTAAAATTGTATTTTCTTATGGTCCCCCTTAGATCTCTCCCCCTTCTAGTCAGTGAAGTAAGTGAGTTTATAAGTAGCCAGTATAAAAGGGCAATAGCAGGAAGTAAGATTGCCACAGGAAATCTGTGACTTACAAATATACTATTCAAAGATCAAAAGACAATAATTTATGAATTGTGTCATATATTAACCAAAAATTTCATCCTAATACTACATGCCTAATGAGGGGAAGTCATCTCGATGCTGTTGGTCAGGGCGTTTGGTACTATGGCAAGTAAATTCCAGAATTATCAGATGTTGGAAAAGATATTGCAAGTGGCCAGAAAGAAACAATTCAGATATCAGGGACCCCAAATCAGGGTTACACAGATCTGTATCTTAGTAGTGGTAGTCAAGGTTTTATAGCACTTTAGGCATGGTTCTAATTCACTCTAAAGAATGATTCAATTAGTTCACAACTCCACCAACAATGAATTTATGTCTCATTTTTCCCATATCCTTTCCAATATTTGTCATTGTTTTCTGTCCTCTTAGCCAATTTAAGAGGTATGAGGTAGTATCTCAGAATTATTTTAATTTACATTTCTCCAGTCAATAGTGATTTAGAACTTTTTCTTATGGTTATGCACAGCTTTGATTACTTTATACTACATGTTCATGTTTTGTCATCTTTTATCAATTGGTGAATGGTTTTTATTTTTACAAAAGTGACTCAATATATTTGAGAAATGAGACCTTTATCAGAAAACCTTACTTCAAATTTTTCTTACAGTTATAAATGCTAAGTGAATTTACCTCCATTCTATTCCCCTCTCCCCCTCCCACCCCAGTTTATTCAATTCTCTCTCTACTTTCACCCTATCCCTCCTCAAAATGTTTTGCTTCTGCCTACTGCCTCTCCCTGTGTGCCCTCCGATCTATCACCCCCCACCACTTATCTTACCCACTTGCTCTCTTACTTAACTGTAGAGCAAGATAGATTTCTATACCCAAATGAATGCATATGTTATTCCCTCTTTGAACCAATTCTGATGAGGGCAATGTTCACTAATTCCCATGTCCCACATCCCTCATCTTTCCCTCTATTGTAAAAGGTTTTTCTTGCCTCTTTCATGAGATAATTTACTCCATTCTATTCCTCCCTTTCCCTTTCTCTCAGTGCATTCCTCTTTCTCACCCTTTAATCTTATTTTTTAGATATCCCTTCATATTAAACTCATTCATGTACCTTCTGTCTATATATACTTCTAACTGTTCTAATAATGAGAAAGTTTTTTATGAGTTACAAGTATCACTTTCCCATGTAGGAATGTAAATAGTCTAACCTTATTATATCCTTTATGATTTTCCTTTCTTGATTATTGGTTTATGTTTCCTTTTAGTCTTGTATTTGCAAGTCAAATTTTCTATTGAACTTTTCATTAGGAATGCTTGAAAGCCTTTTTCATTTCATTGAATGCCCATCCTCCTCCTCCCTCCCAATGATTATACTCAGTTTTGCAGGGTAGATGATTCTTGGTTGTAATCCTAGCTTCTTTGACCAACTGAATATCATATTCCAAGCTCTCTGATCCTTTATAATAGAAACTTCTAAATTGTGTGCTATCCTGATAGTAACTCCATGTTGCTTGAATTGCATTTTTTTTTCCTTGCTACTTGCAAATATTCTGTCCTTGACCTGAGAGCTCTGGATCTGGCTATGATATTCCTGGGACTTTTCATTTTCAGATTTCTTTCAGGAGGTGAGCAGTGGATTCTTTCAATTTCTATTTTGTCCTCTGACTATAAAATATTGGAGCAGTTTTCCTTGAAAATTTCATAAAATATGATATCTAGGTTCTTTTGTTGATCATGACTTTCCAGTAGCCCAATAGTTTTGAAGTTAACTCTCCTGGATCTATTTTCCAGGTCAATTATTTGTCCAATGAGATATTTCACATTGAGTTCTATTTTTTCATTCTTGTGACTTTGTTATATTATTTCTTGATTTGTCATAAAGTCATTAGTTTCCATTTACTCCATTCTAATTTTTAAGGAATTATTTTCTTCAGACAACTTTTATAGCTCCTTTTCCATTGGGCCAATTCTATTTTTTTAAGGAGTTTTTTTCTTTTAGTGAACTTTGTGCTTCTTTTTCTATTTGGCCAATTCAGCTTTTTAAGGCATTCTTCTCCTTTTTGAACCTCTTTTGCCATTTAGCCTAGTGTGTTCTTAGATACTTACTTTCTTCAGTATTTTTTTGTGTCTCCTTTACCAAGCTATTGACTCAGTTTTCATGATTTTTTTGCATCATTCTCATTCCTCTTCCAAATTTTTCTTCTATCAAGAAAGGTAGAAGAAATCAAGTAAGAAAACTTGATTTTCAAGATCCCTTTTGAGTTCTTCCTTAGCCTGAGATCAATTCTTGGAAGCTTTCAGTGCTGGAGTTTTGACTTTGTTTTCTTCTGAGTGTGTGTTTTTGTCTTCCTTGTCATTGTAGTAATTTTCTATGATCAGAAATTTTTTTCTGTAATTTGCTCATTTTTCCTGTCTATTTCTTGACTTTTAACTCTTTCTTAAACTGAGGCTTTGTTTCCAAGCAGAGGATGCCTTGTGTGAAGTTTTGGGTTTTGTCCAGTTGTTTTCAGAGATACTTATGGGGACCTGTAAGTTTTCTGTTTTCAGTTCTTCTAAGGTGGCATGGTCTAAGGAGTTTGCTACTCTTCTGGCCTGTGCTTGGTATGTGAGTTACCAAAAGCACTCTTTTATTCCCTGGAACTATGACAAGGGTTCCTTCCCCAGTATAACTGCAAAGAGACCTTCATAATATCCATTTTATCAGTTGTTCAACCTGCTTACCTTCTGTAGGCTGAGAGTTCTGGAAACAGCAGCTGCCGGTGCTGCTGCTGATTCAAGGTACCCAAGAACTGCTTCTGGTTGGTTGTGGCCCATCTTTGCTGGTTTGACCTGAACTAGACTGTGATCCACTCTCATCCAATATGACAGACCTTTCCTGTTGCCCTTCTAAGTTGTTTTTGGCTAGAAAATTTTTTCATCTCATTCTTTTGCAGGTTCTGTTGCTCCAGGAATTATTTTGTGGCATTATTTAAATGTGTTCAGAGAAGTATTAGTGAGAACTCAGGTCAGTAGCTCCTTTTTCTCTTTCATTTTGGCTCTACCTCCTACCCACCTGTTTCTTAAGAAGTGATGGAATTAAAATATAGAATGAGATGTATATTTTTCAATTTGGCTAATGAGGGAACTTGCTTAACTGGATGATAATCATTTACTGTGAGGGTCTTTTTTAATTATTTTTTTTTTAATTTTTAGTTTTCAACATTCAACTTTTGAGTTTCGAATTTTCTCTGCTTTCCTTCCTTCCTCCCTCCCCAAGATGGTGTGCAATCTGATATAGGCTCTACATATACATTTCGATTAAACATATTTTCACATTAGTCATGCTGTAAAGAAGAGCTAGAACCAACAAGATGAACCTTTAGGAAGAAGAATCAAAACAAACAGAAAAAAAAAAGACAGAGAGAGAGAAAGCAAAACCCAATCACTGAAGAGTAAAGACAAAGAAATATTCCTTATAAATTTGATTCAGTTTCTCCATGGCCTCATTTTAGAGTAAACAAAACAAAACAAAACAGAAAGCTGAGTGCATGTTTTAATTTGTAGTTTTGTGGAACCATTTGAAAAATAACAAAATAACCTGACTAAATAAATCACGAAATTTAGTAACCTTTATTAAGTGCCTTCTATGTTCAGGGTATTGTATTGGGTGCCTTAGAAACAGTCACCAATCAGACAGTCATTGTCTTAAGTTCACATTTTTATTCAGATGGACACATATTTATAGATAAGGGAATACAGAACAGAAACAAAATAAATGCCGATATTTAGAGGTATAGGGGAAGAGATATTAATACCTGAAGGAATTAGAAATTAGAATTAGAAAGGTCTTTGGAAAGAGGTATATTAGATGCTAGTAGTATAAAACCTTAGACAAGGATGGGGAATGTGTGGCCTTGAGGCCACGTCACCCTCTAGGGCCTCAAGTGTGGTCTTTTGAATGAATCAGGCCTCATGAGTCCCTCTAAGAGTTCCTTAAGTGTGGTCTTTGACTGAATTCAACAAAGTTTAGATATCCAAACAAGCGTGCATCCCATTGGTGTATGTGTGTGCACACACACGCACACCCCCCCCCCCAAATATAGTGTGAATATGTATATGTATAAAATACGTATATATATATATATATATTTATATATCCATTTATATACACACATACATATTATATACATGTGTAGAAGCGTATGTATGTATATATACATAAGCAATATGTGTGTGTATATATATATGTATATATATATATATATATATATATATATATACATATATATATACACACACATACAAAACAGAAAATTGCAATTTAGATTAGGCATGATTAGATGGAACTTGCAGTTAAGTGAGAAAACTCCCTCTGTCAATGTAAGTCAGTACCTCCTCTGCAATTTATAGCCATAGAGGAGTGTCTAGAATGCTGAGAGACTGAGTGACTTGCCAAGAGACAGTCAATATATATTGGAAATTAGCCTTGAAACCAGTTATTTCTGTTTTAGAGACCAGTTGTCTATGCACTAATAGATGTTGGGGGTTTTTGCTGCCCTTTCACTGGACTTAAATCTCTTTTGAAAAATCATTACACTAAAAGCAAAAAAATAAGAGAAAAATTTAAAAATTCAACTAATAACATTAGGGTAAAAGAAAAATGAAAGGGAATAGATGAAAATAGAAATATTCTCCTTGTATAATATTGATTTATATTACAAGGTGTCCTCAAAGTCATCAGGCCCTGAAATGCACCAAGTCTTTTGGAATAACCTATGTATGTATTAATTCATATAGTCATTTGGTTGTGGAACAAGAAAAGGAATCTTCTGTATGTCCTAGTAATCTTTTGGGGAGTTATGCAGAACCAAGGATGTAGAGTAATGGTACCTTCTACTGATAAGAAAATAAATTCTATAAAGTGTATTTTTCTATTTCTGTCTCCAATAATTTGACAGGTAGCTAAAGGGTCTTAGGATCAAAAGTTGAGGTTATGTCAGAGTTGGCATCCCATCTACATCCATGGAGGCTGGTATGATTCCATTTTTTCCCCTAGAGCAAGGGATGTCATCCATCAGCCTACTGGAAGATCTCCATTTAGATTTAATTAATGTTATGCTCCTAAACATCAATTAGAATGATTGAACTGCATCAGAAGGATAACTAGGATTGATCAAGACCATGTGTCTCAGGATCATCTTAAAATATCTATGTACTTTGGTTTTCCATAATATATTTGATTAAGCATGTCTAGGATCAGCAGTCACATTACATTTTACTGAATTTTGTATATATAGCATCTTTATGGAAGTGAGGAGGGGGGAATACATAGATTTTCATGCCAAGTTCTTCAAATGGGATAAAGATAGAAAAGATTATTGCTGAATAGTTGCAGAAGAAAGGTGCCTGGAAAGTGAAACTTTCCAAAGATGGAAAAAGAAAAAACTCCCTTTGTGCTAGAAGAACTGAATAATTTCTAAAGAAAAATGAGCTAATATAAGTTAATATCAATTCATTGACAGATTCAGGCCAATGAATAGAATTCATGGGAGTGCTTTTTTTTCCTTAGGAACAAGTGAACTGATGCCTTATTTGAATGTTGACTTGGCAGAGAAGTAGGATATAGACTACCAGGGCTCATTCATCAGATGGAAGATTCTACATGTGTGTGGAAAGTGTTTCACTTTCTCAAAATGAAACTGACAAGGCTCTGGAAAAATAGGATTTCTCATTTTCCTCCCCTCCCCCACTAGCATCCCACCCAAGTTTGGAGGTACTTTAACTGAATTCACAGCTCCCATCAACAATTCATTCTGGCAAGGTGCTAATTAGAACAACTTAAATGGTAGCTTGACTCCAATTTCACTTTAAAATCTACAAATGTGTTCAAGATGCAATGATTAAATTCTATATTAAAAAAATACACTTTCAAGCTGACTGCTTCAGTTTGGCCTCTCCCATGCCATAATTTCAACCCAGTCTGGTTTGATTTATGAGAACTCTGAAAAGGCTATGTTCAAAGTCAGCCAAGTTCTTCCTTCTGGATTGAATTCCATGGATCTCCTTGCTATGTGGAACCCCCATTCATAAGCCTGAGACACTTTTTGCTAGGATGGAGGTCCGAAGTAGCTGGATTGAATCTTTTTTTGTTTTTTAGTTTGAATGACAAAGAATAATCTTTTACTTGGAAACAAGTTACTTTTAAAAAAGTTTCCTAAAAGGGAAAGGTCTGTTTTCCCTTGGTCTGCCTTTAATGAGTAGTTTCTATCTCCTAAAAATCTGTCTGGTTTCTTTTTGGTCTTTCTTTACCCGCAGAATTACAGTAAAACATATGGTGCATTAGGAAATCACTAATTGAAAATAGGGGAAGCACATGCAAAATCATCCTTAGAATAATCTGATTCTACAAGACAATCTTACTCTAATCAGCTTATAAATAGCCTCCCAGTGTAGTAGGGTCCATATTAGGCACACCGCACATTTCCATGTTTTTAAGCCTACATAATCTCTGCAAATTGAGAATAGATCTTCATGCCAGATTCTTCAACTGTGATGAAGACACAAAGGGCACCATATGGTATAGATCATGTTGCAATTAAGGGAGTAGAAACAGAAATGAGGAAGAGTGAAAGCTGTGACTCTGAAAGCTATCTCTAAAGATGGGATGAAATATAAATCATTCAATAAGTATTTCTAATGCATCTTACCATGTGCCAGGCATACAAAGGAAAAGATTAAAGAGGTCACCACTTTCAAGGGGTTTGGGTAATGAAGGAAGAAACCAAAACCCTGGCACATATTATATGTAAGAAACTACAGATATGTAATGGCTTCATTCATGACTCCCAGAAAATACCTACATTTCAATAAGGGACTTTTTGAAGGTACAATGTCGTAACTCTAAAGAATTCTTCAATGGCATAGTTTCAAACTAAAAGCCATAGATTTTAAGGTGAAAAGAATTTTCTCTACTTCAGCTATCTCAGTTTACAAAAGAGAACTTTGAGACCCAGTGTGGAAGAGTGACTTGCCCAAGTCACATGGATAGTGTCAAAGGTTAATGAAGACAAATTTTGTGTACTTCTGAAGTGGACATTATTCCTCCCTGGGCCCCTAGGTTGAGAGATATCTGTTAGGTTACTGGGCAGGGTTGGATAATCTGCCTAGTAACAGGTTTTGTTGGGCCCCTGTCAAAACGTTTTTCCCCTTTGGGTTGTGAAATATCTGATGAATTGTTAAGTCATTTTTTTGTTTAGTCTATTTGCATGGTAACCACCTGTGTCCCCCTAATGCTAGACCCCCATTTCAAGGCAACCACCTTCTGCTGAGCCCCCTGCTTCCTGATTGGCTACCTCTCCTGGTACCTGTTTTCTGTTGGAGTCCTTTGCCTAGTAGCACTCTGACAACCACCTTCTGTTTGGGGGTTCTTGCCTAGCAGCAAGCCCCCCTCTTGCTCTGTCAGAACTCTGTTGTGGAAACTGCAAGGCTGTACTGAGTAGCCCCGAAATGCTTAAAATGCACTCACCTTAGTTCGGGGCTATCTCCTCTGGGTCTCTACATGAGGCAGCCTCCAGCCTGGCTAATAAATGATGCTCTCAAAATTCCCAATTAACTTTGCCTGTGACTTATTAATTCCGTCCATTTCACTTCAAATTTTACTTAGATGATATTACATTCTGTCTTGATTATATCAGAATATGACTATAGCCCTTTTGATGACCTTTCTATTTAAAATGAAGAGAATTCAGAAAAGGGCACACAGGATGGACAAGTACCTTAGCATTTTGCCTGATGACGACATATTGAAAAAACTAACACTGCTTAGGCTGTAGAAGAGACAACTCAAGGAGAACATGATCTTTCTTCAAGTATTTAAAAACTTTGCTACATACAGTTTATCCTGAAAGGAAAGAACTAGGAATAATGGGCAGAAATAGGCAAATTTATGCATCACAGAGCTTACTTAAAATTCTGATATTCTATTATCCATCCAGAAAATATGATCACTATGTACCATATTTCAATTTACTCACCATAGTTCATTAAAGATACATAACCACTATAATAATAATAGATAACCATCCTTGAGATTGTACAGTCATCCAACCCTTCCATTTTACATAAGATAATATTGAGACCCAAAGTGACTTCCTCAAGGTCATGCAACAAGTTAGTATTATTGATGAAATTAGAACCTAAACTGGATTCTAGGTTCTAGAATCTAAGCCTACTGACTTCCTAATTCTTAATACTCATTCTAGTAGAGAGCTTAATAAATTTCTAAAAAACTGTTTTCATTTTATTGATTCATTGATAGGACTATAGATTCTCATTTCACTAGAACAAAACTGTCCCTGGGGCTTGATTGATCCACTCCCTTGACTCATCTCTCTGGTGTCCTAAGGATATAAATAGTTTCACTCATATGGATTTAGGATATTTGAATATCCCTTAGAGTCACAGTATCTTACCCTGCCAGAGGATGAGACTTTATCTATAGAGGCTAAATGTCACTATATTCATGTTGCATACTTCCCCTGTGTTAGGACAAATTAAGTTCCCTTTGTTGACTGTTTAATAATTTGTAAGGTCTCGTTTTATTGCAACATTGAATGTGAACAAAAATGGTGCTGTTAACCTTCTACGTAACTAGTAGTTGTGATGACACAGGATAACTTTGTGACTGACATCATGAGATGGCATCATGACTCACAACACCTCCACTTCGAATCTGCTGCCCTGCCTGGTGCCTGTCCCAGGACAAGCTCATCACTTCTAAACTAAACTTCTAAACTTTCTTTTTATTAATTGTATTCCCAGCACCTAGCACTTAGCTTTGCACATAATAGGTACTTAATAAATATATTGGATGTGAATGGGAACTGATAGGTCACAGCCAAGAACTCATCCTATAGTCTTTAACACAGAGAGTTCACAAGAAAGGAAAATGATTACTGCTCTAAGAAGAAGGATGATTTGCTGACCTGAGTGGGTAAGAAGGCGCATACCTTCTCTACCAAGGACCCAGGATCCTTGGAGAAAAAGCTTAAGCAAAAACCTAGAGTACTGGCTTTTGAGGGAGTGGTCAAATGTGGCCACTGCTAAGACACTCTCCCATCTTGTTTCATAGGCTGGGGAAACCCTCTGTGAATTTACTTTTATACAGCTAGACAATTTTTTTTAGATCTTCCAGGGTGGGAATGATAAGACTTTTTAGGTGAATGAATTTGAGAGTTATTCACATCTGGCCCCACAAAGATAAATTCACATTATAACCAGCCCATAGATTGGAATCCGGAAGGGAGGGAGTTAAATTCTTTACAGGAAACAGATTTAAGAATTTAGATTTGTGTTGTGAGGGCACCCCCCAACCCATGACCTGCTACACCCTATATTCATCTTGTCTCAGGGTCAATTAGATCCTGCCTTCCTGGTGTAGCCCCACCACCATCACTCTAGAATTTCACACAACTGTATATATATGGGTTGATCAAATGGTCCAACAACAGATGCTTTGGGACCAGTCTGAGAAATCATAGTCCTGTTCTTTCCCAGAGTGCTCTTTAGGTGTAGTTCCTGAAATAGCATTAATTGGAAAATAATCAATTACCAAATGATATAAGTTCTAGGGAAATTATTTAGGTCAGCAATCAGGCCTCAGGGACCCTTTAGATCTACACAAGTTAGAGGTATCACTTAAAGCCCCTTCTACATGTAGATGAATCAGAGAACCACAGAGGGAAGGGATATTATTGGTTCAGAATCTGTGGGGCCCTTTCAGCAAACTTTAAATATATTTACTAAACTAAATATATTTAAATATGTAGGTTCAAATGGATATCCTTCTAGGACCTATAGTTAATAAAAAACAAAATTTGGGTCCTAAGGTCAGGGTGAGTGTGAAAGATATTGCTTATATATTAATAGAAGTGAATTAATATTTTTCAGTTCCTTTTATAAGAACCTTAGGTCTTCTGTGAGGCAGATAGAACTTGGAAGCTTATGCTAGATTTTGGAGAGCTAAACAAGGCTGTCATCTCCATCGCTAGAACCGTTCCTGATCTCATCAGTGTGTAGACCAGATCGCCCAGGTCCCGTCTGAGTGGTGCAAGGTTATCAGTTTTGTCAATCTGTATTTCCCTATTCCTCTGGCTGAGACTAGTCAAGAGCAATTTGTTTTTATCTGGGAAGGAGTGCAATACACTTTTGCCAACTTTCCTCCAGGCTGTCTGAACTTTCCCTCACACAGGACTCTTAATTTTTGTACCTTCTTAGCACATGGTTCACAATCTGTTTTGATTTCAATCATATCTATATACTAGATACATATAAAATCAAGGTAGCATATTTTTTTCCTCAGGCAGCTAGGTGGTGTAGTGGATTGAGTGCCTGGCCTGGAATTAGAAAGACTCATTTTTGTGTGTTGAAATTTGGCCTTAAAAATAACACAACTGGGTTTCAGCAGCCACTGATTAATTAGCAAGATACATCTTAGAGCATGAGGGTCCTAGAAAGTCCTTCCCATGGGCTGAACTCCACTCTGTAGAGTCAGTTTGTGGGAACACTTTGTGTGAAAGGGTAGAATAAAATCTTTATCTCCATGATTCTGAGGGAATTGGGTATGGACCTGGCCAAAGATTGAGTATATACTTTTTTTTGCTTGTTTATCAATTTCTCTAATTCTGACTATGCTTCTTTGTATTCGTTAAAGCACAATAATACATCTTTTCATTCACATATCACAATTTCTTTAGTTATTCCTAAATCAGATGTATTTACTTTTTCCCCCGTTATTTGTTACTAATAAAAAAAATGCTGCTTTAAATATTTTAATAGATATTAGCCTTGGGGGTCTATGTTTTACAATAGGACATCTGAGTAAAAAGATGAGTATAATTTTAAAATGTAACTAAAAATTATTCCTGCAATTCACTGTTCATCAACAGTTTGTTAGTAATGCCTCTTGACTCATTGTCTTTCACAAATTTATTTTTCCTATGCTTTTGTTTCTGATCCAAGCTTTAGCTAAGATATTATTGCCTTAATTTAAGTTGGTATCTTTTCCTAGTGTTCTCCATATTAATTACTTTTTATTACATTATGTTCTGAAAAATATGTTTATTTTGTGGTGTGAGAAATGGTTATTCTTTAATGTTCTCATTCAAAAGACAGAATATTTCTTCCAGTTCTATATTAACCAAATACTTATTCAATTCTAAATTTTCTCTTATGTAGTTTTATTTGATTTATCCAGCACTATGTGAGGAACAATCAACTCTATTATTTGCAATTTGTCTAACTTCTATACTACACCTCTTAAGGCTTATATATTTAAAATTACTCTTGGTTCACTGTCTATGGTTGTTTTAAGTGCAATACAATATATAATATTGTAGGGTTTACATTTATTTTGTCTGGTAGAAAGATTCAAATATCAGTTTTTTTTAATTCACCTTTTGTTCCAACATCATTTTCATTTTGTTTTTATTTTTTAAATGTGTCTTATTTATTCTGTCATCTTTTCATCTTATTGAATTACTAATTTCATTGACATTTAAAATTATGAGTTAATTGCATTTTCCTCCATTTGTTTCTTTAATAGAGCTTTCAAAGGTTTTTTTTTTCCAGCGTTCTTCTCCTTGTAAGTCAGAACTTTAGCCTTCGAGTTTATTGTACTTAGACAACTTTGATGCAACTCCAAGAAGAATCTCACAAGTGAATCAGTCCACAAGATTGTAAGTTAAATTAAATGAGCAACCAAGCTGAAAGGAAATTGTATTTATTAGTTCATGGAGACAGATTGTCCAGTAGTACCAAGTCCAACTTCCCATGTTATAGACTCAGCATAGTTTTTTTTTTTCAGATCTGCTTAGAGTACACAACTAAATCAGCAACATTTGTAGTATTTAAACGAACCAGTGGAGAATTATTCTTCATTATGAAGAAAGCTAATTAGAGGACTTCCCACAAAAGAAATATTAACTTTTTATTTTGTTTCCTGCTCCTCAAGCATGTTATTTGTACTTGTATACTAGCACATGATTTCCTACACAGCCCCTCCCTGAGAAAAGAAAAAAAATATATTTCTAAAATATATTTTTTATTCCTAATATCCTTTCTCCAGTTTGGGGGTTTTGATTAAATCATTGATTTCTTATACTTTTCACTTATTTAGTTATACATTTTCATCTTTATTTTGTCATTTATCTCTTTCAACCAATTTCTATATAATTGACCTTACAGATCTTTCTTTTTCTTTTTTTCTTTTGCTTCTCATTCTTAGAAGTTTCAGTTCATAAAGGAAGCAACAGTGGAAATTATTGTGTCCCAGAACCAAATCATGTGGACCAGTCTTGTGCCCAATGTTATCCCATCATGATGAACATTCTTCTCAAAGTCAAGTAATGTCATCTCTGCATCTCTGTATCTTCTTGGTGTCAGGCTGACCTTTGGAGATCACATGATACTTTGCCTTGGTTAGATGCTCCTAATGGATGCAAAAATATTCTTTCAGAAAAAGTTGTATTTTTATGCCACATATCTCTTCCCATATTAAACTAACTCCCATATAGGCATGGTCTTTTCACCAATGGAAGTGCTTTTTAAGAGGAACCTCTCTTCCTTTCTGGAATGAATGTGTTCTTTAGAGTTATCCAAAATTAATCATTCCTCTTTCATTCTCAAGAGGTTCCTTTTTTTCTTTTTTTTTTTAGGCAAAGAGGCCATAGGAATGATCATCACTTTGCTCTTCATTAGGAAGCATTAGGGATACATCATCCATTCCTCTTTGCAACCCTCTTTGCCCCTCACCATTTGTGCACCTTCTTGTTTTGCAATTCTGCTACATGAAATCCATTGATTCACCTATATGTGGGTCAGAAGGTTTATTAATATGTGGTACCTAAATTCTGATGCCCTCTCATCTTTTGGCAAATTTTAGAACACGGGTAAGAGCAAGGGGCCCCAAATATGAATCTATGTATGCTCCTGCAGTGCTCTGGCTGAGGACCTATAGAATCAGGTCCAGGAAGTGTGGTAAATAGACACTTTACGGATTAGAATTATTTAATGCTAATTTAGGTTACCTTGATAAGGTTCTAACTTTGCTTTTTTGTGAATTTAACTATAACTACTCAATTTCTTGTGGATGATTTCTTTGGCAAAAGTAGGGAAGAGTCAGTTTCCTAATCTACAAAGAGGGACTAGTATTTGTAGCACTTATATCAGATATTTGTTGTGAGAATCAAATGAAGTTACGTAATTTATGTGCTTTTCAGATCTTAACATGACGTACCAATGCCAAGTATCATTATGACTGAACTTTGAAACTTCTACCTGGTACTCCTCTCCTTTTCTTCAAAGAGCTCATTACCCTGAATTTCCCACCTTTACATCTGTCCTGTATTCTAGCAAAATTTGCCTTCAAATAGTTGTAGCACTGAAAATGATCTGATTTACTAATTCAAATTAAAATGTAAATACAGGCTAATAATAGCTGTGCTCTGCTTTTGAAAGACAATTCTTTATCTAGCCAAGAATGAAGATGGGAGAATTTCAGGTTTTTTTTTTGTTTATGTATTTTTATATCATTAATGTATATTTGTATAGGGAAGGCAGCATTGTATATTGAATAGAGAACTGTCTTTGGAGTCAAGACAATATGGACTTCAATTCCTGTCCTCCACAGAACCCAGTTTTGTGACTCTGAGCTGGTCATGTACCTTCTTATTGTACCAGGCAACTTTCAAACAAGTTGAAAAGTAATTAACTAATCTATATTGATAGAGAATAATCTTCAGAAGAATTCCCTTACACTAATGAAATCACAATTCTGAATTAAGTTAAAACGAATTCTTGTTTTCACCTTTACTCTATGACTTTTCAAGTCATACCACACTACAAGAGACCATTCAATAGACATTCAGTTCAACTGATTCATTTTATACCTGCATTAATAGAAGACTGTGAAGGTGTTGTGTCTTATTAACATAAGGGACACAATGGATAGAAAGTTTAGTGGGTTTGGATTCAGGAAGAATTGAATTCAAATCTTATTTGAGACATTTATGAGCTCTCTAACCCTAGTTAAGTCACGTGATCTCTGACTCAGTTTCCTTAATTGTAAAATGGCGATTAATATAGTGCCCATATCTCACAGGGTTGTCAAGAGGATAAAACAGGGAAATATTTATAAAGCATTTAGCACGATGTCTGTCTAACAGGTACTAAATAAATATTTGTTCTCATCCCCTTCTCTTTTGCAAAATAACACGAGTTAGTGAAAAGAATTAGAACTCAGATTCTGTCTCTTAATGTAATGGATTTCAGTCATGTCCAACTCTTCATGACTCTGTGGATTTTTGGTGGCAAAGATACAGGAGTGTTTTGCTGTTTCCTTCTTTAACTCATTTGACAGATAAGGAAACTGAGAAAACAAGGTTAAGTGACTTCCTCGGGGGTCATACAGCTAGCGTTTGAGGCCAGATTTGAACACAGGAAGATGATTCTTCCTGATGCAGTGATGCAGTGGATGGATTGCTAGGCCTGGAGTCAGGAAGACCTGAATTCAAATCCCACCTCAGACACTTCCTAGATATGTAATCCTGGGGAGGTCTTTTAACCTGTTTCCCTTAATTCACTGCAGAAATGGTAAACAACTCCAGCATCTTTACCAAGAAAATCAATTTCAGGGTCATGAAAAGTTGGATACTATAGAACAACAACAATTAAGGTACTATATATTCTTTCCATTTGGCCATGGACAGATTCTGCTGTCATATAAGACCCCTTTCAGTAGTTATGAATTGGTCTGCTTGAAATACTGTAATGGCAAGTGAAATGAGGATCTTTTGCTGTTTTGGTTTTAGTATAATCTGGTGTTTGAATATCAATCAAGAGTCTTTACTAGGAGAAAAGTACAGAAACAAGAGTTTCTTTTAACTAGAAACAGTATATGTATTTGTATTGTTAATGGGATTAAAGATCTTCTCCACCCATTAATGGGACTGTCCCATAAGGGGAGTTTGATTAGGGAAGATTTGTAGGAATACCCATAGCTTTTGTTAATGAGGCACTGGTTTTCAAGGGTTGGGATGTCCTCTGGCTCTAAAAAAGGTATAAATTCTCTATGCGCCAGATGAGGACTCTGGAAAGCCACTAAGGATGCCCGTTCCCCCCAGCATTGAGAACCCAGATGTCATGTTTCCCTCTCTGCTAATGATGGTTAGACAGTTGGGGTTCAATTGTCTGTTGAATTCAGGCAGAGAAAGCAATGTCTGTTGATTTTTTGATTTCTCTGTATTTTCTTTGGAATTAAGGGTGCTGACTCCCTGAAGTAACTGAATGATATATGTACTTGGTTAAAGGAATGAAACATGTGCTTGATTAAAGTGATTGTTAATCCCTTGAAAGTTGTTTTCCTTTTATGAATGCAGGTCTAAGAACCGGTGATAGCAGGCCCCCTGTGCATGTTGGGGTGCTGACTGATACAAATGCACATTTTAAATTTGGCATATATCTCCTAATTTTAGCTTGATTTCATGGCACATCACTAGAACTCAACATGGTGATGCCCAAGGAAAACTGAATGAAATCCAAGAAAACCTGACTTCTCATTTCAGCTCTGCCATTTACTTTACTTATTTGTGATCATAGGCAAGTCACTTTGTGCATCTGAGTCTTGTGCATCAGTAGCCATCAGGTCCAACTCTATCATTTTGGAGAAGAGGAAACTAAAGAAAAGGGAGTTTAAGGGACTCAGATAACAGGTGCTAAATCTCAGAGGAGATATATAAACCTCAGTTCAATGACTTCAAAAGCCATTATTCTTTTCATTGCTTTGGTTTCTGAAAAGTAAGGAGTTATTCTATATGCTCTATAGGCTCCCTTTCATTTCTTTCATTCTATAATTCTGTATAATTATACTGTTCACAAGGGGCTGAAATGTCAGTCAGTTAAAATTCAAAATGTGTTTTGAACTTGACGTAGCCTTAAAATTTGTGGGCCTACTGAAATATAATTTGTTGGGCAGTGTAAATATGAAGACCAAAATCATTACAGAGGTTAATTTTATGGTTTTGACAGACTTGCCAGTTGAAGTTGCTTTTAACATGCATGGTTTAACTAACTCTATAATTAAAGTGAATTCCAAAACTCAATCAGACACTTAAGGGTGATAAATACAAAGACATGATTTAAGACCAAGTCATCTCTTTTGTTTATAGAATAGAAGTAAAAGAAAAAGCTCAACATCGTGGTTCATCATTTTATGGTTTTATTCTACTTGTGCAAAACCATCATACAAGATGTCACCAGTGTATTCATTAAAAAGGTGACATAACATCTTTAGCCCAAAGGGCTTGTCCCTCAATATTAACATCATAGAATGGTTCCACAAAATTGAATTTATTTGACAATTTGGCATGGGTTAGCTACAATTCTCCACACAGAGAACTTTTACTTACAGTAAAAATTTTCTAAATGATTTTTGTATGAGAATGAAAGACCCATTGTGGTTTTATTTCATGAGGGTTGATTTACTTGAGCACATAGTTCCATAGTAAAAAACCAAACACAATCATGTAAACATTAAGATTTTTTTAAAAAATCATATCGACAATGTACTTGGAATCATGGAACTTGAGTCCTGAACAAATCCAGGCATATTTCATCTTTTAAAAGTAAGAACAGAAGATTTATAAAAGATGTGAGGAGAAAAAATCAGGTGCACAATCTTAAAAGCACTTATGATGCCAGGGTCAAATGGGATAAGCTAAACAAGCAATCTTAGTTTAAAGAACCATCAAGTAATCAAGCCTAGTCTGATTTAGGCACACCATCAGATTGAATCCTTAGGAATATATTGACCCGTTGACTCTGAACCTTATAGCACAATCTTAAACAGCATTTAACAAAACAAAGACAAACAACAGTATAGAAAAATAAGGAATCCCATTGTTCTAAGAAACTCTGCCAGCTGGCCTAATCAGGGTCCTTTTCCTTTTCTTTTTCAACAAACAAAACCTATTTGTTTTACTTTTCAACAGTAGTCACTATTAGTCATGAGTTGAAATGTATGCTTTTGCTTTGCTTGCTAGGAAAAGAAATAAATCCCAGGTATAGTTTTTAGTTCTACTTCTAGCACAAACATAATAGTCAGGATTAAATAGAGCTTGGTATTTTTATGGTCATAGTCAATAGCTATTGCATTATTTGTGCTGTGGTAAAGGTGAATGAATGAATGAAATACTTATTATGGCTTAATATATGCAAAGCACTATGCTGCTCCCTGGGAATACACATAAGGTAGTTCCTGCTCTCAAGGAACTCATGTTCTAATGGGGGAGATGTAAGTCAGGTAGAATGGATCTATGCATTTTTAGTAACTGTGGCTATAGTACCTGCAATACGATTGCCACACTTCATGTCCAGAGGGACGCTTCCCAAAATGATGGTTGAGGGTACTGGCCTGGAAACATCACTATTACCCAAGTTTTTAAATTCAGATTGTCTCAGTCAGGGTCTGACTTGAGAAGGTGGCGAAAGTGGTGATGACAGATTGATTTGTGTGGTACATACTGCTTCAACTAGGCTGACCTCATGGTACCTGGTGTTGCAATTTGTTTGGCACTTGGTTATAGCTGCCCCTTGTTTTACAAGAGTCCATCTTAGTGGATGATAGCTATCAAGATTGGGCTAGAAGCAGGATTGTTTTCTAGAGCTCATCTTAAGGTTAAAGAGAAAAATACCTCAAGACTTCATCTTCTATTGTGCTTTAGTCCCAGTGAACAAAGCTTCTGGGGAAAAATTCTCAGGCAACATTTTCCAGAACTATTTAGCTCTGGTCATGAAACATTGGTAACACCAGATAAGGACTCTAATTGGGGAGAGTACTGGGGCTCTAATTTGGAGATTCCGGGAGCTGTAGACATGTAAGTGTGTGGAATGGGGGGACAAGCCACAGGCTTTATCTAGTGTAAGTAGGTAGTACAGAAAAGTTGTACATTGAGCAGTATAGATACAGCGCTTTTGTATCCAAGAAATCTAGAAAAACTTTGATATAACTGAAAACTATTAGCACATTACCAACCAATATTGAGGTGTATCAGAAATTTCCAGTCTTTTGCTAAAAGGCCTTCGGGACAAATCCTTTGTTCCAATTAAGGCAAAGATAACTGAAGCATCTATGTCTCTCCTCAAAGATTTTTGGGAGAAATGGTGAGAATTAAGGGGGTTTGCAAGTATAACCAACCTGGCACCTATAAAAAGCTGAGCCTCATTGTATATACCTAAGCTTTAATTCTAAGACTCTTGGATTTCTATTTTCCCTCTCCACTATTTCACTTGTTGATTTCATCATTACCCATTCAGTTATCATCTTTATATAGACAATCCTCAAATTCATATGTCCAACTCTAACTTCTCTCCTGATTTCTAAGCTTATATTTAAAACTGTCTATTGAACATCTTGAATTAGATGTCTCATAGACAGCTTCATCTTCACCATGTCCAAATCTGAACTCATTATCTTCCTCTAATCCTGGTTAAACAAATTCTCCTCTTTTCCTTACTTTTTTCCAATTGTTGAAGGCATCACCATCCTCTCAGGCATGCAATCTGGCAAAGCATCATCCTTGATTCTTCACACTTACTTCTGTATCCAGTTGATTCTCAAGTCCTACCATTTCCTCTTTTATAGCAATTCTCATGCAAGACCTTTACTTCTCTAGTATTGCTATCACCTTAGTGCAACTCCTTATCCCCTGACACTCCAGATTGTTGCCTTATATAATATTAACATAATGTTAATGGTGGGTAGGGGGAAGAGTTAAAGATATTCCCTGCCCATTAATATGCCTTAGATACCTTTTGTTAATTTCTAATGAGTCACTGGGTTATGAGAGTTGAGCCCTCCAGCTCTGAAAAGTATATATATATATATATATATATATATGTTCTGAGGCAAGGTTTTTCTTTGGGGCTTATTTTTTGAAAGAAAATTGGTGTATCAGATGAGATTCCAGGTAGCCATTAAGGAGCTCTCCAGCTTTGAAAACCCAGATGTTGGGGCTTCTCTGTCTAGTAATGATATATGTATTGTCTGTGGTCAGACATTTGGAAGCCCTGTCTGTTGGTTTTTCTGCTTGTATTTTCTATTTATATTTTCTCTGAAGGTCAGGGGTGCTGACTTTTCCCCCTGAATTAAATGAATGATACGTGTGCTTGATTAAAGTACGTTGTTGACCCTTCAAAAATTGCTTTCCTTTTAGAAAAGCAGATCTAAGAACCTTCACAGCAAGCCTTCTTGTGTATGCTGGGGTCCTAGCTGTTATACCATTGTCTGCTGGTTGGTCTGTTTGCCTCAAGTTCCTTCCCACGCCATTCCTTTTCACTTAACTGTAAAAACAATCTTCTTAAAGAATGAGTCTGACAAATTTCATTGACCCTTATTCAAAAACCTTAATGAGTTTCCTGTTATCTCCAGGATGAAATATCATATCTTCTGTTTCACTTTGAAAGTCCTTCATGATCTGTTCCATTTCTACCTCTCCATTTTTATAATTTACTCCCATTGACATACTTGACAACCCAGTGACACTGCTTCTCCTAGAATTCATTCCATTTCCTGAGTCTATGCATTTTAACTGATTTGATTCCCATTCCTATAATTCTCTCCCTCCTAATCTCCATCCCCTGGCTTCTCTAGCTTTCTGCAGGTTCCATCTCAAACCCTATAGCCTAAAAGAAGAGAGGGATGGAAGAAAAAAGGAAGAAGAAAATAAACATTTATTAAATGCCTACTGTATGCCAGGCATTGTGTTACACACTTTATACATATCTTATTTGATCTTCACATCAATTCTGGGAAGTAGATGCTATTGTTATCCTAATTTTGTAATTGAGGAAACCTAGGAAGAAAGAAGTTAAATGACTTGCCAGGCTAACAACTAGTTTCTGGCACTACATTTGAAGTCAAATCTTCCTGATTCCAGGCTTAAGTCTCCATCTGTTGGGTCATCTCACTGCTGAAGGAAATGATTAGATGCCTAATTAGTAGGTACTATCATTTATTTATTTACTTATTTATTTTTACCATTTTACGTGTGAGTAAATTGAAGTAGAGAAGTATTAAATGATTTTCCCAAGGCCACATAGCTAGTAAGTGGCAGAGGTAGAATCTGAATCTAGGTCTTCCTGAATCCAAGTTGAGCACTATATTAATGATGTCAAGGAGTTACTTATAAGGATTTACATAAGGAGTGGTTTCCCCTACAGTTACAGACATCTTTCAAACTGGATCTCCTTTAGTGTATTTAAAATATAATTTGATATATGTTAAAGTGCATCTAATAGAATTATACTTATTTAACAACAAATATATAAAACCTATTTCATGTAAACTATTATCTGCCTAAGACAAAAATTTTCCAAAATGATCCTGTATGGGCTAAAATAACATTTTCCTCCTCTTCCTAGACATTTCTTATTCATAATAAAGTAAGAGTTTTTTTTTTTTGTGAAATAAAGAACTTTGTGAATTTGGATATATATGATTTATCGACAGCCATGTGAGGCTTTAAAATTAAGACCCTTAGTACAAAAGATGTAAAGTTCTTTGAGTGTAAGGAATGTTTCATTTTTCTCCTCAAAGTTCTGGTACCTAGCAACATTCTTGACCCATAGTAGGTTGTTATTAAATACTGACTAGTTAATTAAATTATTTTAATGCAATAATTTCTAAGGAGGATCACTTCCCATGTTCAATTTTTCTCCACATGTGTATACTCCCTTTTCCAAATGTTAGCTCTCATTTGGCTGGCCACAAGCTCCTGCCACATTTCTTCATGTCATGGAGTTAGTTGCTTGTCTGAGTGTGGCTGGCCATAAGTGAAATAATTCTAGGAGATGACTAAATTAGAAATTTATGTTCAGCGTATAGCCCTGAATGTTTCTCTTTTGTGAATTTACAGACATAACATTTACCATGGGGCCATGCCAAGGATGATACAATTTATATCAAACTTGGCCACTGTTTCTATTTACCATAGATACTCTAGCTAGCACATCATCTAAAGGAAAATCGTCACTACTTAAAACAAAAACAATATCACCATCCTCTGTCCTTTGTTACCAGTGGTTTGCATATACCTTCAAAAATAAAATAAAATAAGAGTCATTAAAAGCAAACTGGTCCAGTGGTTGTATTTCATTTATTGTTTGTTTGAGTATAGTCTAATATCTCAGCATCAATACATTTTATAATTTTTTTCAGAAGAAGGAAAGTGTCAATATACCGAGCACAGAGATAATTCACTGTTCTAAATGAATTAACATTCCATTTAGTAGGGACATTGAAAGTTGACTGAGTATAAGACGCTGTCCTTGTTTGTCAGTTGAAGCATTAAAAAAATACACTTCTAAAATCTGACTCTTGCTTTCATGAATATATAATATGTAGAATAATTAGAAGAGAGTAAATAACACATATAAAAGTGCTATTGTTCAGTTGTTTTAGTCACACTTGACTCTTTGTGACCTTATTTTGAGTTTTCTTGGCAAAGATATTAGAATGGTTTGCTATTTCCTTCTCCAGATCACATTACAGATGGGGAAACTGAGGCAAATTGGGTTAAGTGACAGTAAATGTCAACAGTCAGCTTTGAATTTAGGAAGGTGAGTCTTCCTGATTCCAGGCCCATCCTCTATCCACTGAGCCACCTAGCTGCTCCATATAAAACTACTGTGCATTAAAAGACAATAGGAGGCCAAGCATTAAAGTGCACACCTAGAAACCCTCCCCCTGGAGTGACAGAAGTTAGTGGATTGCTTCATTGGGTCCCTGAGCTACAGTAGAAGTAAAGTCAAGCTGTTGTCTATGGTAAGCCTGCAGGACTGGGGCAACACCAGGTTGCCTAAGGTGGAGGCAAAGTAGCCCAGGCTGGAAAGGAGTCAACCATCTGTGCTGATCAGTAGTGGGATATGAGATGTATGAGAAGCTTCTGTACCTCTAGCCTTGGAAATAAAGGGAGGCCAATCTCAATAGATACATACATGCACACACACATGTATACATACACATGTGTATGTACTAAATACATATGTGTATATATCATTACATAGAGATAAATGGATGATAGATGCTAAATATAGACACATAGACACATAGATATTACAAAAAATACAGTAAGATGGATTAGTACTTCTACTTCAAAAAAAAGAGGAAAAATCATCTTGGTCTAGAAAATGTTTCTTAGAAGATCTAACATTCATACTAGGCCTTGCAAATTCCAGGTATGTGAAATGAATAGATAATATTTCACATTTATCATGAATAGAGATGATTCTCTGATCAATAAGGAAGAGATCCTAGGTTTAGGCAGTTTGTTTATAGTGTCCCCAGTCCATTGACTAAGGCAAGTCTATAAACACTAGAAAATCTGAAATAAACATTCTTTTGATCTTCTTTATAATTAACACCAACTTTGACAATAAAATCTTTCCATTAAAAATTCTCCAGCTATTGACAATTCATAACAATTCATTAACTGAGAATGACATCTTTCCATGCTGTTCTAACTATTTAGCTGAAAGTCAGAAAATACAGATTCCATTTCTGGCTCCACCAAAAACATCATCTGAAACCAGGTCAGGGATCACTAATCCATATTGTGATGGTGGCATCATGGCCATAAGACATTTTCTCATTTAAACTGCCTATTGAACTTGAGCCTTCTAAAGCTATGTGACATATAACTTTGGAAAGGAGAGCAATGGAAATGTGTTAAAGTGATAAAGTGGATTGCTGAGAAAGAGAGTTATTGTATTATTTATCTTGAAATTTACAAGGCCAAGGAGTGACATAAGAATAGTCTTATCCATCTATAAAGGTTTAACATGAAAAGTGAAAAACTATTATTCACCATTGAGAATAAGAGAAAGAATTATGGACAGGAGGATTTAGGTTAGATGCAAGAATTTCTGCAATATTATGTATTAGAATGTCTTTCCCTGTAAATCTTTAAGAACTGAGGAAACATCCGTTTTACACGATTTAGCCAGTTTTGGAAAGCAACAGAGGAATTCATTAATGGCCTTTTGACACGTTGTCAAGTGCTTTGATTATATGATTATTATTTTAAAATATCTTTAAGTGCCTTGTTAAGAAAGAAAATAATACGAACATAGGAATTCACTTTTCTACTCTTTCTCTTCCCCTTTTTTTTTTCCTCCAGCTATTTTCATTGTAAATTTATTCTTTTCTCAGTTATATGTAAAAATAATTTTTAACGTTTGTTTCTTAAAATTTTGAGTTTCCCATCTTTCCCTCCTTTCTTCCCCTCATCCCCACATTGAGGAGGCAGGCAATTTTATATCTATTATATGTGTGCAGTCATGCATAATACATTTCCATAAAAGTTGTACTACAAAATAAAACAGACCAAGGAAACCAAGAAAAATAAAATAAAAAACTATGCTTCAATCTGTCCTCCATCTATTTTCTAAACAATATTTTATACAAATCTTATATAAGCATGAAAGATAGTGTGGCATAATGGATAAAGAGCTTGCCTTAAATCTTGGAAGACCTGTATTCAAATCCTGCTTCTTATATGTACTGCCTATAATGCCCTGGTTAAGTGACAATCTCTCAGTGCTATATGCAATTTTTAGTGACTGTAAGTTTGAAAAAGATGACTACCTGCATTAGTGGATGGAATTTCTTTACTAGAATCTCAAAAGGCAGTGAAATCAAAGGTTTATCCCCTAGTCCTATCTTGAAAAATATGTATAAAATTTCATGATATTTACATTTAGCTTGTCTTTAGGTTATTCAATTAAGTAAAAATACATTAAGTACACAGAACACTGCACCAAGTACTAGGGAGGATATAAAGTTTAAATCAGATACACAAAGCTTATAGTCTGGTAGAGGTACATGCAATTTACTCAAATATTTATGACATAAAATATTACAGATGTGCTAAGTGAAATATCACATATCTGAGGATTGCAAGGAATCTGATTTTATTAGAGCACTGAATATATGTAGGGAAGTAGCATGAGATAAACCCGGAAATTCGTGGGGATAGATGTTTGAAAGATCTTGAATTTCTACTAAATTGAGTCTGAAATGTTGAAATGAATGCTATGACTAAATGTATTCATTAAGACTATCTGGGAAATAGGATGAAGAATGAATTTGATAAGGGAAGAGAGTGGAGCCAGAAATGAAGAATTAGGAGATTATAGAATAGGAGTCTATATTGAAAGTGGTGAACAGCAATGAGGGTATATAGAAGAATAGTAGCAGTGGTACTCAAGAGGAGAACAGATATGAGAGAAATTGAGAAGGTACAACTAATAGGGCTATTGGCTAATAAGCCACAGGAGAGGTGAGTGAGGCAAGAAAGAAAATGCAAATATAATTGCAAAATCTTGAACATGAAAGACTAGGTAAATAAAATCGCATTGCTTTTAGAAATTTTTAGAAAAAAACTTAGAAATAATGAAGTGAAAGGGATGAGTATGTTTAGGAAAGGTACTAAAGTTGATTTTGAGTGTGAATTGGAGGTATTAGTGGTGGATCCAAGGACATGCAGGATATCCTTTAGGCAATCAGAAATGTATGTCTGGACCTCAGAAGAAAGAACAGGACCAAAAATATGTATTTTGGCATTTATTCAGTGGTAGCTGAAACCATAAACTTTAAAGGTTTGTCAAGGAAGAGAAGAAAATGTAGACAGGAGGACAGAAGAAAGACCTGATCATATAAGGGAAAAAGGAATGGATTTGGAGACTTAAGATTTTGATAATTCTGTCCACCATGCTACCATGAGGAAGTCATTTGATATCTCAGAGTCTTAGTTTCTTCATCATATGTAATACATGATTTCTAATGTCCTCCTAGCTTTAAATCTGTGACCCATGGTATTTTACCTGAAGGGGTCAGAAACAGGATGTGGCATCAGCAAAGGTGACAAAGATAGGTCATAGAGATAACTAGAAAAATGTTGTCTAGGAAACAAGGAGAAGAGACAGTAGGTTAGTCCTCAAATTGGAAAGGATGATGGGTCAAGGATATCAGAGGAACAGGCACTATGGTTCCCTTATACAATTACTTATTTGATTGAATTATTGAGGTATATTTTTGTGCTACCTACAAAGAATGAAAAGAGAAATTGAAATGAAGTGGAAACTCTAAAACTGAAAAATTTAGCACAGAATTTGTTGGAGTAAATGAAGTGGGTATCAGTAAGATGGCAATTTCTCCTGCAGGGCTTTTATGGTACCTCTCCATTTCCACATGACTCCAACCCCTAGGCCTTTTGGCACACATTCTTAGTCTCTGCCATGACTTTTCTTCAGAAAGCTCCTTATATTGTGATATTTTGATGTATCTCTGCTCTTAGTATATCAGCACTACTTCTTACATTGCAGATCATAATTTGCTCATATCATGTCCTTTGACATGATTCTCATCTGTGTTCTCCATAGAATAACTGTCCAAGATGGTGGCAGACCTTCTTCTAAGGAATCTTCAAAGGAAATCTCTTTGGGGTACAATGTAACACTTTGTTCATCTGTTATCCCTCCCTCTTTTTGCAAGACAAATCCATCCAGATATATCATATACAATGTTATTTTTTGTAACTATATGTGTACAAGGCATTACAGGACATATACTCCATCTAACCTATATCTTGCTAGTTTATCTTTAATGCTGGGTTTATCTGCAATTTTGACATTTCTAAAATCATAATAATTTGTAAATAATTCTTTTAAACTATCATTCATGATAGGATCACTGGAAGAACCCTGATGTTTAAAAGACATGCTTAGGATTATAGAAAGTGCTATAAATTTTCCCAAAGTTGTCTCTTTTATTCCTTTCTTTCTATTCATTTCTGAGCTGAAAATCATTGTTCATTTGTAGTATCTGTACAAGATTTACACCTTGAAGGACAAACTCAATGGATTGACAGTCAACTATATGTCATAATCTAGGCAAAACACATTATTCGATCAATTAGTGATCCCTACTAGCGCAATTTTTTTGAGTGGGCATAAATCTTAGCTAAGGGATCAATACTGTCCCAGGCATAACATTCACAGGTAAAAGAATCTGAACAACTTGACTATCTATTGACAATAACTCTTCCATTTAGACTGAATAAGCCATCTTCCATAATAGAAGTGAAATTCTTTGTCAAGCATATCTCTCTGTTTTGTCCCTTTCTTGGCTGATTTAAATTAGAAAATATATGAAATAATTATCTTGCTCTTGTATCTTTCAAAGAATTTACATGATAATATATTCATGGAGGATGTCTTGTCAGAAGAGGATTTTTTTAAGGATGTGCTTTGCTCTACTAAGTTTTTTGTTATTACATACAAAAAGTACTGTGGAATCTTGTACACATTATGCTTTTCAGTCATTTGTGTCTGTGAAGATGGAATTTGCTTCAGGGAATCATATGTGAAAGTTTGCCTGTTCTCTTCATCAAAGGTATCATACATACACACACATATTTGTGTATATATATATATATATATATATATATATATATATATATAAACACACACATACATGCACATACATCCATATATGTATGTATGTATCTATATGTATATGTGTACACATATATACATATATAATGTATGTGTGTATATTCTCATAAAGATTTCATAAAGATGAGAAAGAACTCATTTGGGACAAGAGATTTCTGTTATTTTCCTTTTCATAACAATGTCACCTATGATTTTTTCCCCTATTTGTTGGAAATTCTTTTCCCTTTGAGATAGTTTATAGTAATTCAATATTGGTTTACTGTCCTAGAGAATCCACATGAAAACAACAGAAAAAAATCAACTTTTTCAGAAGCATTGCTAAAGGGATAAATTGCAAATGTCATTACAAATTATTTGTTGCATATTTTCAATACCATATTTTATATGATAGAGAATGTGAATCAGTAGATAAAGTGCCAGTCTTAGAATCTGGAAGTCTTATGCTCAAATGCCTCCTCTGACACATGCTTCATACGTGTCCCTGGATAAAATATTTCTTTTTTGCAACAAGGGCAAATTTAAAAGAGTATAAACTACAAAAGAATTGCCTATATGCATCACTGGATGGACCTACATGCATGTCTACATGTGTGTATATTCTCACACATACATATGTACATATATACATCTATTTAACACAATATATTAACATTCTCTGTGTGCTTACATACATATATATGAGACATGTATAAATTCAGATACATATGTATGCATACTGTATATATATATATATATATATATATATATATATATATATATGTATATACTGCAGAAATAGATTAGAGAGGGTTGCAAGATAGACAAGCACTGGGTTCCAATGCTACTTCTGACAGATAATGATTGACAAACTACTCAATTAAGAAATGCTTTAGTCAAATTTTTGAAGAACACAAATGACAGAGAAGGTGATGCCCTGCCTTGATAAAGAGAGTTTTCTCACAGGATAATTCTCTATACAAATGAAATTACCACTGATCATTCTGTCATTATTCAGTATTTTATATGTATGTTTGGCCATTTTCCATTGCATACACATATGCACATATACATGCATGTTATTTCTCTAAAAACTGGAGTAGTAATTTTTGGGAAAGTTAATTTTGTAATCATTTTGAATAAAAAAAATAATGCCTTGACAAAATATTCCTTCCAACCTCCATTTAAGCAATAAAAATATAGAAGGAAGTATACACACACACACATATTTAGATGTAATGGTCACCATTTTGGATCTGAACTGAGTTTTCTCTTAAAGATGTGTGATGTGCTTATTATCTAAGTGCACACAATGCAGTGATTCACAATTTCCAACCAGGATTACTGTGTTATGGTGCAGAGAGGGAGAGTGGGCAGAGAGCTCTTTTTATTAAATTACTCTGAGCTTGTGTCACTGTCTAACTTCCCCGTGATAGAGGGAAATAGTTACATATCAAGGAAATGCCCTCATACATAGCAAATTATGGGGGTGAGGGCAGAGATAATTGTCAGTGGCAAGGTTTGTTAAAGATTCTGCGTAATCTCTAGAAAGTAGATACAATGTACATATTCAAAATAACATGAGACAGAATTATTGTCTAAGAATTGCTGGATGCTTGTTCTGCCACTTGATAGGTTAGAATCCTGTGTATATCAATTATTTTAGTTTTTTAGAAAAAAGTAGTGTCAGCATTTGACTACTGGTCATGTGTTATATCCATTTATCCTATAGTCCTAATGAAGAGGGCTGTTGTAGAAGTTTAAGTTTCTTTATCACTATTTCTTGTCTTCCTAGGTTTAACAAACTGGAATAATAGGTGACATTTCCTGTATTAAAAAATACACTTACTAATATTCTTCAAGAAGACATAACACAAAATACTCTTGTAATAAAAAGATTTTTTTAAAAAATAAATGTTACTTAAATTATCATTCTGGGGTTTGGAATCCATTCATTCTCTTTCAATCAACATTCATTGGGTGTTTACTACATGCAAGGGACTGCACTGGATGCTTTGAAGGGTTTAAAAATGAATAAAAATAGTTTTTATTCTCATATTTAATAGGGGAGATGATACATTCACAAATAACTGTAATGACATTAAAATGTCCAGAGCAGGCTGAATTCTAAGGGTTCTGGGAGGGAAAAGATACTCATAATGCACCTATTAAGCAACTACTATATGCTAGGGATTAAACTCTGAGACACAAAGAAAGGAAAATATAGTTCTTGCCTTCAAGAAGTTCATGATCTAATATGGAACAAATAAAATATGTACAAAACAATTAAATGTGAAATAACTAGAAGTAAGACCAATTGTGAAAGACTTCCTGTACAAGGTAGAATTTTACTTGGGATCTGAAGGTAGCCACGAGGCAGAATTGAGAAGGAATATTCCAGCACAGGCAACAGATGGAGAAAATTACTGGAGCTGAGAGATGGAGTATTTTGTTCCTGGAAATTCAATGAGGCCAGTGTCATTGGATGGAAGATTATGTGGTGCTAAGATATAAGAAAACTGGAAATGTGAGAATGATTATAAAGGGTTTTGAATGTCAAGCAGATGATTTTGTATTTGAACCTGGAGGTAACAGGGAGCCATTAGAGTTTATTGAGTATGAGGGTGAAATGATTACATTTGTGCTTTAGGAAAATCATATTGGCAGCTGAAGGGACAATGTATTGGAGTAGGAAGAGACTCTCTGCAGAAAGATCAACCAGCAGACTTTTAATTTATTCCAGACATAATGTAATAAGGGCCTGTACCAGCATGGTGGTAGCAGAGGAGAAAACAGGGTAAATTCAAAAGATGTTGTTTTTTTTAAAAAAAAAAAAAAAAGGAACACTATCAAAAATTTGTACTGGGACTCATTGACTTAGTTTTTAAAAAGACATGCGTGTAACATGGAAACAAGAACATGTAACAATAATAAAAAAAAGATGCTACTCTATAAATTGTATTGGGAAGGTTAAACTAAGAATGATCTCTTGTGTTGTTGTGTTCGTCCTTCACTTTCGAAGAGGATCCTGAAATCAGAGAAATGATGGCATGACTTGCACTTGACTTTGTTTTGAGTGAGGGAGGGCTGTGCAAGGGCACCAGTCTCACTTTCTCCTCCTGCTCCATCTAAATCTAGCGACCAGATGGCCCAGGATGCACTGGATGACCTCGACTTTTTAGACTAAGGCACTTTCAGATACTCACTTAAAGTGAGGTAATGCCCATTCAGTGAATAGGTCTCTTTAAAAGATAATCAGGGGTAGGGTGGTCCCTTTAATAAAAAAGAAAAACTAAGTAGACAAATCCATCTGGGAGAGGCAGGAGTCTGAGGGTTTTTGTTTGGAAGAGAAACTGTTATGATTGACATTCACTCTAAGCCAGGAGGGTCCAAAAATAGCCAGAGTGGAGGTTGGTCATCATTTCTCTGATGTTATGGTCCTCTTTGAAAACGAAGGATGAATAGAACTTGTGAATAGACTGAGCTGCCTAAATGGGGTCCCAGCTAGCTGGAGATCTTTCAACCTAGTCCTCTCCCTTCCCTTCCCTTCTTTTCCTTTCCCTTCCTTTCCTTCTTGCCTCCCCTAAAACCTTAGACCAAGTGTACTCTGAAACCCATGCATTGATATATAATAACAAGAATGAGTTGAGGCTGGTAAGGAAAGCAAAGGAAAAGATTTAAATGTATTTTTTAAGCTCTACCAAAGTAAATTAAAGGATGAAAGAAGGGTCAAGACTGTTACTTATATTTGCTGAATCAGGAACCTAGACCTGTTCTGTTGTACATTTGAAGAGACAGGTTATAGGTTTAGAGCTCTAAGATACATTTGAAATTATCCAGGCCCATCCATTCCACTTTACAGACGAGGTAACTGAGGCCCAGAATGGTTAAATAACTTGTCTATGGTTACATAGTTAATAAGTACTGGAGGTAGAATTTCAAACCAGATCATCTTGTCTCCAATTCCAACATTGCCATTCACTATGCCGAGGGATTGACATGATTAGGGATTGCTTCTATGAAACAAAACTACAAAGAAATGTGTTCTCATGAAAGAAAAATGCTTTCTTTAGGCAGGAAAATGGAAAATACTTGCTTAATTTATAGTATTTGTTCCAGGAATGTTCCAACCGCAAGTCAGGCGCTGTGTCCTGCAACTGACACTGTCATTAGTCTCTTAACTTTGTATATTCTCTTTCCATCACTAGGGCTCCCCCTGTTAATTGTTCAATTCCATCCTATCCCTCTTCTGAATATATTCTTTTTCTTTTCAACTCAGTTGTAAGGCCAAAGATTGGCCAGCCATATTTCAGTTAGAGGTAAGGATAGGTTGGGAGCCATCTCTAGTCATCCTGATTTATATCTCAACACTGGACCCAGATGACTCTGGAGGAGAAAGTGAGGCTAGTGACTTTGCACAGTCCTGCCTCACTTAAGTGTAAGTGATTCTTGCAAGTCATAGAATCTCCTTCTTGATGCCATAGTCCTTAAGACCAAATGAAAAACAACAACAAGGGGTAGGTTAGAGCAAATGTGGATGTGAAAACAGATGCCAAAATAATTTTCCTTATGTATAAATCTGATTATGTAATTTCCTTTTTCAACCAAGTCAAAAGGTTTCCTTTTGTATAACATTTAAGATCCTCTAACTTTTAAAGTCTCATACAACTTTAAGAAATTATTTCTAGCCTCAGGAGTATTATTCACCCTCATCAACTGTATATCTTCTGATACAATGAAAATGACTTCCTCTCTGCTCTTCATGCACAATACTCTATTTTCTGTCTATATTTCACTGGCTGACTCCCATGCCTGGAATAAACTCCTTCCTTCTCTCATAAATCTTTCCTGATCCTCTCCTCAACTATTAGTCTCTTCTCTCCCAAATTACTTTGTATGCAACTTTGTATGTATTTGTTTCATTAATAATATATTTATTTATGCTCTATATGTTATTATTTTTATGCTCTACATTTTTAATATATTTTTCTCTCCCAATAGAATAAAAACACATTGTAATTAAGGATTATTTCACTTTTTGTATTTGCATCCCCAGAACCTAACATACTGCCTACTACATAGTAGATGATCAAAAATATTTATTTATCAGATGGATTGCATTTTCTTGTATATCCAATATAAAAAGTGTGTTGGCTATGCCAGGAAAATGCACAATATTAAAATTATTCTTTGAGTGGATGAAGTGTTGATATCCAACAGAAAAAAAGGAAAACTGCTTCACTATTTTGTTTCTTCTTTCTCTTTCAAGGAGAATGTCCTTTCAACTGAAAAGGACAGGGCCAAAGTAGCTAATAGGGAATTGAAACACTGGAGAAATGAAGAGGTAAGTTCAAGTCTTGGGGGGAAGCTGCAGAACAAATTGAATGAGCAAAAACTTCCCCCTGAAACAAAAGTTAATCTTTTGATATCATTATTCTAAAGTGTTGTTATTTCTGAGTCATGGAACAATTGTGTCTGCCAAGAAATTTGAAATGAGTACCACTCAGAAGGCAATGGATATGAGCAGTCTGCAATATATAGGAAATAAAGAAGAATCCGAATAAAGAATATCCTTGAAGAAATGCTGGATCAAATCAAAAAATACTTAAGTGTCAGTTCACTGTGCCAAGAAAGGCAAAAAACAGACCCTCTAATCCAGGAGTTCCTAGTCTAATGGGAAAGATAACATGCAAATGATTATGTACAAAAATGAAATATACAATAAAAAGAGGAACTAATATTAGAGGCAAAGCACTGTAATTAAGGGGAATCAGAAAAGACTTAAGTGGGATTTTAGCTGACTCAAGGAAGTCATGGGACAAATAGGTGGTGATGGATAGAGAGTGGGCCTGGAGTCAGGAAGATCTGAGATCAGACACATAATAACTATAATTCTGGACAAGTCACTAAAGCACTGTTTGCCTGAGTTCCTCATCTGTAAAATGGAGATACACTGGAGAAAGATATCCTTGCTAAGAAAACACCATGGACAAAGTCCATGTGGTCATGTAAAAGTTGGCCACGACTGAATGATTGAACATCAATAGAATGAAGCCAGGAAGGTCAAGATAGAGGGAAGGATAGAAGTTGAGAAATGGGGGTTAATTAGTGAAAATGCATAGAGTCTGAATATAGGTTGTTGCATGAGAAGAATAGCAAGGAGGCCAGTGTCACAGTATACAGAGAAGAGTAAGATATAAAAGACTGGAAGGACAAGGAGGGGAAAGTTTATGAAGGGCTCAAAAATCCAAACAGAAAAGGACAGGTTAATAACATGGTAAAATGAAAGTTAAATGGGTAGCTTATGTACTCCACTGAAGATAGTAAGAAAGGCCTCTAGCACTTTAGCTAGATTCCTTGTGGAGAATTTGGACAGGATGAGCAGGAATGGCTGGTTTGCTATCTAGGTAAATAAAGAGAACATGCAGGAGTGTAGGAGAGCAACTCAGGTTTCAATCTTCTGGGTTTCACCAGTGACACTTCGCCTGCACTGCCCAGCCTGACAACATGCCCAATTTCTCTGGATCTTGGAAGATGTGGAGCAGTGGGAATTTTGACAGGTTTCTCAAGGTCAGGTGTGAATGACATGCTGAGGAAAGTGACTTTGGCCGTAGCCTCCATGCTGCATGTGGAAATCCTCCAGGATAGGGACCAGTCCTACATCCAGACCCCACTTAGGTGCACATCATGAAGATCAACTTCAAGGGTGGCAAGGAGTTCAATAAGAGATGGTGGATGGATGCAAGTGCTGGAGTTTACCCACTTGGGAGAACAAAAATACAACCTACTGCACACATACTCTGGAGGAGGATGATAGCCTGAAGATATATTGGACCCAGGAGTTGACCAATGAAGGGGAGACTTTAACATTTGATGCCAGTGACATGTGCACAAGAATTTGTATCAGGGAGTAAAAAAGAAGATGGTCTGGTCTGTCCTGGTCGGGGATGGGGAGGAGGGAGTAGAATGAAGTCACACAAACCCATGCTTTGTGAGGGACTAACTCCTTAGGGGACCCAGGAACACCAAGCAGCCTTGAGTGTGAAATCAACCTCAGATGAGAAGCCCTGCCAGCGGACATTGCATATATTCCTTGGTTTTGTTTACCCTACTGAAAACTGTCCTGTTCTCTCTGCTAAGATGTCACTCTTCTCTTGTATTCCCCATTTTGAATTTTGGAATTGGCATAGTTCATTAAATTTGTTGGGGGTACAAAAAAAAATAAAGGGAACATGTAGATTCAGATCCATTTGATTAAAATAAAACCAATTATTTATTAAATGTCAGCTATGTGTCAGGCACTACACTAAGCACTTTCCAAATATTATCTTTTTTGATTCTCACAACACCTGGGAGTCAGGTGTTATTCTTATTCCTATTTTACAGCCGGAGAAACTGAGATAGAAGTAAAGTGAATTGACCAGTATCACTCACCTAGTTAATGTATGTAAAATGAAATTTGAACTCAGATCTTCCTGACTCCAAGAACAACACCATACTTTGCTAATCATTAATTTTATTCCTATTAAACCCTAATACTTAGCTCTCTGCAGAGAAACTTTATTTGGGCTTGCTAATTTTATTAGTAAGTATTATTGAATATATGTCATATATATGTAAATGTGTGCATATGCATATAGCATGTGTATATTCATACATACACAAAGAAAATCTTTTGGTTTTCAAGCTTCCTGATGCATTCCAGATCTAATTCTTGTCTTCTGGTTATTCTTACATAGTGGCATAATCCAGACAATTGTCTCTGTCTCTGTCTTTCTCTCTCTCTTCTTATGTTTATGATCTCTTCTAAATGCTCTAGGTTCCCCAATCTCGGAGATGCATGGAAGCCCTCAAAGGGAGTCCCTAGATGCCTTGACACTATGTACAGAACCAAATCCATCCCAAAGTATTAGTGATAAGAGTAAGGAGCTCTTGACCCTTCCCCAGTGCCTCAGAACACCAGAACAAGGATCATTGTTCCTCTAGAGTTACATAGTCACTGAACATTGTAGAACAATTTCCCCTTTCTTGTCCTTCTCTAGACTCAGATCTATTCTGCTTGGAATATACAGATTTGGTCAGATGACGTAAAGGAAATCACAGCTGCTTCTTGCCACCCCTGCCCTGACTTAGGCTTCATTGTCCTCAGAGTGAAGTAGCTTTTGTGTATACATGGTACAGAAGGTAATGGAGTCGTTGATATTAAAATCTCTTGGGAAACAGCTTTTTTTCCCCAAATTTGGTCATTCCTTGCCCCAGCTAAGGTCACATGGAGGAAGCTACGTATTAACAGTTTATGGGCTCAGAGAGTAAATGAACAGGGAAACAGGGGTACAAATTATTTCTGTAAAGTCTTGTTGCCATCATGTTATGCTGGAAACTCCCCTTGGACAAAAAAATTATCTCTAAAACACACACACACACACACACAAACTGGTAGCAACTAATTTCTACTGTATTTTTTTTTTTACTTTTAATTTGAATATGTGAAAAAAAAATCAAAGGCAAAGTTGATTAGGTTTTCTTGTTTTAAATACAAATGCTTATTTCCTGGTAGTACTGGACCATGACCAAGAAATATTGATGTCCAAATCTGGTGAATTCTTCTATACATTCATGTAGTAATAGAAATCATGTATTTTCACCGAATGAGGAAATTGTTCTCCTTCCCTAAGCAATTGCCACTCTCTGAAATATATTTTTTCCCACCTGCAGAACTGGAAAAGTTTAAACTACGAAGAAGACTCATCAAAAAATGAAACACATTAAGCTCTTGTTTCTAGAAATATTAATGTATTCCAGTCAATCTCTTACTTTATGTAAAAAAGGGAATTATATGTTAAATAGATCTTAAAACAGTAAATTCAAAATGAACCAGAAAATTTTAATTCAAGGCTGCTCTTAACAGATTTCTCCTGATTGTCTGGTCTTTTCAAAAAGTTGAAGTTTGCAATAGTTTGACATAATTTGAAACTGACTTAGCATGGTTCTGAATCAATCTTGTATCTTAATCACTGATTGAGATGTTCACCTTTTCTCATCATTGTCAAGGGGGCACACAAGGCATACATGTTCATTGTCATGGTATCAAAATAGTAAATATTTTTAACAAGAGCAAATGCAAAACAAAACCTTTTAATTCAAGGGTCTTGATTTTTGAAGAGTCTTTAGGAGACTTGCCTAATAATAAATATCTGTGTATAAGGACTAAAAGTGAAATGCACATCTAATATGACAACCAAGTGGAACTCCTTTATGTACTTCAGCCTATGTTTCCCAAATGAGCTGACCAATTTTACCAAGTGAGTCTTTTCCTTTCTTAAAGGAGGCAATGGAACTTTATATTAAAATCAGGTAACTAAATAATGTTAGAATGACTTAAAAAAGAAATAAACCATTGTCATATAGAAAATGGATTGAAATACATTGGTTTAGGATGGGTGGAACAGAATCAAGGTGGCAGAGGAAAAGTAGGGACTTGCTTAATTCTTTCCTAAACCTCTCCTGATTTCTGTAAAAAATGACTCTGAACCAATTCTAGAGCAACTGAACCAACAAAAGAACAGAATGAAACAAATTTCCAACCCAACACAACCGGGAAGTTCGACAGGAAAGGTCTATTGCACCAGGCTGGGAGAGGAGCGCAGACCAAAGCTGGCCATGCCAGCATAGACTAGGTCCTTCAGCAAATCTGGAACAGGCCTCAGGGTACTGAATCACTGGCAGCTGTGGTGGTCTCCAGACTTCTTAATCCACAAATGCCAAAGATAACTTGGAAAGGTCTGAAAGACCTGATTGAGAGAGGAGTATGGTCTGACCCTAGTCCTAGGATGGTGGCAAGGACAGCAGTAGCGGTGGCTAATTCCTGAGTTCTCAGCCCACAGATGATGGAGGAATTGATCAGCTGATCAGAGAGGGATTGTAGGCTTCTCTTTGTTGGTACTTAGGCAGAATTCTCATGCTTGACCAGTATCTGGATCTGGGTCACAGTCCTGGGTGGTGGTCCTGGGTCAAGGAGGAGTGCTAGCTTGGCAGAGTTTATGGTGGTGGTGGAGAGAGAATCTTTCTCACAGTTCAAGGCAGAAAAGACTGCTTGCAGTCACTCACAGACCAGAGCACAGACCAGGAAAGGAGTGAACACCACTTCTTTGATCATACAACCTTGGAAGAAGTGAAAATTTACAATTCCCTAGAAATATCTCTGAAAATAGCTGAACAAAACAAAACTTGGGACAGTAACCCTCCACACATGAAGTAGAGCCCTACCTTAACAAAGAGTTAAAAAGTCAAGTAACTGGCTAGGAAAATGAGCAAAGAGAGGAGAATAATCAGATTATAAAATCTTACTTTATTGACAAGGATGTTCAAAATATTTAAGTAGAAGAAGAGAACAAAGTCAAAGCTCCTATATCCAAAGCCTCCAAGAAAAATATGAATTGGTTTCAGGCCATGGAAGAGCTCACAAAGAATTTTGAAAATCAAGTAAGAGAAATAGATGAAAAATTAGGAGGAGAAATGAGAGTGATGCAAGAAAATCACAAAAAACATGCCAATAGCTTGCTAAAGGAGACCCTCCTCCTCAACATACAGAAGAAAATAACACCTTAAAAAATAAACTAACCTAAATGGCAAAAGAGGTCCAAAAGCCAGTGAGGAGAAGAATGACTTAAAAAGCAGACATGACCAAATGGAAAAGGAAGTCCAAAAAGCTCACTGAAGAAAATAATTCCTTCAAAATTAGAATGGAGTAAATGGAACACATACTTTGGTTTTCAAAACTATAGTTTTTCAAATGCAGTATATATTTATTATACCACAGTTGTGTCATCCTGGGCCAGTCACTCAACCATGTTTGCCTCATTTTTTTCAACTGTAAAATGAGTTGGAAAAGGAAATGGCAACCACTCTAGTATATTTGCCAAGAAAATCCTAAATGATGTCACAAAATTCAGATACAACTGAACAACAAGAAAAACAACAAATTTATTATACCAGAAAAATTAAAATAACATACAAGCTATTGTGATTTTTAAATTTGGGTTCAAATGTTCAAATGGAGGTGTAAGCTCATGGTTTGAAGAGTTTCTTCCAAAATTGCAGATCATTGGCTATCCTGCCTTCCCCGAGTCCCTTCAATGTCTCCTCACAAGTTTGATATAATACTGGAAACCTTTCTCATTTTCTCCTGACAAGGTCCATGATAACCTATAATAGCATAATAAATTTAGGCCCAAAGAAATTTCTATGTCACCATTCAGCTGTATAGTTTCTTTAATTAGGTTTAGTTTTGCAAGTCAATAAAGTCATAAGATTTTACTTTTTCTTCAGGGATTGAAAAAGTAAAACAATTTCTCACAATAAAAAGAAAATTCCTTATTCTTTATTATCTGCACAGGATAAAGCAGATGAAGACTTCTTGTTGTCTAGAGTAGAACTGGGTTCCTAATTGTTTTTATGTCATGAACCCCTTTGACAGTCTGGTGAAACCTAGAGACCTTTCCAAAAAAATGTTTTTAAATTCATACAATAAAATACATAAAATTACAAAACAAAGCAAGGGTTAGTGAAATTTAGGTGCATTCTTTTAAGCCAAGTTCATGGAACAGCTGAAATATAGAAAACCTTGAGTCTAAGGATGCTAGGTTAAGAATTCCAGGGCTATGGCATCATGTTTATGATTTGAATGATATTTACTAGTAATGAAAGAAAGAAAAAAGTGATGATAATATTATCATTTCAATATGAAAATAATATTAAGGATGAACATTTATGAGGCAATCAGTTATATTTTGAGTTGCTCTTTTATTGATTATGGAAATTTAAACCTAAAAGGAATCTAAGAGATCACCTAGTCCAAGCCTCTTACCTTACAAATGAGGAAATCAGGAAAAGTTAGTTCGTTTTTACATAAATTTATAAAACTATAAAAATAAAAATTTCATTCTTCTTATGCTTCTAAAACAAAAGGAAAAAATAGAAAATGAAACATGAATGGGATACATCACAGTGTAAGGGATAACATGAAAAACGGGAGCGCCTAATCTTGTAGGAACTTATATTTTACTGGGAGAATAATTCTAGATGTATTTTGTTCAATAACCAAGGAAAAGCATCTTTGGAGAAATCTATTACAAGTCTTTTGTAATTTATGCAATTTTGTGGGCCTAAATATGTCATGATTTTTAATGATAATGTGTTATCTTTGTTCTCTTACAAACTAGTTTGTTCTCTTATAAACTAGTATCAGTTTTTAAAATCTTTTTAAAATTAGGACATGAAGATCATATCAGGATGGAGAAATGTCAGAAAAAACAAAAATAAACCATGGCCTGATAGTGTTATATTCATCTGAAACTACTGCAAAGGTTCAATTACCTGTGACATTAAAGGGAAAGTAGACTAGAAGAATTTTTATCTTCAAAACACAAATAACAGACAAACATGAATGAAAGAATATTTTCTTTCAACATAATTTTATATTGGTCTAATGTCAAGCTTGTCAGTTAGGATTTAGTCCCTAAGTACATGATTTATTCTTCTTCAACTTAATATATTTATTATTTTATTGATTCAAACACTCCCTTCAAACAGAATACTATTTGTCCATATCTTGGTAGAAGGTTTCATGAGTTGCTCTGGAATTATGAGTGTTAACTTCTCTGTGATGAATTAGGTCCTTTCTGACACTTTGCAATTTGTTCTAAAAATTATTGAGTTGATGTATATAATGTGCTTTGCCATCATTAAAATACTAAACTCATCTATTATCATTTTGCTCAACTTTACACGTGATGTCATTTAGATGGAGATATTTCTAAGATCATCACCTTACTATTTGTTTGTGTAATATTTGCACAAGTGGACAAAAATAGTTAATCTTTCTAAATGTTGAGATAAAAGCTCATATATTGGATCTTCATTGAAAGCATCTTTGTGGAAATTTCTATAACTGATAGGGTAACAGATATGACATCTATTTCTTTTCATCCAGTAGTTTTAATTTTTTCTACTAGATGTCTGTGTTTTGAGTCTTTCATTTCAGGAAGGTTAGCAGTTTCATATTAAAACATCTAAAATTGTTAACCTTTTTAAAATAAATTTATTTATTTAACTTTTTTATTTTTTAATGATTTTTATATTTTTATTTTCTTTTTTTAAATATAAATTTGTTTATTTAACTTTTTACATTCATTTTCACAAAATTTTGGGCTCCAAATTTTCTCCCCATTTGTCCCCTCCTTCCACCCCAATACACGGAGCATTCTAATTTCCCCTGTCACCAATTTGCCTTCTTTTCTATCATCCCTCCCTTCCCTTGTCCCCAACTCCTCTTTTGTCCTGTAGGACCAGTTAACTTTCTATTCCCCATTACCTGTATTTCTTATTTCCTAGAAGCAAGAACAATACTTGACAGTTGTTCCTAAAACTTTGAGTTCCAACTTCTCCCCATCCCTCCCTCCCCACCCATTCCCTTTGGGAAGGCAGGCAATTCAGTAGAGGCCACATATGTGTAGTTTTGAAAATGACTTCCATAATAGTTGTGTTATGTAAGACTAACTATAATTCCCTCCATCCTACCCTGCCCTCCATTGTTTCTATTCTCTCTTTTGATCCTGTCCCTTCCCAAGTGTTGACATCAAATTGCTCCCTCCCCCCATTGCCCTCCCTTCCATCATTCCCCCCACCCTGCTTATCTCCTTCTCCCCCACTTTCCTGTATTGTAAGAGAGGTTTTCATACCAAAATGAGTGTGCATTTTATTCCTTCTTTTAGTCGAATAAAATGAGAGTAAACTTCATGTTTTTTTTTCTCAGCTCTCCTCTTTTTCCCTCCACTAAAATGTCTCCTGCTTG
>CM053771.1:322854510-322908733 GCA_028658325.1 Potorous gilbertii
TATTTGGGATACAGAGGCTTCGACTCCCATGTTTTTACCTGATGGTAAGCAGACCTCCTTGTCGTCAGAGACAAATGGTAGAATTAACTTCTCAAGGAAATAACCATCTATGGTCTTAGTTTTTTCCCTTTTCTGGGCATTTTCCCAGCCAGTTTCTTGACTTCTGAGAGTCCTCTCCACCCCCTGGCCCAGATTCGCCCAGGAGTGCTTGGGGTCTGAGATTCAAATGCAGCTCCCCTGCCTCAGGGCTTTTGGCGGCAGGCCTCACTGCTCTTCAATGGGGGCTTATCTGCTGGTTCTCAGGTGGGGGCAGGGCCGCTTCTACAGAGATCCTTTGTAGTGGAGCTGGGGTGGAGCTCCAGCCCGCTTTGGGAGTCTCTGGCCAAGCTGCCTCAGCTTCTGCTGCTGCAGCCGCTTCCCAGGGGGTCCGAGTCCCGGAGATCCCCGGCTCCCCTCTGAGCCCATCTCTCTCACTGACCTGTGTGTCTGTGGATGGAGGGACCTTTGCCGCTGCCCGGAGATTCAGGTCCCTGACACCTGCTGGGCTCTGCTCGCTCCTCTCAGTGCCGAGTGGCCGGGGCGGGGGAGGGGAGCACTCGGCAGGACAGGACTCCGCTCCCGTCTGGGGTACTTTTGTGGTCGGTTTTTCAGGGTTCTCTGCAACAGAAATCTCCTTCACTGTGTTGCTGCGCGGCTTCCACTGTTCCAGAATTTGTCAGGAGTTCTTTTTACAGGAAATCTATGGGCTGTGGGTTCGGACCTAGCATAGGTGAGTCTTTCTACTCCGCCATCTTGGCTACACCCCCCATTTTCTAAATAGATCTAATTATAAGGAAGTTCTTCTTAATTTGGTGGCAAAATTTGCCTCCATAGACCTTTGAACCACAATTCTTAGTTTGTCCCTTTGGATCTATGCAAACTACCCATTTATGAATTGCATCTGCTTTTGTACCACTGAACTATACAATGAATAGTCATATATATATATATATATATACACATATACATATATACCTATATATTTACATATATATGTATACATACATTATATATACATATAGTTGTGTTCACATACAATGAACTATACAATCCAATCAAAGAAATTTACAAGTGTTAGAGACAGGACTCACTTTAGCTAAAATAAGTGCGTATATATCTTTTACTATGTGCCAGACTCTTCTTTACAAATGCTATCTCATTTGATCCTCATGACAACTTTGGGAGATAGTTTTACAGTTTTTACAGGTACCCTATTACCTTGTCTTCCCATAGAAACAATCTAATGAGTACACAGTGATGTTATATTTTGGTCTCCAGAAGTCCATCAAGTCATGGAGAATTTCAAGAGACTTCAAGTGGAATTTTTTTGTGCACTTAGATAACCAGTAAGATACATCAAGTGTAGCAGAGGCCACTCAAGTCCTAAGGACAGTTTTGTTGCTTTTTGGGGAAAACCAGTCCCTGTTACATGGAAAACAGAGAAAGCTTACTCTACTACAGTAGATGAAAAGACACTAAAAAGGCAAATAAATTTTTTTTAAAAAACCTCTTCTAAAAATAACCCTCTCTTTTAATGGTGTACCCTAACCACATAGGTCAAGAGTCACAGTGGCACAGAACTTGACAGCTAGAAACACACGTAAAAAGAAGGAATCTAACAGCCTTTAACATATGCCAATAAAAACTTTTTACTGAAAAAGTGTTTTAATGTGTATGTACTGTGATATAAATAGAAAAATTATAAATGTAAGCAAAAGCTTTCAACAAGATGTCTAGGTTTACAAGGGGAGATTTACTGTGTTTAAGCTATGCTCAAAGAATGATAAGAAATGGGCACTATTTTGAAAGATTAAAAGTAGGACTGCTGGAATATTTTTTCTTTTAGTTCCCTTTAACAAAAATAATTGCTATTCATTGGCTATCAACCTTTTCTCCATTTGATTTTATCTCTTTTGACAATACTACACATTCTTTTCATCATATTACTACTTAATCCTGTCACTTTGTATATTTGGGTTCTCTCTGTGCCTATAATTTAAGAGACATTGTTGATCTGATTTCTGAATTTCTACTATATCTTGACTTCATCTCAAGGTAAGAGAAATGAGTGGAGAATCATAAAGAGGCATCTGGATGGAAATATTCAAACTAAAAGTTGTTCCCAGGGACTCTCTAAGTAGTTTTCCTTCAAGAAGATCAAGCAGAAGTCTGTGGCTAAGGCATGCTGGTAATTGTCATTAGAAAAAAACTCTCAAACCTGAAATGCTGTTTTAGAAAGAATTGTATTGGATCATTTAGGGAAGGACAGAGCCAGAAAAAAAAACCAACAAAAAAAAAAACGATGTTTCTTTCTCCTCAAGTCTTTGCGAGTTTCCATTATGTAGAGTTCAGAAAAAAGATTAAGAACATTTCTCTCAGAGGTTTCACATAGGGAATGCAGCAGTTTGAGATATGTATTAGTAGGCAAATAAATAAATCCAAATTTGAGGAAACCGAAACATGAGTTTTGGGTGAAACTAAAACAAGATCTGCATGGAATCAAAGCATTCTCTGAGGTCGGCCTGACCTCTACTATAAACTTTGGTTTACACAAATTTCTATCTTCATAAAACTAGGTTCAAACAGTATTAATAAACAATAAAATATTTTCCCTTAGGCAGAATCAGAATCAGTACAAGATTGTATAACACAGCTGTATAGCAAACCCAGCAAACAGAAATAGAAGTGACCTTAGAAAGTCAAGGTCTGAACCAGAATACAGATTTTTCAAAACAATTTTCTCTTTGACTCTTCCATTTTTCTTATGTACTGTACCAGGTAATCATAGATATTGATTTCATCAAATATTACCTCTGAATTCTATTTTTATTGAGTATAGACTTAAGGATTTCTGAGGCAGGGCACTGTTTCTAATTTTCTAGTTCTAGAACAACATGGACCCATAAGAAAATTATCTTACTCATAACATATTTACCCTGAGCTTTTACAGAATGCACTGATTTTTATGGAGGCTGATTTTCATCATTCTCATTATCAAAATCATTTTACTACCAGAGTTATTTCTAAAGTGTTAAAAATTTTATGATCAATGTTAATATTAACATAGGTGTAATCTAGTTTCAATCTTTCATTCATCTTATCCTAATTATTGGAGTCCAAAATTTACATCTCAAGACTGAAAGGACACATGAAAGGATATTAATATTAAGTTTCAATCATAGATTAATTTCTAGACTGAGTCATTTAATGAATAGGCATTTGCAAAAGAAATTGTATAGCAGAGTAGGAAGAAAGTATACTGAAATAAGACCCAAATGACCTCAAGTTTGAATCCCACCTGTGACACCTTAGGTGTTATTCTGTTACCTTCAGGTTCCTCATTTCTAAAATGGATATAATAATAGTAATTATATTTCTTGCTCTCTTCCTTTGCCCTTGTTGCAAAAAAGAGCCAGAAAATATATCCTGTTTTCATTAAGTCCTTCAGGAAAACAAGTTTTCACAGATGTATCTAATTCATCTTACTTATTTTCTATTAATAACTTCATACCACCACTCCCAATCCACCTCTGCCACCAATGTATTTTCTTATATTATGAGAAGAGAGTGCAATTTGAAGACCCACACAATACTTGAAATAAAACATTTATTTTTCTGTGCCCCCCTCAAATCTTCTTTAAATATTCATCATTTGATTTGATTTGGTGAAATAGCAATTTGATTAGCTCATTTGCATGTTCTCTGAGTAATTAGAATTTATTAGAGCATAATGTGACTAAAAGAAATCTGTTAAAAGCACTTCTCTTATAAAGCTAACCTTCTATTGACATGAACTCTAACTGGAAAAAAAATCAAATTTCAGGCTGAAATAATTTCCATGTTTCTTTCTACTTTTTTTCCCTTGGACCAGAGGAAAATGACTCTGGAATGTATTGTGCTCGAAGTTGTGGGAATAGGAAAATTGTGTGTAGAAATTTCTATCTCAATTTTTAAAAGTAAACTTTAAAACCTCAAGTGTTGCCTCCAGCTAGTTGCTGTGTCAGTGTTCCAGAAATTTAAGAAGTCAAATTGGAAGCAAAAGAAACTTAAAAAAAGAAAAACTTTGTGCCTAAAGAAAGAGCTTGACTTCACTGTGAATTCCATGCTTTGATGTTTGAGCTAGACAGAAAGGAGGAATACAGAAGGGTGGGGGATATAGAATAAATACATCCCCATGTCTGACTGTGAATGATACCAGAATGATATCCTATTGGTTTTAATGATAATGAAACTCAGGCACATGGCGTAATATTTAAGAATTTTATTGTACTAAACCTTTTTGTAAAGGCCACAGTGAAAGTCCAATTCTGATATCTCATTATGGCACTGAGATAACCTTGAATTCTTAGAAGTTATACCAAAAGAAAACAAGTCCTGGCAAATCACACTGAGATGGAAATACTTTGAGTGTGGTCCTGTCAACAAACTATTGCCTGAAGACAAACGTAAGTGCAGAGAGCTCATCACCAGATAGTTGGCCATTGGATTATACATTTTAAGCCATGGCAACTCACAAAGACCATGTTTTTAATCAGAAAGGGATTATTATCTGCAGCCACAGAGGCTGTATCTTTCCAGGCAAAATGACAGATCCTTTAAGCATTTATATATTTATCAAGAAATTAGGTAATTTATGATGAGAAATAAAATAAGTAAAGAGCATTCTACCCCTTGTTTACTTTTGTATTCTCCATGATAGCAAATAACTCATGTTTCAATCCCCTCTTCCTGCTCACATCAAGAAAAACAACTAGTACTTATTGCAAACTGGAGGGGAAGGGAATAAGCATTTTTATGGAAGCTATATGCTGGACAGTGCAGTATCCTTCAGGAAATAACTCCAGAAACAGAAGATCCAGTTCCCTTCTAGGCAGACATAAAATCCAATATGACTTAAATTTTGGAATGTGAAAATTTAAAGAATGACAACAAGATTCAATTGAATAATAACCTAATGAGAAAGACAAATAGTAATTGGAAGCCACATAAGGTCGATAAAATCTTAACTTCTTAGGTAACAATCAGCACCACAAATATCTGGACAGAGACCAGACTTTCTCATAGTCTGAAGAGATATAATCCTCTGAGATTTTTTTTTTAAGCAGACATAGATACATACAAAACAGATGGACACTAAATAGTCATGCTGAAGAATGACTTACTTTGTCAAATTCACCGTTTGGGGACTTTCTGACTGTTCTGAGACTTACATTCTACACAAAACAATAAGGAACAGTGTGTACTTTTCCAAAATCCCTATGCAATTCTGGGGAATTCATTGAGTATTTCTGGTGATTGTCTCCAGATTTGGGCTTTGAAAGTCCAGGAGCATATTCTTAGGAACGTGTCTGTGATTGTGAGAAACAAAGCCAATAGGTGTTAGATCATTTTCAGGAGCACTAGTATATATTGTATAGTTTAAAAAAAATTTGTGAGCTTTAGGGCTTCTGATTAAGTAATGAGAAAAATATTGAAAAGAAATTAAATATTTAAAAAGATACTTTCAAACTTGCATTTATATCTATTTACAGCCAGAATATACTCTCCCACATGGCCAGGACTGAAAAGATGGTAGAGAATTCTAAAAGGAAATCAAACATAGGATCAAAAAAAAAATCAGGAGTTTTCCTATGTGATCTTTAAATTTTATTTTAAAAAATTCCAGTCACCAGCAATAAAAATCTGTCCTTATGGACTCATTCTAAATGTATTTCCTTAAATACGCTTACATCTACACAACACAAAAAATGAATTGTATTTTTTAAGAGTGAATCATGAAATGTAAATGTCTTGTTAAAATTTCATTGCTCCTCTATTCTTTCCTCATTGCCCCAACCTGTCCACTACACCACTGAACTCCTACTAGTCCATTTTTAATTTAGTAGACAATTTAGTAATCTAGTAGACATAGAAGGGTGGGATTTTTTAAATTGAGTGTGTTTTTGAAATATTAACCTTCAGAATATCAAACAGATAATTCAATGGCCCATCATAATCACCATGAATTAACAGATAATGACCAGTGGTTTAAGCTGTTTGAAGATAACAACTTAAGTGGGGGAAGCTAAGATGGTCGAGTAACAGCATGGACTTTCTAGAGCACTCCCCACCAACCCAGACAAATACCTGTAAAAATGGCTCTGAATAAGTTCTGGAGTTTCAGAACCCCAAAAATGATAGAGTAAAGCAAATATCCAGCCCATGACAGCCTGGAAGGTCTCTGGGAAGTGTCTATCGCACTGCACTGGGAGCAGAGCACAGTCCGCTAGGGGCCATGCTGACACAGATGAGACCTGAGAAGGCCTTGGGGGGAATGAGTCTCAGACATCTGTGACTGCTTCCAGACTTCATGACCTCAAAATGTCTAGGACAAATTGGTCAGTGGGAAAAACTTGTGGGACCAGTGTGAGAGAGCAGAGCAGAGCTGCCCCAGCCCCAGGTTGGCAGAGCAGGTAGGGGTGGAGGAACCCCCAGCAGCCATAGCAGTAGCAGGGACAGTTGCAGGCACTGTTTCTGGAGCTCTAGGCAAACATATTGTTGGAAGATAGAGTAGCTGAGAGTACACCACCACCTCCACTGGAAGCAAAGAACTATGTTGACAAAGAGCTGAAAAGTCAAGTAAATGGCTGAGGAAATGAACAAAAACCAGAAAAAGAATCAGACTATAAAATCTTACTTTGGTGAAAAGAAAGACCAAAATACACAAACAGAAGACAATGAAGTCAAAGTTCCTACAGCCAAAGCTTTCAAGAAAAATATTAATTGGTCTCAGGCTACGGAATAGCTCAAAAAGGATTTTGAAAAGCAAGTAAGAGAAGTAGAGCAAAACTTGGGAAGAGAAATGAGAGTGGTACAAAAAAATCATGAAAAATGAGACAACTGCCTACTAAAGGAGATACCAAAAAATGCTGAAGAAAATAACACTTTAAGAAATAGACTAACCCAAATAGCAAAAGAGATTCAAAAAAATCAATGAGGAGAACACCCTAAAAAGCAGAATTGGTCAGATGGAAAAGGAGGTCCAAAAGCTAACTGAAGAAAATAATTCCTTAAAGATTAAAAATGGAGTAGATGGAAGCTAATAACATCATGAAAAATCACTAAATTGTATAGCAAAGTCAAAGGAATAAAAAAATAGCAGACAATGTGAAATATTTCATTGTAAAACAACTGACTTGGAAAAAAATGCAGAAAAGACAACTTTAAAATTATGGGACTATCTGGAAGTCATGATCAAAAAATGAGGCTAGATATCATCTTTCAAGAAATTATCAAGAAAAACTACCCTTAAATTGTAGAATCAGAGGGCCAAATAGATATTGAAAGAATCCACCATCACCTCCTGAAAGAGAGCCAGAAAGGACAACTACTAGGATTATTGTAGCCAAATTCCTGTGCTCCCAAGTGAAGAAGAAAATAGTGCAAACCACCAGTTTTGTGCAATTCAAGTACTGTGGAAATACAATCATGATAACACAAGATCCAGCAGCTTCTACATCAAGGAATTGGAGGGCTTGGAATATGATATTGCAGAGATCAAAGGAACTAGGATTAAAGCCAAGAATCACCTACCCAGCAAAACTGAGTATAATACTTTAGGGGGAAAATAGTCATTCAGTAAAAGAGAGGACTTTCAAGCATTCTTTTTGAAACAACCAGAGCTGAATAGAAAATAAGAATGTCAAACACATGAATCAAGAGAAACAAGGAAAGGTAAACAGGAAAGAAAAATCATAAGGGACTTACTAAAGTTGAACTGTTTACATTGTTACTTGGAGAGATCGTATTTGTAACTTGAGATGTTTCTCAGCACTTTGGTAACTGGAGGGATCATGTACAGAGGGTATAGGGTGAGTTGAATAGGTAGGGATGATGTCTAAAAATATAAAATTAAGGGATGAGAGAGGAATATATTGGGATGAGAAAGGCAGAAATAGAATAGAAATTATCTCACATAAAAGATGAAAGAAAAAAGTTTTTTCAATGGAGGGGAAGATGGGGGAGTTCAGAGGGAAAGAGTGAATCTTACTCTCATTGCATTTGGTTTAAGAAGGGAATAACATACACATTCAATTTGGTATGAAAATCTATCTTACACTACAGGAAAGTAGGGAGGAAGAGGATAAGCAAAGGTGTGGGAATGATAGAAGGGAGGAAAAATTGGAGGAGGGAATAATTAGAAATCACCACTTTTGAGGAGGGAATAGAGTCAAAAGAGAGAATTGTATAAATGGGGGGCAGAATGAGATGGAGAGAAATATAGTTAGTCTTTCATAATATGACTGTTGTGGAAGTGTTTAGAATATCTACACATGTATAACCTATATTAAATTGCTTGCCTTCTCAGTGGGGATGGATGAGGAGAGAGGGAGAGAAGTAGGAACTCAAAGTTTAAAAATGGATGCTAAAAATTGCTTTTATATGCAACTGGGAAATAAGATGTACAGGTAATGGGGTATAGAAATCTATCTTGCCCTACAAGAAAATAGGGAAGGGAGGAGTGTGATAGAAGGGAGGGCAGATTGAGGGAAGGGATAATCAGAATGCATGCTGTCTTGGGATGGGGTGGGGAGAGATGGGGAGAAAATTTGGAACTCAAAGTCTTGTGGAACTGTCTATTGAAAACTAAAAACAAATTAATTAAATTAAAAAAGGAGATATAACGAGTTTATTGCTTGTGTTGTTTTCCATATATGGGAATAATATATCAAAATAATTTTTTGGGTAAGTTTATTGTGCATTGACGCATAAATTTAATTCAAAGTCCTATGTAGTGCATTAAGGCACACTACCATAGCAATACAAAATTATTCAAGATACTGCAACATAAAATCACTACATAGAACAGAGTGGAAGTAAAACAAGCTTTAAATAATTGCTGTTTAATGTGTCTTTGTGGTCACCAGACTAACCAACCTTTCATTCAATTCAATTCGAGTCAACAAATTTCTACTGAATGCTATCCTTCTCTTATACAATGGGACTACAGAAACAGTTTAAATAGTTTCTGTCATCAAAGAGTGTAGACTCTTCTGAGTGAGATAAGACTAAGAAATGTTCTTTCATAAGGCAATGTAAAGCAATTTAGGGAAAGGTGCATTAACAATTGAAGGAATTAGGAGAGGACTCAAGCTATAAGTGAGTGTTGTTTAAGTTAACCCTTGAAGGATTCTAGTGACCCAGAAGAGGTGAACATCCTAGGCATAAAAGTCTGTCTATGCAAAAGCATACTTGCAATTGGACCATAGACAGTAACAGGAATAAATAGGCCTGTTGTGCTGAAGCATGTAGTGTATGAGGGTGAGTAATATGAAATAAGTCTGAAAATCAAGATTTGAGTCAGACTGTGAAGAGTTTTAAGTACCAACTGAGGAATTTGAATTTCATTCTAGAAGGAAGAAGGAGCCACAGAAGCTTTGTGATCAATGGCGTGACCTGGTCAGACCTGTATTTCAGGAATATTAATTTGGCAAGTGTGAAGATCCTTTTTTGAGTGGGGAGAAGGGAGTGAAAGAGTCCAGTCTCATATAAAGTGATTGAAGTGTGTGACTTCACTCTTTCACCTAATTCAGTATTTCAGATAAATTTTTGAATGTTTCAACATGAGGGTGAACTGGCGTAATGATGTTTGCTATAAGACTGAGAACTGTTAAAGTATATCCCACAAGAGGGGTTTTTGCATGTTGGAGATAACATCAACAATACAGAGTGAAAACATGTTTTCTCCAATAGGCTGGCAGTATCACTTGAAATTTTATGATGTTTTAAATGTTGCAAATTATCTGGAAACTTAAGATTTTTTCAGCATGGTTTGGTTTTAATTTCTTTTAAATCAAATGCAGATGCCAGGACTGTGTCACACTGTGATAATCACATTGTGATACTTTGAGTGACAGAAAGCAAATAAGTCTAAGACTTTGGATCTACAAAACTTGTCTCCATCACTTTCTTAAGTCAAGAAAATGTTACTCTACTTTAGATCATGATTTAGTGTCTTTCCTTTTAACCTTCTACAATAAAACCATGGAGCTGCCTTTATCTCTAGAGCAAAGTGGAGATATAGGTAGGCAAGAGACTCCTGCTAGATTTTGCTTTGCTTAAATTGAATACTGATCTTTATATAACACATCAATCAGAGGGAATTATATTTATTTGCTGTTGTTATGTCAGTATGTTACTAAATTTACAATTGACCTAAAAGCCATGTCAAGTCTGACCTTTTTAGTCTATTGAATGTAAAGTCTTTCTTCAAAGGTTTTTCATTAATTATAATTTTATGGCATTATGATAGGGAGGACGTATGTCATATATTTATTATTTTCTACATTTTCTAATCAAATGTTATCATACGGTCACTTTCTTAAAGGTCTTTGCAGCTACAAAGTGTATATTATTCATTCAGTGCCTATTTAGCAATCACCAGAAATCTATTTTATTGAGTTTACTCAGGTCTGGCATTTTCATCAGTGGTGCTCATAAATTCACTATTCCATTAAGAGTTTACTTATTTTTCCTCCTAGGATTATACTGTTTTGAAGAGAAAGTTATTCTTTAGTTTTTCTGAATTTAAAAGTTTAATATTTTCTCTCCTTTGTAATAATCACTGTGAAATGCTTTGTCATCCTCTCAGATTTCCTGATACTTACATATTTTCTCGATTGCTATTTTTGGTGTTCTCTCCATAATCTGGAATATTTTGATCTTCTCTATGAATTTTGTGGGGATTTTCATTTAGGATTTCTTGCAGAAAATTGCTAGTAGTCACTTCCTAGTTTCATGTTGTACTCTACCTCTAATAAATTTAAGCAATTATAGTCACTGAATTAGTGAAATATTGTAGCTAAGTTTTGCTATGTGGATTTTGGTAATAGTTTTCAGAGAATCTGATAATTTTTAAATTCCACAGAGTTCTAGCTTTACTTCTCTCCCAGCATTTCTTTTTGATCCAGATGCTGAATGTTCTCTAATCCAGATCCAAGAAGCAAAGGGCTTTGCTCCAAAGTCCAGGTGAACCACACTGACCCGGGATAAATGCTTATTATAATGTACTGTAATTTTAATTATAAGTGTAATTGTATGTGCTATAGTTCTAAGATCATGATTTATTTATTTTAGAGAAGTTATTACTTCTATTAATTCTATGATATTCAACTGATGATCCTCTTGACAGTCAATTTCCTTTATTCTTCAATGTACAGTAGACTAGTATTTTTATTACTCAATTAAGGATTCGTTTATAATATACATTTATAATCACAGTAAATTACATTTATCTAGAGAAAAATTGTGATTATTTTCTGAAGTTATTTAAGCTTTGGTATATACTAAGATCACATTCAAATTACTCCAGGAGTCCTGGAACACTAATGGATTGGGAGGTGGCAAACACAATATCAATTAGAAATTTGGGGGTGAGGTTTTCCTACTATTCCCAGTTAGAGTTTAGCTCACAGAAGGATTAGTTTAGGATTAATTGTACTTAATCCATTGGGATCTGAACTTTTTTTCTTTATCAGGAAAGAATTAAGATAAAACTGCTAATATCAGAGCTCAATGAGGTAGTACCATTGGTTTGAGTGACAGAATAAGAATTTTGAATTTTGGTAGGTAATAAAGTTATAGTGTAGGGTTGTATGCACATAAATTGTTTTAGATAAACATTCAGTAGTTTTTTGTAGTGACATGAGTAGTAGACTGGAGAGGAGAGGAATTAGAGGCAGAAAAACTGGTAAGGAGGTTGACATAATCGTCCTATTGTCTGATTCCTTGAATATTTTTTGTTTTTTCTTTTTCAGTCATTTTTCAGCTGCGTCTGACTCTTCATGACTTTATTTGGAGTTTTCTTGGCAAAGATACTTGAGTGATTTGCCGTTTGATTCTTCAGTTCTTTTTATAGAGGAGGAAATAGACAGACTTAAGTGACTTGCCCAGGATCACAGTTAATAAGTGTTTGAGGCCAGATTTGAACTCAGAGAGATGAGATTTTCTGACTCCAGGCCTGACACTCTATCCACTGTACTACCTAACTACCCCAAATACTTTGTAATTAATAATCAATCAACAAACATGTGTTAAGTGTTTACTTTGTTCTATACATTATGCTAAGCACTGAAGATACAAAGAAATAGGAAAATATTCCTTGCTTTTAAGGGGTTTGAGAGACAACATAATTTTAATTTAGAAAACTGAGATTGGGATCATGAAGGCTTGAGTTCAAGTCCTGTTTCTGGCACATGTTGCCTGCAGATATTGATTAAGGAAGTTTCTGAAACATTCTTCACAACAGTGAAGATACAGGGCCAAATCAAAAAAGAAAAATGCATTAGCCATAGAAGTGTCTTTTGACCCACAGAAACGTGGTAAATAACTAAGAATCAGAATAAAATTTGAACTAAATTTTTAAAGATCAAAAATATAAATTATACCACAATTCACTTAGCCTTTACGATTTAATTCTTTTGCTCACTTCATGTTGATTTCATGATTAAGTATTTGTTGAATTTTTACTCTTAATCTTTTTAGCATTTTCATTTCCAAGGTCAAACACAAGTAATTTCATAATTTAAAGGAAATGATCAATCTTACAAAATTCCTTTCAGGAAAAAAAGACAGTTATCATATTAGAAATCTTTACTCTAGATTTCTAAACCATGCATTCTATCATGAAGATATATACTTATCTAGAAAAATAGAAATTTAAAATGTTGCTTATCTCACATTACTCCTGGTTTGCCTCAGGAAAAAAAAGTGTCAGAAAGTAAGAAGAAGAAATAGAAGATGAGATTGGTGATATAGAGAAACAGACTACCAGAGAAAGTAAAAGAGGAGAGATTATAAATTATTTTAAGGAAAAGTGAAAAGAACACATGTAATGGAGAAACAGAAGAGATAAGTATGTACAGGTCAAAGAAAGGAGTTTCTCCAGAATCTTTAAATTTCTACAAATGTGAAACCTGAGTTCACATATCAAATTTACAGAATTATAGCATTTTGGAGCTTGAAGGGACCATAGATATGATACAATTCAGCATTCTCACTTCATAAATGGGGAAAAATGAGCCTCAGAAATGAAATCTACTCAAGGTCATACAGTACAGTAATGCCACCATTCATTTATCTTGATTTTTAATCCAATGTATCTCCTATAGCAGTCACATTAAGTAAAAGGATATACAAAAATATTTACACGAAATGAACCAGTAGTGATTTTTCTTTACCACTTCTATCCAAATTTGAGGAGACCATGTGTCTAATGAACATATATACTTTTGACCAGAATCAAAGCTTTTACATGATCCAGTTTCCCTGAGGGCATTTTAATAACATGAAAACATGAGGAAACTATAGCCGCATCTCTGACCTGAACTCTAGTCTTATGAATGAACATTGCTTGAGTCAAATGAGCAAAAAGTGAATTCCACTTAATTTTTTTGAACTCTGATCAACATGACTCATGTGTCATTTATTCAGATGGATTATTTAGACACATAACCATTTAACAAACATTTATTAAGTACTTACTGTTTTCAATCCCCTATGCTAAGTGCTAAGGGAGGAAAAAGCTTAGCTGAATCACTCTTCACCCATCTGGAGTCTAGAAGAGGGATAAAACAAAGAAACAATTAAAGCTAAATTATAGCTATGTTAATTAATATGGAAATGATAATACAAAGGCTGCATAGATATCAACAGAGGAATAGTGACTAGATGTGATTTTAGAAGCATAGTCCATAAACAGCCCTCTGGGCAGTAAAATGTATGCTCACTCTTCCAGGTCCTGTGAGTCTATCATAACAAAAAATACTTAACCTTTCATGTAGAAGGTTAAAAGTGATGCAGTGTTATCAGGGAAAATCTAAGTTTTGACTAAGTGGAAATATAGAAGTTATGTTGGTTGAAAAGTTGAGTATGTAAGGGAATTTTCAGAAATCAAGGACACCAAATCTTTAACAGCTAAAGAAATGCAACAATTTAAGGAAAGAATTTTTCTGAGCTTCTACCACGTAAACATCCAATGGGCAAAGATGACAAAAGAGGAAACTAGCAGTTATTAGAGGGATTGTGATAGAACAGCTACACTGAAGCACTGTTGGTGGAGCTGTGAATTGACTCAACTGTTCTGGAAACAATTTAGAGCTAATTTTAGAAAATCAACTGCACATTTTCTTTGACCTAGAAAAACTACTGTTAGACATATATATGAAGGATTAAGGATAGAAGAAAATGACCATATATACAATGACATCTATAATAATGGCACTTTTTGTAATAAGCTAGAACTAGAAGGAATATGCATCCATCAACTTAATACAATGTGGTTCATGAACTAAATGGGGGTGCAATTGTGCCCTAAGAAATGATGAACACAAGGGATTCAGAGAAACATGAAAATATTTGTACTAATTGATGCAGAGTGAAATGCTTAGAACCAGAAAAACAATTTATTTAGTGACAACAATTATATGAAGAAAAACACTTAAGATCTCTGATCAAAGTAGTAGCAAATAGTTATACCTAAACACTGGAGAGGAGAGAGAGAGTCACAGAGAGAGACGAATGTACAGAGACACACAGAGACAGAGATTGAGACAATGAGCTAAGGATACAGAATGAGAGACGCATTCTTGGACAAGACCAATATGCTGATTTTTTTTGTGGACCATATATATCTTATACAGGAGGGTTTCTACATAAAATAGGAAAGATGGAAGTGACAGGCTAATGGGTCATTATAGATATACGTCCCAAAAAGGCATTAGTAAACACTTTCGCAATTAAGAGATTTTTAAAAATTCAGTTAGAAATCGAAGAACAGATAGCAATCTTAATCCTTTATCAAATTTATATTCATATGCAAATGTGTATATGTAGTGTATATACACATATAGTTAGACTTTTAGAATACAAAACTAAATATTTAATCGATGTATGTGTATATATTTGAAATATACACCTATTTAATAGAAGTTAAGTCTCTTACCAAAGTAAATCTATCATTTTAGATATATTTAAAAGTTTATGGCTGTTACTAGTTGTTAAACCCACAGCAACAACAAATAAGAGAATAAGAAAATGGGAAAGATGAGTGGTGAACCAAGTTGGAGGAGACTTGAGGAGAACTAAAACTGAAATAGGGATGAGCATTCAGGAAGAAGTAGAAGAGTTAAAATTTTGTCCCAATAAACTCCAAGAGAAGTCTTGCTGAATAGGACTTTTTTCTGTATCAGAAATATGTAACAGCTAGGATTAGAAAGCATCTTTTTTCTTTTAATGAGATTTATTTTAATGAATATTGACATGTTTCCATAGACTGTGTTTACATGTGATATCTGAAGTTGTTCTTTCTCTCATATAAGTCTACCAGAAAAGAGTTGTCCTTCATTCCAAAGAAGACCAATGACATCATAGGTGATGTCTTGACTTGCCAGTGAACTTAATTGAGGCAAAGTTGTACAGTCATCAACCTCACTCTCTCTTCCAGAGTCATCAAAGTTCAGTGAAAGGTCAAAAGTTAAGCAATGACCTGGGACACAGTGGATGATCTTGATATTTTCAATGTCTGACCTAGCTCCAAATGCTCCAAAGTAGTTGATTCAGAAACCACTTTCAACGCTGTTAGAACAAATTTTTCTCATCCACCCATTCCACCAAAATAAATCTTCACATTCTTAGGCAACCCCCTAACTCACCAATGAGTCTGAGGTCTGGCGGTTACCATTGACTTGGTTTAGTTCATCTGTTGTGACAATTTTACCAGGATGTGCTTCTTGGAACCACAGGTAGGAGTTGGGTGATAGATGGACACCAAAGGTGGATAAGTAGCCCTAAGAAAGCCCTAAGCAAGCCTCACACAGTAGGTGCTAGTCCTCCCTGAACACTCCATGCATTCCAAAAAGAGCTGCCTAAGGTTCAATACCCTTCTGTGCATCAGCATCCACTAAAATCTGCACATAGCTCATGAACCTCTTCCAGTATTTACTCTTAGTAATTGTCACAGGATACAAATAATTTCTAGTAAAATCATTCAATGAAATAGAATAGCAAATAAAATTGGAACTAGACATTATACCCATAATCTTGGAGCACTATCTCTCTCAAATGCATATATCATAAGTGGGAGCAGCAGACACACCTAATGATCATACATGAGGGTCACATAAGTAGGGTACTCTTGTCAAGACTTCTGACACTTCAGAATCATAAGTAATATCACAAAGTTTGTTTTGTTTTTTGTTTTTATCTTCCTGGGCTTCCTTCATTGTAAATGTTTCTCTCCATTGTGGATAACCTTTCAGGCTAAATATCACTTAAATATTCCTTCCTTTTCTACTGTTTATGCTCAGCCATGCCTCTGCTATTGCTTAGTCTCTAAAACATTACACTTTTAGAATACAAAACAGTCAACAGTCAATAAGAGTCCATAGCTAGCTCAGCCTTTCTTTTGAATTTAGGGTGCTGTGGCTGATTCTTACTTAGCCCACTGTCTCAAACAAGTGTCTGATTTAGCAGTAATTTTTTTACTGCCCAATTTGAGTCCTTTTGAGAAACTGTGTCCTCAAATTATTTCAGGACAGTAGTTTGGAAGAAATCTTGATATGAGGTCCTATGCTTTTTTTCAGCTCTGAGGATCCTCTCCATCTTTCATTCAATAAATGGAAGAGGGAAATAAAGAGCAAAAGCAACATTGCAATGTCCTTATTTCAAATGCTTTGCACAAATTCCTGCTTTTATTGTATATGTATAGCCAATGAAAAGCCTACCGAACTTGGGACCATTTTAAACTATCCCATCCTTTAATCCAAAATTAGATACTTTCACTTGGAAAATGTGGTTAAGGTATAACTTGAAGTTATAAGGTATAACTTAAAGGTATAAGATTTCATTTTTTTCATTTATCTAATTGTTTCACTTGACTTTGAAAAAGGCAATAGATTCAAGATACTCATTGTCAAAGGACTCATTCTACTATCTATGGCAACTTTAAATAATATGAATTAGCGTGAGCAATGTGTGTGTTCATCCTTTGTTGCCGAAGAAGACCAACGATGATGTGACTTGCACTTGACTTTGTTTTGAGTGAGACAGGGCTGTGCAGGTCATGAGCCTCACTTCTCCTCCAGAGCCATCTAGATCCAGTGACAAGATATTCACCAGGATGACTAGAGATGATGCAGGATGAAGCAATTGGAATTAAGTGACTTGTCCAAGGTCACACAGCTAGTGAGTGTCAAGTGTCTGAGGTGAAATTTCAACTCAGGTCCTCCTGACTCCTACACTGGTTCTCTAGCCACTGCACTACCTATCTTCCCCCAATTTGAGCACTATTCTTAGATTCAGATACCACCTCCAAGGACTGGAAAGGCAGATTAATATCTTCCTTTGCTCTTAAATTTTCAGTATAGAAATCATAGTTTTTACTTCCAGCTACAGGGGAAGACATAGACTATGACATATTAACCAGATGCTATTGCTGAATTCAACTGAATTTAGGTTAATATGCATATAAACTTTTGAGGACTAAGAAAAAATCTAATGATGGTGCCACAAAGCTATCTGGGAGAATGAGTTACAGTTAGACATGATGAAGGAAAACAAATTAGGAGATAAATGCAAGTATACAAAATAGAGTTAGTGATTCTCAGTAAATGAGTTGGGAGGTAAAGGAAAAAGCTACATATTTATATATGAACATTTGTAAAAAAAAGATTACATATAAATGAACAATTAATTATAAGTTGAACATGTGTTTCCCAGGATTTGACCAGAATTTGAGGCAGCAAAACTTCTATTGGAAAGAATTTGTAATTGTACTCCAGAGTATCAGAATCTAGCCTATTCAAAATCCTTGCCAATCATGTCAAATATTCTAGAAGCACAAGCCCTGCTTACAGATGATATAGAAAAGTCTTACTAGAAGACATGCAAAGTTTAGGAAATTTCTGATTTAAATGTAAGGACAGATTTGGTTGGGGAAATGACATTTCCCTAAACAAATTGGGGGAAAAATATCAGTCAATCAAAGGACATGTAACATAAAACTCCTTGAAATTTCAATAGAATTGCTAAGTCATCTTTTAATAAATCCCACTGATATATCTAACTTAATCATTAAGTTTCTTAAATGTTTGGCAGCCCACAAAAAATTCTTTTGAGATCTTTGTTCTTTCTCTATTATTGCTAATTAACTTATGCCCAAACATACTGACATACCCATATTTAAAATATTAGCCAATGAAAAGTTACTGACTGTGATTATGATTTTATCAATCTCTTGTTGACCATGACAAAACTGTTAAAAATAATTCCTCCAATGAAGTAAGTTATGAGGGTTGACTATCTCTTTTTAGATAAGTATTTTCTGGTTTCGTGTGTTTGACTTTTGACATAGGAATGTCTTATTTTAGCAGGAATTTGTGGTGGTTGTTGTTGTTGTTCTCCGTTTTCCAAGGCCCGCTGCATATAATTCCATATGTGGCTTCCAGTATTTGTTTTCTTCTGGACAAATTACTTCTTGATATTTTGAATATTTTTTAAGTTGTTCTTGGAATTCAATATGTGAAAAATTATTATCAGCAGACAAGAAAGAGCAGATATCTATTATGAAAGTAGCATCACATGGGTAAACTTTAAACAATATGAACTAGAGTCAGCACTATTTCTAGCTGCAAATACCATCTCCAAGGACCAGGAAGGCAGATTGATATCTTCCTCTGCTCTTAAATTTTCAGTATAAAAATCATAGTGTCAGAGAATAGGAAAGAGAAGAGTAGAAAAAATGTTATGTATCTATAGAATTTACTTATGATATCAATATTTAGTTTTATATAAAGACTATTTCCTAGGACAATTTCCAACATATTTTGTGTGGAAATAATCTCTCTCAATATTACCATGGCCTGAGTGAAGGAAGAATGAAGGAGGAAATCAGGAAAAATCTGATCCAATGCTTTAAAAAATACACTTTCTGTGGTAACAGTGTATTTGGAGGTAGAAACTAAACTTCTAAAATGCAAGCCCCAATAGCAGAGCCAAGATGGTAGAGTAAAAGCAGTGACTTGCTAGATCTCTCCCCACCTAACCCCTCAAAAACCCTGTAAAAATGTTTTGAAACAAATTTTAGAGCAGCAAAAGCCATAAAATAAGAGACTGAAGCAAATTTCCAGTCTAAGACAATCTGGAAGACTAATAGGAAGGGTCTATTGCCCCAGGCTGAAAGCAGAGACCAGTTCAGCATGGGCCATGCCAGCATGTAAGGAACTAGAACAGGCCTAACTCAATTGAATCACTGGCCACTGCTGAAGCAGAGGCTGCTTCTGCAGTCTTCCACTTAACAGAGAGCTCAAAAGCCAAGTAACTGGCTGGGAAAATGAGCAAATGGGAAAAAAGAAACAAACTATAGATTCTTACTTTCTCAGTGAAGAGATATTTTCTTACATCATTGATGATGAGGAAGATCACTACATATAACCAGAAGCAGACAAGCAAAGCAAAGCTCCTGCATCCAAAGCCTCCAAGAAAAATATGAATTGGTCTTAGGTAATGGAAGACCTCAAAAAAGATTTGAAAATCAAATAAGAGAAGCCAAGGAAAAATTGGTAGCTCAAATGAGAGTAATGCAAAAAAAAAAATCATGAAAAACTAGCTAACAGTTAGCCAAAGGAAAACTGAAGGAAATAACGCAATTAAAATTAGATTAACCCAAATTAACCCAAATGGCAAAAGGGGTCTAAAAAGCTGATGAGGGAAATACCTTAAAAAACAGAATGGGTCAAATAAAAAAAGAGGTCCAAAACCCTACTGAAGAAAATAATTCCATCAAAGTTAGAATGGAGTAAATGGCAGCTAATGACTTTATGAGAAATTAATAAATTATAAAACAAAACCAAAAGAATGAAAAAATCAGAAGCCAATGTGTAGTATCCAACAACTGACCTGGAAAATGGAACTAGGAGAGACAATTTAAAAATTATTGGACTACCTGAAAATCATGATAAAAAAAATCCTACATATAATTTTTCGTGAAACTACCAAGGAAAAATGCCCTGATATTCTAAAACCTGAGGGTAAAATAAAAATGAAAAGAATCCATTAATCACATGTTGAAAAAGATCCCCAAAGGAAAACTCCTAGGAATATTATAGTCAAATTCCAGAGTTCCCAGGTCAAGGAGAAAATATTGCAAACAGCCAGAAAGAAGTAATTCGAGTGTTGTAGAAACATAATCAGGATAACAGAAGATTTTGCAATTTCTATACTAAGTGATCAGAGGACTTGGAATATGATATTCTAGAGGTCACAGGAGCTAGGATTAAAATCAAGAATCACCTATCAAGCAAAAGTGAGCTTAATTCTTCAAAGGAAAAAATGAAATTTCAATGTAAAAGAGGACTTCCAAGCATTCTTGTTGAAAACACCAGAGTGGAATAGAAAATTTGACTTTCAGATACAAGAATCAAAAAGATGAAAAGGTTCATAGGAAAGAGAAATCATAAGAGACTTATTAAAGTTGAACTGTTTACAATCCTACATACAATGATGATATTGTAACTCACAAGATCTTTCTCAATATTAGGACAGTTGGAGGGAATATATACATACATACATATATACGTACATACACATATATATTCATATATACATGTGTATAGGAATATAAGCACATATAAACACATATACATATATGGGTATATATGCATATATACCCATATATGTATATGTACGTATGTGTAAGTATATATGCATGTGTGTGTGTGTATGTGTGTGTGTGTGTGTAGAGAGAGAGGGGGGATAAGCTGACACAGGATGAACTGAATATGAAGGGATGATACCAACAAAAGAAAACTATGTGTTGAGAGGAATATACTAGGAGAAAGAGAAAGGGAGGGGTAGAATATAGTAAATCATCTCACATAAAAAGTGCAAGAAAGAACTTTTACAATGGAGAGGAAGAAGCAGAAAATGAGAGGGAATAACTGAACCTTCCTTTCATCGAATTGAGCTTTAGGAGGGAATAACATGCACATTTAATTTGATATGGAAGTATACCTTACCCTACAGGAAAGTAGGTGTAAATGGGTTAAGAGAGGGAGAATAATAGAAGAGATGGCAGATTGGGGGAAAGGGTAATCAGAAGGAAATGCTTTTGTAGAGGGACAGGTCAAAAGAGAGAATAAAATAAATAGAGGATGGGACAGGATAGAGAGAAACATAGTCCTTCACAACATGACTGCTATGGAAGTTTTTACATAACAACAAATGTATGACTGTATTGAATTGTTTGCCATCTCAATGAGGGTGGATCAGGAGGGGGAAGGGAGAGAATGTGAAACTCAGAACTTGAAAAATGAATGTGAAAAATTGTTTTTTACATGCTACTAGGAAATAGGATATATAAGCAATGGTATAGAACTCTATACTACACTACAAGATAATAGAAAGGAAGGGGATAAGAAGCAGGGATAATTGAAGGGGGGGTAATAAAAATATACTCTGTTCCTTGGGTAGGTGAAGGGGGAAGATGAGGAGAAAATTTGAAATTCAAAATTTTGTGGAAGTGAATGCTGAAAACTGAACATAAATGAAGTGATAAAATAATTAATTAAAAATAAAATGCAAGCCCTGTGATCAAGTGGCAGCAACTCTTTAAAATCCTACAATATATCATTTTCCATACATAGAGATGACTATTTAAATTCACAATTGTTATATAATGTAATGAGTTGCTGCATTGGCCACTGACTGACTGGCTTTGGGATCTTGGGGAAGTCATTTAAAATTTCAAATGGTTTCAAATTCTTTATTCTTTTAATTTTATTTTTGATTTATAGAATAAAACAAACATTTCTGTAACATAACACAATAAAAAATATGGAGATGAAACTGCAAATCTACAATGGACAACTTACTATTCCTTTCAAATATACAACAAAATTATCATGTAAATTTCTTTTTTTCCTTTCCCCCTTACCCTAGGGATGGCTACCATTACACACAAATAGGAAATGATAGAAAGATACATACATACATACACACATGCATAATACAGATAGATACATAGATACATAGCTACCTACATACATAGATACATAGAGATAAATAAAATTATTTCATACATACCTCTATTTTTCAATTCGGTTTTTTTTTTGGAAGAAGAGAAACTTAATGACAGTGTTGCATTCTTTAAGGGACTTTAGGGAGGTCACTCATTAGGAAGCACAGATCTTAAATTCCAAAATAAATTTGACATAATATAGAGATCTCAAAACTCCTTCAACCAAGAAAAAAATAAAACATACCAAATGAAAAACAACTAGTTCTTGATTCCTGGGCTGCTTTGAGGTTACATGAGCCATGGATTCTGTGGAGGTCACCACAGTTTTGGTCTGTAGAAGAAATCATTTGCCACCTAGGTCACAGACCATCACTTTTATCTGTTGGTCTATCAACCTGTGATCATAATTTTTTTCTACTCCTGTTGATTTTAGGATTCAGCTTTTGGGAAAATGAATCCATTATATATAATTCACTAAATTTTATTATCAATTGCAAATCTATCACTCAAATAAATTTTATATTTTTTTCCTCAATTTAAAAAGTCCAAACAACCATGAAATCAAAGAAGTCTGAACTGGTAAGGGACTCTGTTACAATAATCTACTTCTTACCCTAACAGACTGCACAAGTTTGTTATCCAGACTCCAGAGCATCAGAAGACTTGGAATTAAATCCTAGCTCTCATATCTCATAAAACTGGGGCAAATCCCTTAATCTTCCTAGGACTCACCTTCCTTTTTTTAATTATTTTTTTTTTTTTAGTTTTCAACAGACACTTCCAAAAGATTTTGAGTTCCAAATTTTCTCCCCATCTATCCTGTTCACCAACCCAAAACAGCATGCATGCTGATTACCACTTCCCCCAATCTTCCCTCCCTTCCATCACACTCCTCTCTTCTCTTACCACCCTCACCTCAATTTTCCTGTAGGGCAAGATAGATTTCTATACCCTATTGCCTGTATGTCTTATTTCCCAGTTGCATGAAAAAGCAATTTGTAACATTCCTTTTTAAAACGCTGAATCCCACATTCTCTCCCTTCCTCCCTCCCTACGCACACCCATTGAGAAGGCAAGAAATTCCATTTAGGATACATATGGAGTCATACAAAACACTTCCATAACAGGCATGTTGTGAAAGACTAATTTTATTTCCTTCCATCCTATCCTGTCTCCCCATTTATTCTATTCTCTCTTTTCACCCTGTATTTCCTCAAAAGTGTTTACTTTGGATTATCTCCTCTTTCCATTTATCCTCCCTTCTATTACCCTACACACACCCTTTATCCCCTTGCCTGCTACTTTCCAGTAGGGTAAGATAGACTTTCAAACCATATTGAGTGTGCATGTTATTCCCTCCTTAAGCCAAATGCGATGACAGTAAGGTTCACTCTTTCCCTCTCACCTCTCCCTTTTACCCCTCCATTGAAAAAGCTTTTCTTGCTGCTTTTATGTGAGATAATTTATCCCATTAGATTTTTCACTTTTTCCTCCCAATATATTCCTCTCTTGACCCATAATCCCCTAATTTTATTTTTTAGCTCTCATCCCTGCATATTCAACTCACCATGTGACCTCTGTCTATATGTGTATAATCCCTCCAACTACCCAAATACTGAAAAAAGTCTCAAGAGTTACAAATATGATCTTTCCATATAGAAACATAAACAGTTCAACTTTAGTAAGTCCCTTAAGATTTCTCTTTCCTATTGACCTTTTCATGTTTCTCTTGATTCTTGTATTTGAAAGTATGATTTTCTATTTCTTTGGTCATTTCAACAAGAACACTTGAAAGTCTTCTATTTCATCAAATAGCCATGCTGGATAGGTGATTCTTGGGTAATAACTTGTATTCTCATAGATTTGACAAAGTTCTTTATATATTTTACATATGAGACTTTTATCTGATAAACTGTGAATAAAATTTTCTCCAATTTTCTGTTTTCCTTCTGATCTTGGCTACATTTGTTTTATTTGTACAACAAACTTTTTTAATTTAATGTAATCACAATTATCCATTTTACATGTAACTTTGCTCTCTATCTCTTGTTTAGTCATAAATTGTTTGCCTATTCATCAATCTGATATGTTCCATATTCTTCTAAAGTTTTTCTAAAATCTTTCTTTATATCTAGGTCACACATGTATTTTGACCTGAATTTCTTTATTTCTTAAATGAAGCACTTTGTCTTGACTATTTCTAAGAGCCTTTTCAATTCTAATATTCTATCAATCCACAGATTATTTTCCTAGCATAAATGTTGGATTTGTGATGACATACTTCCTTCCCATTGTGATATCTTTGCAAAATATTTTGCATGAAAGGTTCAAATAATATTGGAACAGACAGAGCTGAATGACTTTCTTATAGACCAAGCTTAAGATATTGGCCCCGTTAGCAGAATACACTAATCAACTAAGCTACCCAGTTACAGGCAATAAAGCAAATATAGACTTTCTCTTTGATCCCCATACCCTACCTGTCTTTTGTCATATACATCTACCAACTTGTCTGCCTAGGCAAAGGAAAGTAAATCACTGAAACAATTATTTGGGGAGTTTTGGTGAACTGCTAAATTTCCAATTAGGGAGAAAATTGTCTTGAATGTTCCTGCAATTAAGCAGTTGAGACCAGATATCTAAATGAAAAACATAACAAAAAATCTGTATGACATATTCTGTTTAAAAATCATCAACTATAGTCAAATCCATCTGTGAAAGTATATTTAGGTGTAAAGCGAAAACACAAAGATATTTACTATGTTGTAAAATTTAAAGCAACAGTGATCTAAAAATTGTCTTAAAATATCATTTGCCACATTCAGATGTGTCTGTGTAATTGAGAAACTCTACTTTTATAGCAAGAAGATAAGCAAATATAAGTTCATAACCTTTCTGAACATATAAAAGAAAAGCAGTTTGAATCTCATATAAAACCTGGAAATTCCTTTCAACAATCTTAGGAATATTTAAATGATAAGTAAAAGTTGTGTGTGGTTTTTGTGTTGAGGAGAGGGAGAGTGAGGGAGGGAGAGGGGTGGAGAGAGAGAGAGAGAGAGAGAGAGAGAGAGAGAGAGAGAGAGAGAGAGAGAGAGAGAGAGAGAGAGAGAGAGAGAATTGCAGCTGGGAATCACTAATATCCATTACAAAAATTTCCACTAGAGCAGAAACAGCTGTTTTTAAAGTCAGATCCTCTGATCCCGAAGTTTTCTTTGCTGAGGAAGAAGGATAAGCAATTTATCATTGGAAGCTGCTTAGCTTTTGACTGGAAAGGCAAGTCTGGCATAAAAGAACCACTCATAAAAATAGATTGAAAAAGTTTGATTTGAGTGTCCCTTTCCCCACTTAATAACTCCATGACTGTGGCCAAGTGGCAGCACCATTTTCAGTTTCCTTATCTGCAAAACAGATAATTTCTATTAACTGCCTCCCATAGTTGCTGTGAGGAAAATGCTTTTTAAAGTGTAAAGGACATAGAGAATCAGTGGAAACATGGCATACTGAATCGAAAACTGGTGCTGATGACACACAGTTGTCTCTGCCAGTTGTATGACCTTTGGCAATTCACTTAACCTCTCAGTGCTGCGGCAACTTTCTAAGACTTTGAGTTGCAGAGTTTGCTCCCTGTATCGGTAGAGAGGATTTCCTCACCAAGAGTTCCCTGTACTCATGAAATCATAGTTAAATCTAATGAAGGGGAAAGAAAACATAACTGACATTTAATGATGTGTCCTGAAAGATAGTAATTATATCTGTGATTCCCTGGTATAGGGAACTCCAAAAGGAGGAACCTCCCTCTAGTAATTCAAATTTTCACTTTCTTTGAGATTTATAGTATAGAAAATTCCTTGGAATACTGAGATAGTAAGTGACCTACCCAGGACTCACAACCAGATCGTGACAGAGATCAGTTCTTCCTGACTTCAGGGCCAGCTTTCTATTCTCTAAACTATTCTACGTCTCAATGACAGTCATTATTAGAAAATACTTCTCTCATGTAATTAGATATTTTTAAATACTTTCATATAAGAATTGTCAATAGTATAAAGAAAATTATGTGGTATTTAGGGTCAAAGTCATAAGTCTGAATCTCACTTCTGGTATTTATTACCTGTTTAACCTTGGTCAGGTCCCAATATCTTTGGCCTCACTTCATTTGTAAAATATCCTACGAATAAACTAGATAGCATCTAATACCTTTTCTAGGTCTAAACCTATGAAGTTTTGTCTATATGTTTGTATATAATATAAGTCTATGTTTGTATATAATATAATTTTATATAGAGTCATGTAATGCTGCATTAATAATAAAGAGGAAATTTTCATTTTTCACAGATATTTATCTGTGCATAATGCAATGTAGGTGATACAGTGGCTTGAGCACTAGACTTGGAATTATCATGAGTTCGAATTTGGTCTCAGACACATACTAGCTGTGTGACCCTGGGAAAGTCACTTCACCCTGTTTGCCTCAGTCCTGCATCTGTAAAATGAGCTAGAGAAAGAAACGGCAAACTACTCCAGTATCTATGCCAAGAAAACTCCCAAAATGGGGTCACAAAGAGTCGGACATGACCGAACAGTAGAAACAACAACAAAAATGCATTTTGAGGGGCAGTATAATGTTAATGGTTCTAGACTTGGAATCATGAGTCTTACCTCTCCTATTTATTAACAATAAAAATTTGAACAAATTGCTTAGTCTTTCTGAAAGTCATTTGCTCAGATATAGATGGGTTGTGCTCTGGATTAAGGGAGGTAATTTCCACACCAGTGAAACAAAGTTCATTGACATAATATTTTCATTGCAACAGTGAACCACACTGTGTTCAAGAAGTATTACTCATGGTTTCACAACATATAGTTGGCAGCACTTTTATTCATTTATATAAAATAAAGGTTGAGCATATTAAAAGGCACCTTAATTATTAACTCAGCCTAATACATAAATCTTTTAGCACAGGTATCAAATCTTATTCATTTTTCTGATCCCTACAGTCTTTTACATTTGTACCTTGCAGAGGCTATAATAGGCACTTAACATGCTTGTTGATTGCTAAACAATTATATATGCAGTCTTATACATTATATGTTGCACCATCTCTGGCGAGATCACTGTCTTTGAAGAAAGAGGACCTGGACTTAAATCTCACCAGTGATCCTTTCCACCTGTCTCATTAATATCTCATTAATAATTTGTGTTCTCTGAGATCCCATTTAGCTCTAAAGTTGTAATCTGTGATCCTTGGCAGTTATAATAGTTGTTTAATGTATTAAAAATGAATGAAATTGGAAGCATTACAAATGTTAGTTTTCTGGGAGCACGGATATGATCTCAAATCCACTTGGCATATAAAGAGGGAAAGAAATGCAAAGTCACAAACAGTATTAAGCACCTATGGTTAGAATATCTCCTCTAATTTGCTTATAAACTATTTCCACAAAATAAAATAAAAAGTTGAATAAAATGGCTTTATCTGCATACATTCAAAATGAGAATGATTAGTTACTAAAAGAATCAAGTGAAAATTAAAGCGTAGCTTCAGTGCTGTTAAATAAACCAAATGGCATAATGTGAGTTAGCAAAAATAGGAATAAAAAATGGCATATTTCCTCAGATAAAGCAGATGTTCAAAACATATTGCCCTTTAAAAACCTAGAAATAGATAAAATGGTTCCACTTTGATTTTATAAATGTGGCAGTTTCTTAGTTGTTTTGACAATCAATAATGCATCTGGTTCACTATCACTAATTTGCAGAAATAATCATCTGCTCCTAGAAAAATAAGATTCATTCTCATACTTGAAAGAAAACCAACTACCTCCCAGACAGAACTAATCTAACACGGCATCCCGTATGAATAGCATCGGCGTCTAATACAAGATGAGCAATCATAGCAATATATGGGATAGGAATTTCCAAAAAGAAAACCCAAGGAAGATATGAGTGTAGATGTTATTGTTTGAAGAACATATCTTCACACCACCTCATCACATGTCAAAAGTACTTCACACCATGGAACACATGGCTCTAATGAATTAAAATCGAACCAGTACTGGATCAGATAATTGCCACACAGGAAACTTAGAGTTTCATATGCACATGGAGGACTGTGAAGACATGTGAAAAATGTTTCTTTAGTAAAAATAAGGATTATTTTCTGGTTAATATTATAATTAGATTTCACACTTTACATTCACATGTTACTAATGGTGTGTTCAACATATTGTGGGCTTTGTTCACTGAATAAAAACATCAAAATATTTTGACTATGTTAGTGTAGCATATCTTTCTAAAAAGAACGTTTTGAGTTTACAACATTTCTCTCCTGTTCACTTTTATCTAGACTGAGCTACAAGAGTGGCTCAGCTTAATGAACTGAAAGCAAATTCTCAACTACACTGAGCTGCAGAGGTTAGAAATCATAGAATTTTAATATGAAGGGAACTTAATTATCTATATCAATTTGTTAATCTTATAAACAGTGATATTGAAGCCTAAAAAGTCTAAATAATTTATTTAAAGTGACAAAGGCAATGCCAGGACCCACATCTTATGACTACCATGATACCAGTCCTCTTTCTGTGGTGGAACAGTGAGTAGAGAGTTAGGCTTGAAGTCAGGGAGAACTGAGTTCAAATCCTCCATCAGATACTTGCTAGCTATGTGATATTAAGTTATGTAACCTTTAAACTTCAGCTGTAATATTTTCATCTGCCTTACAGAGGCATTATTAAAATCAAATGAGATAATACATGTAAATCACTTTGAAAAATTTTAAAAACTGTAAATATAAACAAAATTGCATATACCATTATGATACAAATTTTGGATGATGATGATGATGATGATTTATCAAAGAAACTTTAGTTTGCAAATCTGACTAGAAAAAGGAAAATTAAGAAAAACACCTTTCAAAATGGTAAAAGGGTTTCCATAAAATATCTTGTTTACAGGATTTGTAAATTCATAGTATTTTGTAATTTTATTATTCAAATTGGCCTTAATGACAATGAAAGTGAAAGTGACATACATAAAGTGTTTTGTTCAAAGTAAACAATTAAACAATGTTTGAAGTCAGGGCTAGAATTCATTCCCATGGGGTTCAGCCATTGTATAGGTTCCAGGAATGGAGTAGCATCATGCTCCCATTTTTCCTTGAAAAGGGAGAAAAGCATAGACTGCCAGCAAGATTTGGAGTTTATGCTTAATTATCTTCTGGTACATTTAAAAATCAGGTAGAACTTATTGCCTTGTTAGAAATCTCATATGTAAAGGTGACTTGAGGTGACCCAAGGGTCAATAGAAAACCACATGATGCAATCACTTATATATATTATATATAAACTTTCTCCATCTGGCACTTTGGATGTTTTATAAATATTAAGTCATTTCATACTTACAACTCAGGGAAGGGGGGTGTTATTGTCCCTCCCTTTTACAGAGGAAAAAGTAAGGTAGACAGGGGTTAATTTGAGTTGTTCCAGATCATACAGTTATTTGAGAATAGATTAAAATCAGGTATTCTTGACATCAAATCCAGTTCTCTATGCAGCTGATGTCACATAGGAAAAATATGTTTACAAAAAGTGGTAAATAAGATATTATCATATGTGATTGGAATAATTTCTCACAATACTATATGTATTTAAGAGTAGATAAAGAGGTAGGCAGCTAAAGTGAATGAAAACAAACAAAAGGTCCATCCAAGTCACTCAAGTAGCATTTATTACATACCTACTATGTGCAGACACTAAACTAAGAGCTGAGAATACACAAAAAGACAAACAACTATTCCACTCTCAAGGAAGTCATAGTCAAAAAGAGGGCCCAGAATGAAAACTATGTACAAACAACACATACACAGGATAAACTGTCTTAGAGGAAAGATCTAAGAATTAGGTGTCTAAGAAAGACTTTTTCCATAGAATATGAAACTTTAGCTGAGACTTGAAGAAAGTTTAGTAAACTACAAGGTAGAAATAAGGAAGGAGCATTCTAGACATGAAAGAAAACCAATGAAAAGGCCTAAAGTCAGTAAATGAAAGATAATGTATTCTCAGCATAGCAAGGAGACCAGTGTCATGGGATTACAGAGTAGGTTGAGATGATATTCAAATGCTTCCTAGACATATAGGAATTATAAAAAAAAAATCTGAAAGGTCTCTGGTTCATTGAGATAGAATATTTATGAAAATACATGTCCACTAATCATATATAACCAGAAGCACCATCTGGACTCATGGAAGGATCCCAGATTCCTCAAAGTATTACAGTTTTTGCTATTTATTTATCCTTTGTTCTAGAAGAGGACACATGACATCAGGAGGGTGATGTCTTCACTTGCAATTTAATTGGATTTAAATGAGGCAGAGCTGTGCAAAGTCATCAACTGCCTTCTCTCCTTCAGAGTTATCAGAATCCAGTGGCAAGATACAGGGCAAGACAACTGTCAATGGCCCTGAAAACAGTGAGAGTACCCAGCCTTTCTAAGGTAAGGTGTCTCAGTTTGTCTGTGGCTATACCCATTCAATGATTAAAGACTAGGTAAGAATTGAGGTAAAAGATGACCTAATTTGCCTTCACAAAAGAATCAATCTGGATCAGCTCAGAGGTAAGTGTACAGTCTCTTCTCAAACATCTACTATACTTCCCTAACTATAATCAATCAACTTTCTTCCACTTTAAGGAAGGGAGTATGCTATCAGAGTTGCTAAGATATCAGAAAATATATAGTTTAAAGATTACAAAAAGAATGTGTACTTTAGGGTGTGTGGAAGGAGCTATATCCTCACCCTTTCCCCTATATAGGTTAAGCTATTTTTTCCTTAAATGGTAATGAGAAATTTTGTGGGATTTGGTTAGCACAGGAGATTAAGGGCCCAGTTTGTTGATTCATTTCCTCATTGCTTGAGTATGAAGAGTCAAGGATTTCTGAGGCTTGGCTGATGGATCATAATGGAAACCTAAGGCAAAAGACTACTGAGCTAATTCAGCCCCAGGGGTCATCAATGCCTATCTTTGTTGAATACTCTTCCTCTACTTTGGCTAAATGCATTGCTTTTTTGTTGAATGAATAATGAATATCTCCTTTATTTCAACATGGACCCTAAATGACCAGGGAACTGGCCTGAGTCAGTCCAGTCTAGAACAGGATACATTCAGCTTTAGTTATACTTTCTAACTGCCTTATTTATGGTTGTTCCTCTGCAATGTGGACAGTAGGAGTAGAGCAAGTGTAAAGGCTACGAAAAACCTCTGGGAATCAGAAAAATTTCCTTTCACTAAGAATGCAAGAAATTCACAGTTGTCCCTCCAATCTATGTTATTGTGTTTTCAAAAGGCAAAAGAATATCTCCAACAACAACAACAACAACAAACAAACAAAAAACCCAAAAACTAAGCTAAAAGATATTTTATTTTTCCCCAAATCCATACCCTATACATGCATCTGGGATCCTGAGAAATAATAGTTTTTGAAAATAGTTTTCTATAGTCGTCATCACTTAATTCCAGGTATTCTATTTCTTTTCATGAGACATGAAGTCTAAAAACAAAATACCAAACTTCTGGGTTTGCTTTCATCTTTGTGTAATAGCCATTCTGGCAAGGTTGGACTGACTGCCTTCGAGGAATTTTAAGTCTCTAGAGTTGTACTGCATCAAAGGGCAAGAAGAGAGAACTCTTATCATGGGATCAAGGTTGAAAGACAGAGTTTCTATTATAGTGGAAGTTTGGAAAATCTCTCTGAGTGAGACAAGAAGAGATTTAGAGAGATTCAATTTAGTGGCAGTGAGTGACAAATGAACCACTTCCCAAGAGACTTAGAAGCAAAGGGGTCTGTGTTTACTGGATCCAGCTGAGGACAAGCTGAGGACCGGATTGTTAAATTTGCAGCATAAGCATTCATGTATCGGAAACTGACGAGGGCTACAAATCAGGCCTTGAGCTATTGTTTTGATCAGTCTAGATTTAATGAAGTGATGGAGAAAATGTTAATGAGAGTTAAAAGTTAAAATCATGTCACCCACATTTTAAAGAGTCTGTTGCTAAATATTTACCAGTATACTCCTACCAAAAAGCTTTTTTTAATCACCTAAAGACTCACAGCTCAACTTATCAAGAGAATCCAGCAGAATATCTGAATTCTGGTTTCTTAACTGGAATAATTATGAATATACTACACTCTCTATTTCTCCCTTTTACTTTGCAAAGATGTGTCAAAATTAATTACTAAAAGTTCTATATTTAAGCATTCTGCCTGCTAGTTATTTACTTTTATAAGAGCTCAATAAAAATAAAATTATTTTATTACCTCAACAATAATACAATTTACCATAGAAAGTGTACAAGGGAAGGAAAACCTGAAGACTCTTGATTACTGAGCTGTCTGGGAAATCACTATTCTGGCTCAGCAATCCACAGATTTCTTGGGTCTTGAAACATCTCTTTAACTCTGTTTATAATTTGTACTTTTAAAGTTGTTTTTTAACCTTTGCAAAAAAAGGAATTGTGTTTGTCCTTCGTTGCCAAAGAAGATCATGCCATCAGAGAAATGATGACATGACTTGCACTTGACTTTGTTTTGAGTGAAGGAGGGCTGTGCAGGTCACCAGCCTCACTTCTCCTTCAGAGCCATCTGAATCCAGTGACCAGATATTCATCAGGATGACTGGAGATGATCCAAGATGCACTGGGAGATCTTGGGCCCTTTAGCCTCCTTCTCAGACTAAAGCCTTCAGGAGCTAATTTCATTATCTCTAAGCATGCTGGTTCCTTTGTGCCTTTGGGGTTTTTTCTCGATACAGTACAGAGGGGAAGTGAATTGGAGACCTCTAAGAGGTTACATATTGAATGAACCACACAGGGACTCCTGCTGGAAGACACCTGAAATGGCAGGAGATGGAGATCAAGGTCAACTTAAAAAGTTTTCTATCAACTGGAAGGAATTTGTCCCTAGAATGAATAGAATCTACAGTCTATGTCATATACTGGTAAGGCTTCTTATTGTATTGTATTTTATCTATTGCAATTAAATCAGTTGCAAACATGATGATGTCTGAAATAGAAGGAAGGCTATGACTAGTGGGGTGGAAGTATAAGATATTTGATTAATTGACACACACATCCCTGGATGATGTCAGAACAGGCTAATCTAACCTATGGGACAAAGCTTATGCACATGCGAAATCTAGCTTCCTGTAGGCTTTTGAGTAATTAGTTTGCTAGGGCTCCCTAGTTACTAGAAAATGTTCAAATATGCTTGAGAGTTACTTGCCTTAAACTGAAACATTTACAAAAGATGCCAGTTCCCATTGTGTGTATCTATGTGTGTGTATCTATCTATATCTATATACACACAGACACATATTTATATACACATATACACATGCATATGTATGCACATATATGTATATATATGTGTATATGTTCATGTACACACACACATACACATACATATGCACATTTTTTTGTTCTGATAATTTCTTAGTTGGAACTCACATATGCCATGGCATTTTCAAAATCAGAGGTAAATTAATCTGCCTGACTGGGTTAAAGCTTGGCACATGCATCTCCTCTGTTCTTTCATTTGTTCTTAATCAAGTATTTCTAATTCATGATACAGTGGAAACATCCTTGACTTTGAAGTCAAAAGCACTAGGTTTTGAATCCTATCTTCACCATTTACTACTTGGCAAGTCATGCAAACTTTCCGGCCCTTAATTTTGTTTTGTTTTGTTTTGTTTTTATTCTGTAAAAAGATAAACTTGGACGAAATAGACTCTAAGGTTCTTAGCATTCTAAATTTATGATATTATAAGTTTTCTGTGAACATGAACTTCGCTTTTCCTCAAATACAACTGATCTAAAATCAATTTCATCCTTTTTCTCTTGTATTTAAGAATATCATGTTGAATCATATGTTAGAGTTGGAAGGGATATTAGATATTGATAATCCAACTACTTTCCATAATCATATTCAAAAGACTAAGGAAACTCAGGCCCAGAGATTTTATATGATTCATAGAATCTATTTACATTTTTATATTTTGTATGATTTTTCCTGATCATTTATTTAGTTAATATCAGAGCCAGCAAGAGAATTCCTTTTTAGAGACACAGTTCAGTGTTCTTTTCCTTTTCCTTTCCAAAAGTAAATTCTTCCATTTGATATCTGTCTCAGTCTGACCCCACCCTGCTTCCCTGGGTCCCAGTTTCCTCTTTTACAATGTAAGAGACTTGGACTAGATGACCTTTGAGCTACCTTCTAGATTTGAGATGATGAACTTCTGTTTTGTGAAATTCTCCACAACTCTTCAATATGACTCTTTTGCTCTAGTTAGGACAATCTTCTAAAAAGCTGCTCCTACTTCCACTCAAATGGAATGTCCCTTCTGTATTCAGCCACTGGAATTCTTAACTCAAGTCCTAGACTATTAGATTTGGAGTCAGAGAAACTAGATTCTATCAGTCTCTGCTATTTGTTCCCTCTGAGACACAAGGCAAATTTCCTCACTTCTCTGGGGCTTTTGTAAAACAAAGGATTGATCTGGATAACCTTAAAGGGCCCTTCTATTTTTAAATCTATAATTTTCCAAGAAAGCTGCCACGATTATTCCACTTCCTCTCCGGAACTCCCCTGAGACATTGATTACGCCATATACTTAAAACTTTATCATCCCTTTTCTTGAAAAACATTTCGGGTTTTATGTACCTACACCGCAGCTATTTTGCAACCTCTGAAAGGCAATGCCCCTGCTTTATACCTTTTTAAATTATAACAGCAGGTATCACAATTCTGCCCAACATGGCAAATGCTCAAAATTTGATTTAATAAATGATCTTAAACATTGATCAATGCTGGTGAAAGAGTTTGTCCCTCTTTACAAATATGTTCTATTTATCACATGTATATGTATGCACACACATATACACATATATAAACACATATGTGTATATATACACATCCACATACTATATATGTATGTATGTATATATAAATCCTAGTGCTTATGTTTTCATTCTCCATTTAGAACCTGCACATCAAGCAATGATTCAAGGTTTTGTCTTTTTTTTTAATTGAAAAGTTGGAGTATATTAAGTATATACACTATCTGAAACACAAAGTTGGCAGAGGAATTTTTCTTTACCACACAATCTATGTAATAAACTTAAAGCAACTGAAACCTATATATAAAAAATCCTCCTCTTGATAACCTTCCCAGAGTGTCAGTGGATAGTTTAAGGTTTATTTCTTTTCAAGCATAATCTTTATTCCCTTTTCCATAAGTCTAACGCAGAAATATTTCCAGTAGAGTAGAAGTGTATGGACAATGCAGAAAAACTCACTCATTGACTACAATTATTTAGTAATGAAATAATAAAGATAGATAAATAATGAGATTAAGTCCTCTAGAGAGGGAAATACAAGAAAATATTCAGATTAAACTACTTAGAGAAATTATCTCAAAGTAGAAGTCAGCAGGTTAATAGAGTTCAGACTATCCCAGTTGTTACATTTTTGTACTTAGTCCTCCTTAAGGTGGGAAATAAGGTCATTGGAGCATAGAGTAAAACTAGAGGAGAGAAGCTAATTCTACTGGGATTCCACCATTATGTTTACTAATTATTTCTATTTTATTAGTAAAGAATAGATTATGCTGCAAATCCCTCTAGATACAATTTATTTCTCATAAAATATGTACCCACTACTTTCCATCTGCCACCCCAAATAGTAAGCCTTTGCAGTATTATAACCAGGCTTTTCATTTCTTTTTAACTTGTAGACCCTCCAGACTCACTGGAGTGTGAGTAAAATGTGGGTAGGAGAGAAATCAGAGATTATATTTGAATTATTCATGAAAATATTGAATAAGAATTCAAAGCAGTATACTTATTTGACCCTCCCCCCACAAAAGTCTCTGTATAGTTAAAGAAAAGAAAACTCTCTCCCCAAAAATTCTGTTTTCAAAATCCTTTGGTCTTCTAGTTACTTTAAACTTTCTCATGCAATGAGAAAAAAAAATAAACCTTCAAAAATAACCAATATTAGAAAAAGCTGGCAATTTTATACTACAATTGAAATACCCTCTGGTTTTATTCATTTTTTTCTTTAATGTATTTTCTTATATGTAACTTGAGTTTATCAGTGTGGGTGCTCTCTGGTTAACAAATACCCCTGCTCTATGACTCTCAACTGGATGCTCTCGCAAAGTCTTCAAGTTGGTCTTCCTCTAGAGGTTTAGGTATGGCATGGATATCAATGGAGCACACAGTCTGAACATTACTCATTCCTTACTCTTGCTAAATGACTGGTTCACTTGTCTTTTTGTCTTACATCTCTCATGCTTTTCTATGATTTTCCACTGATTATATAATATATCCAACTCAAGCTCAACATTATCATTTGAGTGAAACCCAGTTTTGTTTCCTCAGAGAGTATGAAATTCAATGATTCACAGTCATATAACATCAATAAGAATATTGGTACTAAACTATGGGAGCATATTATTAATAAAGAGATATTTAAAGGATAAGTTGGCATCATTAAAAACTCTGTAAAACTCTCCAAAAGTAATCCATCCCATACTTCAGTTTAGGCTTCACCTGTAGCATCTATCCAGGAAATTGAACAAACTCAAAGTATTCTCCACCCAACTACAAACTGGATACTTGACAATACACATTCTCCAACTACTTATGTTCCCCATACAGGCAATTAGGCCAAACTCTTATGAGTGACCATGGAAATACATCTAGGAGTTACTGAAATATCTTGGAGCATGGTAAAACTGGTACAATGCCATCTATAAATAAAAACAAATCTGGACAATCTCATCACCGAAAAGGGAGATCTATCCTGTTTCCCTCTGTGTGTGTATGTGTTCATCTTTCATTGCCGAAGAAGACCATGCCATCAGAGAAATGGTGACATGACTTGCACTTGACTTTGTTTTGAGTAAGGATGCAGGTCCCCAGCCTCACTTTTCCTCCACAGCTATCTGAATCCAGTGATCAGATATTCATCAAGATGACTGTAGATAACCCAGGATGAGGCAATTGGGGTTAAGTGACTTGCCCAAGGTCACACAGCTAGCGAGTGTCAAGTGTCTGAGGTGAGATTTGAACTCAGGTCCTCCTGACTCCTGCAGTGATGCTCTATCCACTGCACCACGTACCTGCCCCTTAAGGTGCTCTATTGACCACTGAAATCACAACACAATATTGTACTCCCATTACAATGATGAACATCTTTGTTAAGCTTATCCCTTTTTGTTTTATAAAATGCTCAATAGTCATAATCAAAGTGAGGGTTGTTGAACAAATTTCTTTCTGTTACTAGAAATGTTGTATGACATTAATATATAGCCTCTTGCAGAATAAGCTTTAAGACACTGTTTTGCTATGTTGAATCAATAAGTGTAGTACAATCTTGCATAAACATAATATGACAGGTCAGTCATTAGAGACAAAACAGAAACCACCAAGAATTGACTAACTCGCTTGTTGGAAAGTTAACTCTCCTTTTAGAGACAAAACCTTTTTGTTGTTAGCATCTTCCCAGGCGTAAACAAAAATTGATTTATGATTAATGTTGATTTAGTGCGTGTTACAATTACGTGACAATTATTATAATAAGATGAATACTTATGAATAACAATGAGATGTTCTTTTTATATATTGTTCTAAATATTGATATTTTATAGCAGTGTTATTTAATGTAGTGAATACATCACTCCTCTGTTCTTCTACAGGCATTTATTACAAATACTTGAATTTTTGATGCAGAATCAATTAACTGTCAGGGCCATTTATGTTAGTGCACACATTTCTGTGGAATTTTAGTTCTTATAATTTATATTTAGACATTATTTTAGGATATAGCTTTATTTATGTACTTCCATATGTATACAAACCTATACTAGCAGGTATATATGTGTGTGCACATGTGTATGTGTATGTAGATGTGTGTATAAATATTTTTGCACAGTTTAGGGGGCCCTAGATAAAGAATTTTTCCATCAATTCATATCTGTACATTCCCTGAAACTTTTAGTTGTTGAGAGTTTTCAGTAACACAGAGATAAAGTAACTTCACCAAGGTTACAAGGTCAGTATGTATTAGCATTTGGCCTGGTACCCATATCTTCTTGGTTCTGAGGCCTGTTCTCTATTCATTATTCCATTCTGAATGTGTGTATGTGTAGAGAAAGAGAGAGATTAAGAGAGATGTATATAGATATATAGAGATACAGGCAAAATGTAAACATATATAGCTATAGATATAGATATAAACAAACATATATATTAAGAAAATATATATTCATTGTACATATGTGTGTATATATAATGCATGTGTATGCATATATGTGTACATATATATATATATATATATATATATATATATATATATATACATTGTGTGTGTATATGTGTGTGTGTGTGTCCATTTCCCATGTATATTGTATGGAAAGCTCTTTAAATAGCATTAATCCCTTCCTAATGGTAAATGTTTCCATGTATATTGTATATCCCCACCCTACTTTCAGTAAAACTTAAGTTCCTACTGAAATGTATTATTGTTTTAATAATTGTGTTCCCAGCACAAAATAAAGTCTTAATGATTGTTCATTGTATTGATTTTGTAAATAAAACTCATACACGTAGATAAGGAATACAACTAAATAATTTTACTTTATGTTATCATTATACTCAACCTTGTATGGTACAACATATTGCAATTACTTCATATGTTATTGATAATGTACAAATAACTCATAAAAATTTTACAGGTATAATCTGACTTTTAGCACACATGCACACATATATATGTATATGTAGATATTGATATATAGATATGAATAATATTTATGATCCAAACAAGTCAAACAGTCACCACTACCTTGAGGATCACCTCCTCTCAGATCCTATTGGAAATAGTCCAGGACCCTGAACCCAAGAAACTTGGGAATAGTAATTCTTTCAGTCATCATCATGGCAAGCAATTCCTATTGAGATGCATCCTGGCAGTTATTTCAGTAGGTTATAAAGCTATAGCTATTGTAAACCTAGAAGAGAAAGTTTTCCCCACCAGAGTACTTTGTGTCATCAAATCATCTATTTTTGAAAAAGACTTCATTTGCTTTTATCAGTGAAATGACATTAAAAAATAAACAGTGAGTGGTTTTTTTTAGGGGGAGGGGCATGTAGAGACAAGATGGAAGACTAGAGAAAGCACTCAGCCAAACTATCTGGAATGACAGAGCCAACAAATGTCAAGGACAGAAATTCTAACACAACTGAGGAGTTTGGAAATAGGGATCTGTGACACTGGAACAGAACTGGCCCAGAGCCCACATGAATATAGTCCCTGGCAAGAAGACTCTCAGATAGTTTACAGTGTCTACTATAGCTTTAAATGGGATTTCTCTTGTTATCTCTTACTGTTAGACTTTGTTAGTAATACATATAAATGCAAATGATTTATGTGAGTTTATTTTGTATCCTGCAACTTTTCCCAAGTTGTTTATTATTTCAAGAAATTTTTTACTTGATTCTCTTGGATTCTCTAAGTATATCATCATATCATCTGCAAAAAGTGATTACTTAACTTCTTCTTTGCCTAATGTAATTCCTTCCATTTCTTTTTCTTCTCTCATTGATAAAGCTAACATTTCTAGTACCATACTGAATAACAGTGGTGATAATGGGCATCCTTGTTTCACCCCTGATCTTATTGGAAATGCATCTAGCTTATCCCCATTTCATATAATGCTTGCTGTTGATTTTAGGTAGATACTGCTCATTATTTTAATTAAGGTTCCATTTATTTTTATGCTTTCCAGTGTTTTCAATAGGAATGGGTGTTGCATTTTGTCAAAAGCTTTTCCTATATATATTGGGATAATCATATGGTTTCTGTTAGTTTTCTTGTTGGTATGATCAACAATGCTGATAAATTTTCTAATATTTAGCCAATCCTACATTACTGATATAAATCTGACCTGGTCATAATGTATTATTCTCATGAAAAGTTGCAGTATTCTTTTTTCTAGTATCTTATTTAAAATTTTTGTATCTATATTCATTAGGGAAATTGTTCTATAATTCTCTTTCTCTGTTTTGGCACTTCCTGGTTTAGATATCAGAACCATATTTGTATTATAAAAATAATTTGGTAGGACCCTTTCTCTCCAGTTTTCCCAAATAGTCTAGAAAGTATTGAAATTAACTATTCTTTAAATGTTTGATAGAATTCACATGTAAATCTATCTTGCCCTGGAAATTTTTTTCCTAGGGAGTTCATTGAAGGCTTGTTCAATTTCTTTTTCTGAAATTGAGTTATTCAAATATTTAGCTTCCTTTTCTGTTAATCTGGGAAATTTATGTATTTTTAAAATATTAATCCCATTTCACTTAGATTCTCAAATTTATGGGGATACAGTTGACCAAAGTAATTCCTAATTATTATTTTAAATTCCTCCTCACTGGAGATGAGTTCATTCTTTTCATTTTTGATACTGGCAATTTTGTTTTCTTCTTTTTTTAATCAAATTGACCAAAAATTTATCAATTTTATCATTGTTTTCATAAAGCTAAATCTCACTTTTATTTATAGTTCAATAGTCTTCTTAATTTCAATTTTATTAATCTCTCCTTTGGTTTTCAGTATTTTTAATTTGGTATTTACTTGGGGATTTTCAATTGTTCTTTTTCTAGTTTTTTTCAGCTGCATGCCCAATTCACTGATCTCCTCTTTCCCTATTTTATTCATGTAAACACTCAATGATATAAAACTTCCCTTAAGGACTGCTTTTGCAGCGTCCCATAACTTTTGGTAGAGTGTCTCATTATTGCCATTTTCTTGAATGAAGTTGTTGATTGTTTCTATGATTCATTGTTTAATTGATTCATTCTTTAGGATTAGATTATTTAGTTTTCAACTAATTTTTGTTCTATCTTTCCATGACCCTTGATTACATGTAATTTTTATTGCATTATGATCTGAGAAGAATGCATTGACTGTCTCTGCCTTATGGCACTAAATTGTGAGCTTTTTATGTCCTAGTACATGGTTGATTTTTGTATATGTGCCATGTACTGCTGAGAAAAAAGTATATTCCTTTCTATATCCATTCAATTTCCTCCAGAGATCTATCAAATATACCTTATCCAGAGTTCTATTCACCTCCTTAATTTTTTTCTTGTTTATTTTGAGGTTAGACTTATCAAGTTCAGGGAGGGGGAGATTGAAGTCCACCACTAGTATATTTTGCTGTCTATTTCTTCCTGTAACTCCCTTAACTTTTCCTCTAAGAATCTGGATGCTATCCCACTTGGTACATATATATTTGATAATGACATTGCATCATTCTCTATCATGCCTTTTAGCAAGATATTGTTTTCCTTCCTTATCTCTTTTGATTAGATCTATTTTTACTTTTGCTTTGTTTGAGATTAGGATTGCTACCTCTGCTTTTGTTTTTTTATGTTAGCTGAAGCATAATATATTCTGCTCCAACCTTTTATCTTTAAGCTGTGTGTATCCCCCTGTTTCAAATGTGTTTTTTGTAAACAACATATTGTGAGATTATAATTTTTAATCCATTCTACCATTCAATTCTGTTTTATGGGAGAGTTCAGCCCATTCTCATTCAAAGTTATGATTACTATCTGTGTCTTTCTCTCCATCCTATTTCCCCCCATTTATGCTTTTGCTTCTCCTTTCTCCCCCTTCCACAATAGAGTTTTATTTTTGACTATCACCTCCCTCAGGCTTCCTCCCTTCTATCAGCTCCCTTTCCTTTTTATTCCTCTTTTCCCTCACTATTTCTTCCCTCCCTTTTAACCTCCTCTCCCTTTTCTTTCCCTTTTCCCCTCCTACTGCCTATAGGGCAAGTTAAATTTCTATACTTAACTGAGTATGTTGTTCCCTCCTTGAATTAAAATAGATAACAGTAAATCTCAAAGAATGCTCAGTTCCTTTACTCTTTCCCTCTACTATAATATGTTTTTGTGTCTCTTCCCATGATATAACTTACCTTTTTCTTCCTTCTCCTTTTCTCTTCTCCTGTCACAATTCCTTCACACTGTTAAATCAGATCTTTATTGTCATATCAGTTAATTTCTACCCATTCACGCTATCTATGTATATTCCTTCTAAATATCATAATAAACATACAATTCTCAAGATTAGCAAGTATCATCTTCCCTTACAGGGATGTAAAACAGTTTACCTATATTGAATAACAAAATTTCTTCTCTACCCCTGCCCTGTTTATCTTTTCATACAACTCTTGAGACTTGTATTTGAAGAACCAATTTTCTACTGAGCTCTGGCCTATTCATAGAAAGATCTAAAAATCCCTTGTTTCATTGAGAGTCTATCTCCTTGCCTGAAATATTATGCTCATTTTTTCTGGGTAGTTGATCCTTGGTTGTAATCCCAGTTCCTTTGTCTTATAGAATATCACATTCCAATGTCTCCAATCTTTTAATGCAGAAGCTGCAATGGTCTTCAATATTTGAATTGTTTCTTTCTGACTGCTTGCAGTACTTTCTCCTTAACTGGATAGTTCTAGAATTTGCCAACAATATTCCTTGGTGTTTTCAGTTTGGGATCTCTTTCAGGAGATCAGTGAATTCCTTTGATGACTATTTTGCCCTCTGGATCTAGGACCTCAGGGCAGATTTGCTTGATTATTTCTTGGAAGATATTATCCCAGCTCTTTTTTCATCACTGTTTTCTGGTAGATCAATAACTATTGGGTTTTCTCTTCTGAATCTATTTTTAATAAAATATTTTCCCACCTAACTAATGGCTAAGTTATGAATCTAATGAAAGTTTCTTAAGTATCAATCCAGTGTATTTTTCTATTCCAAGTCACGTCTTCTCTACATAAATTTAGTATTATTGTTTGAGAGTTTTAGTCATGTCCGGCTTTCCTTGACTCCAATTGGAGTTTTCTTGGAAAAGATACCTCAGTGATTTAGCGTTTCTCTCTCCCTCCATGCATTAAGTTATCTGAATGATAACTAAAATTGTGTGCCTGTGAGATAATGTTATAAACAGATAATTAGTGATAGGACCAGGATTAGAACCTGGTGTACACAGAATCACAGGTAAAAAAGTTACAGGTAAAAAGAGGTTTTGTGAATGAAATGTGTAATGTAATCACCTTTCTCTTCCCTAAAAGTAAATTTTCCCTTAAAATGTTATTAGAGCCATCAGAGTAGCATATTCATTATTGACAGAATGACCAATTTCAATTTGAAATTTCAGGAATCTATAAGCTATAACAATATCAAGATGTTCATACCATTCTTATTTACCACTCTTATCTTACTGCATATGCGAATGCATACACATACATTTTCAGCATATATGAAGAGCATGGGGAAAAGTAATTTAAAAGAAAGAAAATGATGGATATTCTCATGCCTCCTCTATACTTCTAAAGAAGTGCTCCTTTGTGGTAGCTATTGTGTTATTTATTTTTCATGTTTGGAGGAGGTATGTAGTCACATTTGTCAACATCAATTCAATAAGCATTTATTAACTGACTCATGTGCAAAGACACTGTGCTTAAGAGATGAGGATATAAAGAATAGAAAAAATAAACAATGCCCACCAAGTTTTCCTTTCAAAGAGCTCCTAGTCTAATGGGGAGATAGTATACAAACAACTACATACAATTAAGTGATTGAATAGTATCTTGGTAAAAAGCACTTCATTCAGAGTGAAAAGATCCATTTAGGGATACACAATAACTATGTTCAAATATTTGAAAGACTTTTAAGTAGAAGAGGGATGCCATTGTTCCATCTGGCCCCTGAGGGCAAAACCAAAAACAATGGAAAGAATATATAAAAGGGGCAAGCTTAAGTTTGATGTCAGGAAAAACTTCCTAACAATTAGAACTATTCCTTCCAAAAAAGAGCAAATTCTCTTTCTTGGAAGTCTTCAAGTAGAGGCTACATGACCACTTGTGTAATATGTGATGGCAGAGATTCCTTTCAGGTATGGACTAAATTAGGTAGATGATGAGGTCTGTTCCAAATTGTAATTCTGTGATTCAGTGAACCCCAGGTTCTAATCCTGGTTCTAGCACTAGTTATCTATTTATAATTAAGGTTTGTCTCTTAGCTCAACTTTTTTTATAAAATGAAAGTTAGTATTTGGTCTTAAGTACTATTGATCTCTTTAAAAATAATCACCAGCTAAACAAGAGATAGAGAGTACAATTAGTTGTAAAATGGATAATTTCAATTATATCAAATTTAAACGTTTTTTTAAAAAATAAAACAAATGTAGCCAAGATCAGAAGAAAACAGAAAATTGGAGGGAAATTTCATAGACAGTTTATTAGATAAAATGTATAAAGAACTTTGTCAAACCTATAAGAATACAAGTTATTTCCTAGTTAACAAATAGTCAAAGAACATGAACAGGCAGCTTCCCAATGAAGAAATCAAAACAATATAAAGCCATATAAAAAAGATGCTCTAAATCCTTATTGTTATACAAATGTAAATTAAGAGTTTAATATATTCTGTTATACCTACCAGATTGGCCAAAGTGATAAAAGGGGAAAATTACATATATGAGAGGCAGAAAAATTGAGACACATTCCCTATTCATGGAATTATGAACTGGTCCAAGCATTTTAAAGAGTAATCTAGAATTATGCCCAAAGAATTTGATCCAGCAATACTACTAGTTGGTATTTTTCCAAAGATGATTGGGGAAAAGAACCTGTACTTTCTAAAATGTTTATAGAAGCTCTTTATGTGGTGACAAAGAACTGGAAATTGCAGGGATGCTCATCAATTGGGGAATGGTTGAACAAGTGGTGGTATATGAATGCAATAGAATACTCCTGTGCTATAAGAAATGATGCACTCAATAATTTTAGAAAAACAAGGACAGACTTGCACAAAATAATGAAGAATGAAAGGAGCAGAACCAAGAGAACACTGTGTACAATAACAGCAATATTGTTTTAAGAACAACTGTGAATAAGTTATGTTGACTATTATAAATATCAAAACTAACTATAAGAAACATTTAGAAAGCTGCTATCCACATCAAGAGAAAGAATTGATAAATAGAAGTATGTATAGAATAATTACATATGTGTGTGTTTGTATATATGTATATATATATACATGTATAAGTATGTACACAGATACATGTATGATTGTAATTGTTTGTGTATATGTATGTACATATTCATACACACATACACATGTGTGTGTCTGTGTTGAGTGTTTGCAATGGTAGCCATCTCTAGAGAGGGGGCAGAGGAGAAAAATAAATTTATATGGATAATTTTATTAGATATTTGAAAGGAAAAACAAGTTGTGCATAGTAGACTTGCAGTTCATGTGCAATCATCATTTCTATTGCACTGTATTATGAAAAAGTTTTTTACTCCATAAATCAAAAATGAAACTGGTCAACAACCCTATGAAATTATGAAATTTGCAAACAACTAATAACTTAATCTTTCCTTCCAACTTTAACTTTTTTTTGAAGAGTATGTAATAAAGAGAGTTTGCACTGACTTATTGACCCATTTTTCATCAGGTTGCATTCTGAAAATCATAATATTCAAAATGAGGAGACAAAATAAAGCATCAAAAGTTCAATTTCTATGACTCCTAGATGGACTAAAATTGACCCTGAATAAAAAGGTTTGAGCAAAGATGAAGGCTGTGGAGGTAATAAAAAGGAAGCCACTGCGAGCCAATAGCTTTTTCAGTTGCAAAACTGACTTGAGATTTAAGGTGAAAGGGCAAAGATATACGAAGAAGAAACAAAAATTTGAATCTAAATCATGCCACAGGCAGATTTTTTTAAATGGTAAATTGGAGTTGGGAAAAGAAATAGAGGTCCTAAGAAAATCATTCTGAACATGAACTGGATTTTCTTTTGAGATACCATTTGAATTTCTCAGATTCTAGATAAGATGTTCTGCCCCCCACCTCCTGCAAAATTCTTTCAACTAATTAATCATCCTTATAGAGTGAATAATGCAAGAAGCAAATATTGGGAATTGACAAAGTAAAGTGTAACCCTGCTAAACTCAGCAGACCCTTGCCTCTTAAAATTTGTCCCTGGGATGCCTTCAATGCCAAGCACTAATCTACATGATTTATACAGAACTCTACAAACAGAATGGCTTCTGGGATAAACCTTGGTAGACTCCTGATTGAGGACTTATTTTAGACATGAATATAAGATGCTGAGACTTCATTATACAAACACCAAATTTGTATATGAAAACTAATGTTCTTCTTCCCCTTTTCCTCTCCTCCCAACCTCCAAAATTAAGTTACCCATTACCCATACTATTTCCTGAATTTTGATTTTGAGATCACTTTGTAGCCAGTTAAAAAGCCACATGAAAAAGACAGCTACCATTTAATTTAGAATTTATATTTATCCAAAAAGAGTTATGTTAACTTTGATCTCCCACCTTATTGACCTAGCCTAACTTCAAATGTCTTCTGGATTTTTTTTTCCAAATCCCCAAACCATGATCATAGGATGAAAGTTTGCTGTCATCTAATATGTTTAAAAACAACATGCCAGAGACTTGAAAGGCAATATTTAAAAAAGGAATTGCAGAAATTGTTCGAGTATTATTGAAATAACTGTGTGTCCTTTCAAAGTGAATACTTTGATGAGGATAATGTTCATTTTAAAATGGAAATGTTTGTATATTTATTAAAATAAATACTCACAATGCTATTATTTTAGTATTTTTCCCCAGGGTAGGGAGGTGTAATATGGACTACAGGAATCCTTCCTGATGAGTCCCTAAGGTATATCATTCTAATTTCAGGTATAACATTTATTATATTGTCTTCTTATGCTGAGTTTTAAAATATAGCATCTGAGAACTCAAAAAAAGATTTTGACAATTATATTTACATTTGCTTACAGTCTTTTGCTTTCTTATGTATTTTATTTTATGCATTGTAAAAAAAATATAATATCATCATGAGAAAGCGCCCATAGACTTCACCAAATTTTACAAGGGGTTCAAACACAGACTCAATTAAGATTTCCTGATTTAGAGCAAAGATTTCTATTTTCTCTTAACCTATACAATATTCATTAAATTTTGATCCGAGGCTCAGGTTTGTACAAGTTTTCTCAAATATGAAGGCTTAAAGGAAACATTTGCAGAGAATTTTGCAAACTTTCATTGCAGGTTCTTATGAAGATGTTGCTAAAGACATTACTCAGCAGTAGTATAATAACTGGATTGGGCCTTGGACAGATAATAGAAAGCCAGGTGTTGAAAATTTAAGCCCATGTAAAGGGATCCCATAAAAATATACTTGGCAAAATATACACCATCACATGATACTGTAGTATCTGTTTTCAGAGAAGTTTAGTTTCCATGATGCTATAACTAAGAGAAGAAACAGAATGAGAGAACATTGTGAACATTTTATTCCAAATAATAGAAACCATAAAATAATGGGTCTTTTCAATGCCAGGGAAGAAATAAAATTTTAAAATCTCCATTGATGTGTGATAAAATACAATAAATAAGACTGTAAATTAAGAAAAAAAATTCTATTTCCCAATGATGATGTCCAACCCAAGTTGGAAAAGGCTGATATTTTATACAGTTGAGATGAAGCCATTTGGGATGATCAAATTCAATGAAAGATAAAACACAGAAGTATCAGTATTCCATTCCTGCAGACTAGACTTCTCCAATATGTTTCCTGACTGTGGAGGAGATATACCCTTCAGGAATATATGAAAAAAAGAAGCACAACTTAGAATATAAGCTTCAGGATCCAGACTTAACACATGAAATCAAATCAAGTGAGAGAAAGTTTCAATCTGTGGGACATTTCATCTTGTTGGAAAAAGGCCACATTTTGAGTTTCAAAATCAAAAGCAATTGAGCAATTGAAGAAAAGCCAGCAAGGGAAAAAAATAAAGATTGAAAACTATTTTGCATTTTCTTTTCTTTTTCAACTCCCTTGAGAAAAGTTGTCTTAATTTGGATTTCATTTGAATTATTTTACACAATTTTAAACAGGGCTGATTACTCATATTACAGAAATTCTATTTATTCAAATGCTTCAATAAATGTAAATATTGTTATAAGATCCTGTGATGGCCCTTGGCAAGTGCAATTTAGCATCCATTTATTCTTGACTCTTTGGAGATTTTCACATACAAATGATGTGAAAGAGCAAGCAACAATTTTATTGTAAAATGGTTAACCAATTTTTAGACTACATCCCAAACATTAACATGTTAATTCCTCAGTACTTCATATACTCTGAGATATCAGTGGTATGATGGTCAACTGAATCCAATTGCAGCCCCTCCATACCCTTAGAAGAGAACCTATCAAAGGTTGTGCTCAAGCTTCTAGTGATGAGCCTTTTTTTAAATTTAGTTGGGCTTGTACTCCATGAACAGAAGCACAAAATCATTCACTGGTGATGTGCTATAGACTTTCCCAGTTGAGTAAGTCATACCAGAACTTGTGGTCTCCTGGCCAAGTAATCAAGAACCTATCTTCTTGTCAAGAACTCATCTATTTGTTAAGTGAAGGAAAATAAAAATTATTTTATTTGAAGATTTTAAGCAATTCTTTCTTATTTGTCAGTAAGAAGAAATTATTTTAAAATAAATTTAATGTTAAACAAATGAAGTTTGGCATGATACGAAATGAATAACTCTTATCTTTTAAATACTAGATAAATAACATAGGGATGAATACAACTTTGACATTATTACTATTTATTTCTCTCTTATTGTGGAAAGGAAAAAGCTGAATATGGCAATTTTTAATTAAATTTATTTATACATTTATTAATTAAATTTAATTATAATAGCTAGCTTAGTAATACACTATTTTTGTTTTTCTTGGTTGTGGTTATTCATGGCCTTTCAGTCGTTCACCAGACTATAGAAATTGTGCAAGCATGAATCTATGTATATATACACATACTTTGTGTTCATATTATATATTATTTATACTGACAACTATATAAATACAATAATTACATTATTTCAAGCTATGTTATGTGATCATATGAGATTATTTCCTTTTTATATGTAAAGGGTTTTCTAATGGTTTATAGAAGCAATTGCTATATTTTCTAGGGTTTTGTGTATTAGATAAAGTCAACAAGGTCTAATGAAGTGAGAAATTACTTGGAAGATCTCAAAGCATGAATTCCTTAAAGCATTTGGGACATTTCAATGTCAGTTATTATTAATTAATGCAACTATCTGCATCCCTACATCAGTTCTGAAAAAAGACAAAAATAATCAGAATGCCTGGATGATACAAAATGAGGAGAGAGACCATATAGTAATTCTTTAGATTTCTTGTTATATAACAACAACAACAATATACTACAAGGCTTTCTTTTTAATGGTTTTAGAATAATTCTCAAGTAGTTGAATAATCTATAAAGATATAAGTAAGCACTTTCTTCTAGTCTTATCTTTTTAAAATTAACATGAACATATATTAATTATACACTATGTAGAAGAACTCTAAGGGCACAAAACCAACATGTCTAAGCATATGTTAAACCCAAAAGATATGTCTGAATATGATGTCCCATATATGCCCAACACATACATACAGGTACACACACTAATAGCACCATACCATCACCAATATTGCTGATATTTTCTATGACTTCCTATGACTGACTTTTGCACTTTGCCCTAATGATGCCACATGCATTCTAATGGAAATCTGTTTGTTAGAAGCATCATGTCAAAAGCAGGGCAGAGATGGTGGAATAAAAGCAGGGAATTGCTTGAGTTCTCCCCCAAACCCCTTCAAATACCTGTAAGATAACTCTAAACAAATTCTGGAGCTATAGAACCACAGAATGATGGAGTGAAGCTAATCTCTAGCCCAAGACAGTCTGGAAGTTCAACAGGAAATGTCTATAGCATCAGGCTGGGACCAGAGAACAGTCCAGCACTGGCAGGCCTGGGGGACTGGCTCCTTTGACAAAGAGCTCAAAAATTAAGCAATTGGCTGGGGAAATGAGCAAACACTGGAAAAAAATTCAGATCATAGAATCTTACTTTGGTGACAAAGAAGACCAAAATATACAACCAGAAAACAACAAGGTCAAAGCCTCCAGGGAAAAAAATGAGTTGGTCACAGTGAAGAGCTCAGAAGGGATTTTTAAAGTCAAGCAAAAGAAGTAGAGGAAAAACTGAGAAGATTAGTGAGAGTGATGCAAGAAAATTATGAACAAATGAGTCAACTGATTGCTAAAGGAGAATCAAAATATGCTGAAGAAAATAACACCTTAAAAATAGACTAAATCAAATGGCAAAAAAGACCCAAAAATCAAGTGAGGAGAAGAATGCCTTAAGAAGCAGAATTGGCCAAAAGGAAAAGGAGGTCCAAAAGCTCACCGAAGAGAATATATTCCTTCAAAATTGAATGGATGGGAGCTAATGACTTCATGAAAAAATCACGAAATTATATAACAAAACCAAGAGAATGAAAAAATAGAAGACAATGTGAAATATCACACTGGAACAACAACTGACCTGTAAAATAGATCCAGGAGAGAGAATTTGAAAATTATAGGACTACCTGAAAACCATGATCAAAATAAGAGCCCAGACATCATCTTTAAAGAAATTATCAAGGAAAACTGCCTTGATAATCTAGAACCAGACAGTAAAATAGATATTGAAAAAATCCACTGATCACCTCCTGAAAGATATCCCAAACTGAAAAATCCCAAGAATGTTACATCCAAATTCCAGAGTTCCCAGGTCAAGGAGAAAATATTGCAAGTAGCCAGAAAGAAACACTTTCAGGACTGTGGAAACACAATCAGGATAAATCAAGATCTAGCAAATTCTACATTAAGGGATTGAAGGGGTTGAAATATGATATTCTGGAGGCCAAAAAATCTTGGATTAAAACTAAGAATCACCTACCCAGCAAAACAGTATAATACTTGAGAGGACATATTATGATCATTTAATAAAATAGAGGCCTTTCTATATATATAATATATATATATGTACACATATACACACATACGCACACACACACATAGAAGGCATAGGGTAAATTGAATATGAAGGTATGATAATTAAAAAATAAAATTCAGTGAGAGAGGAATATATTAAGAGAAGGGGAAAGGGAGAAATAGAATGGGGATAAATTATTTCACATAAAAGAGGCAAGAAAAAGCTTTTACAATGAAGGGAAAGAGGGGATAGGTGACAGGGAATGAGTAAACCTTACTCTCACCAGATTTGCCCTAAGGAGAGAATAACGTGCATATTCAATTGGGTTTGAAAATCTATCTTATCCTACAGGAAAGTAGGGGGAAGGAGATAAGGGGCAGGGGAATGATGGAAGCAAAGGTAAATGGGAAGAGGGGATAATCAGAAGTAAAAACTTTTGAAGAGATACAGGATCAAAAGAAAGTATAGAATAAATTGTGGGGGGAAGGATAAGATGGAGGGAGATATAGTTAGTATTGTATAAATGAATGTTGAAAACTAGAAATTAATTAATTAATTAAAAATAAAAAGGAAGCATTATGCCAGTCAATCAATCTGAATGTTTCCAAGACTGTTCCCTGAGAAATTTTCTTCTCTCTCTCTATGCTCTCCATGTCTTGCTTTCCCAGTCTTGATCTTTTATTCAACCAGTTCAATATTATATTTTTCTCTCCTCTGAGTGACCTCACTCTCTTGTCTTACTCCTGCTTCTGTCTTGCCAAACCCCAATTCAAGATTACTCTCAACTTTCATCATCTACTTTCTGTACTCCTATTCATGGAATATTGAAAGGAGCTGGAGGAAATTGTGACACTGTGTTCTGATAAGGTACAAATTCATATTATCTAATGCCCACTTAGTCCTGGGCATAACAAGGCAATCATTTTTGCTTCTTCCTAATTGATTACTTCTCACAGGGGCTGTTCCAAACTTAGCATTTATCCTCAAACCTGCTGCACCATCACTGTAAGTGCTGAGGACTCTACTGTGAGCTCTCTCTTTTCTGTATTTAATATTCCCTTGATTCCATCCTCCTTTTGTCTTTCTTACTCTAATCTCCGATTTCTTTTTTTTAAAAAAGGGATTCTTCTCTTCCTCTCACCTGACCTTCTATATATATGCTTGTTTCCATTCTCTTCTATGTATTCAGGCAGAATGTTCATACAATTACCCTTACATTCACTTTTAAAATGAAATCAACAAGCATTTATTAAGCACTTTCCATGTGTCAGAACTTGTGCTAAGAAAATGGAAGAGACTTCAGGGAATAGACCTGGAGTACAATGACACATACAATCAGAACATAGATGATAACATATTAAGGAAAAATGAGAAAAATCAGTCAGGAAAATAGGAGAACCAGGAAAGAAAAATAAGACACACACATACACACACACACACACACACACACACACACACACACACACACACAAGCAAAAAACACATGACCTATAGGAGTGCAGTCAAGACATTAAAATACTTTCATTTTATGAGAGGTGAAGAAGGATGAGGACTGAGAAAAGACTCTTGAACTTAGCAATTAATCATTCCAATCATCCCAGTTATTGAGTATTCCTCTAGCAATGTCTTTGGGACAAGTGAGGCACAGGGAGAGCTAGAACAACAAAAGGTTAAAAATTAACAAAATAAATCACTGCACTGAAAATATAAATGTCAAAATTTCTTCATAATTCAACAAATAAAGTCTACTATAATCAGGAAATTATCACACACAAAATTAACATTTAAGAATAACAATTTCATGGGAGGAGCCAAGATGGAGGTGTAGAAAGATTCACATATGCTAGCTCCAAAATCACAGCCCATAAAATACCTATAAAGAAGAACTCCCAGCAAATTCTGGAGCAGCAGAAGTCATACAGCAATGGAGTGGAGGAGATTTCTGTTCCAGGGAACCCTGAAAAACTGACACCAAAAGTCCATCATGCACCAGACCTGGAGCAGAGCCCAGCCATGGCTTGGCCACGCAGAACCGAGAGGAGCAGATCCAAGCAGGCTTCAGGGATAGAATCTCCAGCAGCCACGAAGGTCCCTCCACCCACAGGCACAAAGGTCAGTGAGAGAATCTTTATGGCTGGCCAAGAGGGGTGCAGGGTGTCTCCCTAACTCAGGCCCCCTCGGGAGGCAGCAGTGGGGGCAGTAGGGGACAGGGGCTCCCAAAGGAGGCAGGAACTCAGATCAATTGTTGAAGGTCTCGACATAAGCCCCCTGAGGGAACTGAACCCCATGTGGTGGCAGAGGCAGAAGTTGGCCAGAGGTTCCAGGAGCAGGCAGGGGCTCGGTAGGAGCTCCATTACTGAGGGTCTCTGCATAAACCCCCTGAGGGAACTGAGCCTGAGAGGCAGACCTGCCCCAACCTGAGAACCTGAACTTAATCCCACCAAATAGCAGCCCCACCTGTGACTGAAAGCCCTGAGGCTGGGGAGCAGCATTTGAATCTCAGACCCCAAGCACTAGCTGGGTGGATCTGGGCAGGAGTGGAGAGGAATCTCAGAAGTCAAGTAACTGGCTGGGAAAATGCCCAGAAAAGGGAAAAAAATAAGACCATAGAAGGGTAATTTCTTGGGGAACAGATGTTTCCTCTTTTCCTTTCTGATGAGGAAGAACAATGCTCACCATCAGGGAAAGACATAGGAGTCAAAGCCTCTGTATTCCAAACGTCTGAAATAGATATCCAATGGGCTCAGGCCATAGAAGAGCTCAAAAAAGATTTTGAAAATCGTTAGACAGGTGGAGGAAAAACTGTGAAAAGAAATGAGAGAGATGCAAGAAAAGCATGAAAAATGGGTCAATACCTTGATAAAGGAAACCCCAAAAAATGCTGAAGAAAATAACACCTTGAAAAATAGGCTAACTCAATTGGCAAAAGAGGTTCAAAAAGCCAATGAGGAGAAGAATGTTTTCAAAAGCAGAATTAGCCAAGTGGAAAATGAGGTTCAAAAGCTCACTGAAGAAAAGAGTTCTCTCAAAATGAGAATGGAACAGATGGAGGCTAATGACTTTAGGACAAACCAAGAAATCACAAAACAAAACCAAAAGAATGAAAAAATGGAAGGGAATG
>CM053771.1:322909233-322949209 GCA_028658325.1 Potorous gilbertii
GGGAGAAAATTTTGGAACCCAAAATCTTGTGAAAATGAATGTAAAAAGTTAAATAAATTTATTTAAAAAAAAAATGGAACTAGTCCTCAATGGAGTTAAGTGAGTTCCAATGGATCTGTTGCAGCAGACTCTGAATAAATACCTGTGGACAGCATTGTAGATGCTAATTATTATTCATATTTCAATTCACTTCAGTTCATTTCTCTTCTAAACAGATGTAGTCATGCTGCCTTCAGTTCCACTCAACATGTTCCCTCCTCAGAACCCTGCAATCTGGTTTCCATTTTCATTTTTTATATTCACTTCATGGCACTCAAATATAGCCTTTCATTTGTAGTCACGGTGCTCTTTGCTTAATTAAAGTCCTCATATCCACTCTTTTGAACTATTTCGATAGTTTCTTAATTGGTGTCTTGTATCTCCTGTATGCATGAAAAGTATTTTCAGTCCTTCTTTCAATGGAATGGTCAGATCACATTAATCTCAGTTTTGATTAAGTAATTAATTTGTCTGTTGTCCAAATGGAAACACTTAAGTTTGGCCTTCACAATCCTCTATAATTGATCTCTCACGTAACCTACCTTTCTAGCTATATTTCATAGTACTCCTCTTTGCATATTCTATTCTTCAACAAAATTATATTATTTGCTAACCATCAGTCTTTTCCTTCTCTGACATTTATGTATTTGGACAAGCCATCCTCCATATCTTGAATGACTCTTTACCTCTACCTCATTCCCCTCCCTACTACCAGTTTTTATCAATTGAAATATTTCTCTTCTTTCAAAGTCCAATTCTGGGATCATCTTATTTACCTAGGTCATGATTTTCCTGTTTGTGTGATTCTTTAGCTTTTGCAACAGTTATTCAAATATGCCTTCTTCTATAGTATTATGAAATTCTTGAGGGACAAAACTTTCCCATTTTTCCCTTAGAACCTGGCAAAATATCATTAATGAAGCAGGATTTCAAAAACTTTTAAATTGAATTGGATTCAATTGTTTCTTGAATCAGGCATGGAGTTGGACTAGATGTACTCTAGGTCCTTTTTAAGTATAAAATTCCATGAGATGCTATATGAAAGGAAACAGCATGAGTGGTTTTCTTCTCTCCCTCAAATTCTATTAACTTCTTTAAAGGTGTCTTTTTGAAGTAAGCTGTTTAAAGAAATGTATATATTGAAAATTTCCTATTCCTTACAAACATTCTTGGGGTTTAAGCACACACTCAGTGTGAACCACAACCAGTATATAAACAAAATTACATCTGCCACTGACTTTATTTGCCTTCATAGTTACCCTTCTACCTTCCTTGGTGGTCTAGACCTGTTATTTTCACAAAAGAGTACAAAGGGGTTGAGAGATTTTTATTGCCATTAGTAAGCAGATTTAAGAACTAGACTTATTAAGGAGCTCTGTCTTTTGGGAGAGCAACTTGTTGGCCCCACAAATTACTCATTCTCTAGGCTCAAACTTTATAAGACAAATGTATCTCATTTGGTATTTTACTAGAAAAAAGTCGAAGTTCCACTAAGCTGGTTTCCATATCATAAAAGGTTTATCTTTCTCTCCTGATAGAGAGATGGCTCCTGAGGGAATTGAATCCATCTCCCTGTATGTCAGCATGAATTGAGTTAAAAGAATAAACCTGAACTAATTGATTTATACATTCATTCATTATTAAATGTCTACTATTTTCAAAGCAATGTGCTACACATTGAAGATATAAACTTTGAATGTCATAATCCGTTTCTCATAGAGGTTAATAGAAAGACAAAACACAAACATATGAAAATGAAATGCACATGACTAAAGAGCAAATACATTAAATGGGTGCAAAATAAAGCATTATTAGAGCTCTGAATATCAGACTAAGATTCATGTAGCAGGTGACACTCCACTTTAGGCCATACCTCTAAACAGAGAAAAATGATACCAGACTCCAAGTGGTTATGGTCAGTGAAAAAAGAAAATGTTCCTTGAGAATCTGGAAAGATTTTGAAGCTCTCTTTAACTTAATAATTCTAATCTGCTTTATTTCTAATAGTCTTACTATCAGGACATCCTGGTATTCCTTGACTTTATTTGATAATGAATATTTTAATGAGTCTCTTATTGTTTCATGGAGGAGAAGGGTGCTGTTGATCTCCGCTTCAATGTTCAAAGGAAAGGAATTTTAAATTCATAGGAATATTTTCCTTCTTTAGTTTACAATTTTATTTTGAAAGGAAACTTGTCTGAATTTCAGAAAGGTAAGTCTCTTGCCTGTTATACATTGCATTTTTTTCTTGTAAAAGAAGAATATAATTTACATGATCTTGAAATGATTAGCTAGGATCTAAATTCTCAGATTTGCTATGGTAAAACTCACAGTAGTTGGTAATAAGGTAAGAAAAAGCAAAAAGAAAGAAACTAGTGGTTAAAGAAAAAAGTGTTTATAATGATGAAATCTGAGGTGACCACTTTACACAACAGAAATATTTTTCTTGGAGTAAGAAAAAGTCTATTGTTAATTTCATCCTCATTTGTTATCTGGAATACTTTATTCATTTTAATCAATTAGTTAACTTTTCCATGTAAAAAGATGAAAGAAATTTACTATTTAGGTAAATCTGATATGTAGCAAAAGATAGCATAGTACACTGATTAGATGGACAGTCTCGGAATCAGTAAAACTTGAAATCAAAACCTGTTTTTGAGACATGGTACCTATGTGATCATGAAACTGTGTCCAAGGCAACTGTCAAATACAGTAGCCTACAAGGTAAGTTGCTTATCTTCATCAGTAGTAGTGTCTACAAGGGAGTTCTCCAAACCTATGGAATCATAGGTTAGGACTATCTTTCCACCTGTTCCTCCCTTCTTATGCTCAAAAAAATCCAAAAAACAGAGAGAGGCAAGTTTGAAGTAGCTTGATAAGCAGATTGACAGAAAGAAAAAAAAGATACAGAAATTATTTAGCATATATCCACTATCCATGATGCCAGTAAAATATGAGATTCATTGAAAGATACTAGAGCAGAATTAACTTTGTTCAACAATTTTAATGCAGAAATAAGGACCATTTGCTTGTTGGAAGTCACTTAGTATCTGTCTACCTGTTTCTTCATCAATAATAGGATGATCATGTACCCAACTCCCCTCCCCCCAAAGGAGAATTACTGTGAACATAAAATAAGATAATGTTTGTACAGTGGTTTATAAATCTTACCGCACTACAGCAATGATTATTAATATAAGGGACACTGAAAACTCCTGAGGGTTAGGTTGTGATTTGGTGGGATGACTCAAAGAATTTCAAAGACTCAGGCCCACTCCAAGCCAGTTAGAGAGATTTATTGTGGATATGAGGTTTCATGTTCTGGTAAGCAGCTAAGTTCCTTAGAGAAACTTGCAATTTCTGTAAGGTAAGACAAACAGTTTTATAGAGTATATGATGCTTACTACACAACCAAATTTACATGTAATATAGGAATATGATTGATATTAAAAATGCAGAAGGTGTTTGTTCAGGGATTAGGTAATAGAGAGGGGGTCTGTTCTATGGTTCAGTGGTCAAACATCCTGGTCATTCTGCGTTCCGATTGGGTAGTTATTGGGGTCCTGTCTGGTCACAAGATAAAAGTATTTAAATATAATGTCTGATACAATATTCCAAAAACAAATTTCTCTGATGGTTTACTTATATCTTGATAGGCTGGACATCTATGAATTTATTAATGGAAATATTCTTTACAAAAGTGCAAATCATAACCCATCCTAGCCTTCTTATTCTGTTTAATTCTTGTCCATATTTTCCAATATTTCCTGTACAGGTAGGAATTATTGCGTAATATCTTAGTGTCTTTCCTCTAGATCTCTTGACACCGTGTGGAAAACAGTGTAAAATGTAGAATATCCATCGGTTAGTCTTTGCTCTTGCCACACAACTGAACCATTTCCTTTTGCTCTCATATAGCTTGCAGATAATATCCTTTAGGCACTTTTACTAGTAATATACTTCAGCCCACTCAATTCATCATGAATTTCTACACTGTTTTTTGTTTGACCTGCAAGTTTAATTCTTTGGAGGCAACAATATTCTATGATTTGTCAAGGAAGAATAATTATGTTATAAAGTTGGGTCTTTGTTTCTGGGAAAAGCATATATATGCATATACACACGTACATATACACATGTGTATATGCATGTATATTATTTATAGGCATGTATATGTATTTGTATAGATGCATGCACATATATGTATATATACATATATGTGTACACACACATATATACACATACATACGTATATACGTACACACACAAAGATAGATTGAACAGCACTGTGGAATATCCATCCAAGGACGTATTACAATTTGGGGGGAAAATATATTCCTCATCCATTTTTTTGTTTGTTTTTCCTTTGTGTAGATCATTAAGTTGAGCCATTTTGGTGATTTTGGCATCCATTTAAGAGAATCTTCAGTATTCTGGGACTTCATGCAATAACCACAAGGTCACCCACAACAAGGACCGTTAGGAGAACCTTACCAAGTATAAAGACCCCCCTCTTCAGCTTGGACTCTGTTTCTAAATATATCGTAGGACAGTTGCAAAAACTTTTGTCATGTTTCTCCCAGTTTCCTACATTGGTTAATGCTCACAGAGGGTTCACACTGAAATTACTTTGTTTATATAAGGCACTTGTTGGTCTATGAATCTCTTGTATCCCACTTATAGAACTATAGATTTCTCAAAAGAAAAGACTTTATTTTTGTATTTACATACCCCAGCTAAACCGTGGTACCTGGAACATGATAAGTACTCCTGAATGCTGGGTAATCAATTATTTTATTCCTTGCTTATTAATAATCAGAAGATTGATAAATAAATTTTTTCTCCTCTTATATTTTCTCTTACAGCTTTTAACATATATAAAGGAGACACTTTACTAATAAGGAAGTATTTCTCATTAGTGGCATTTAGGTGATATTACTTAAATATTGAAGTTCAAATCCAGCTTAAGACACTAGCTCTGTGACTCTGGGAAAATAGCAAATTCTGCCTCAATTTTCTCATCTGTAAATGAAGATAAGAATTTCTTCTACCATGCAGAGTATTTTAAGGATAAAGTAAAATATCCCAATGACGATTTTCTAAGGCAAAATGCCTTCCACACTCAGAGAAAGAAATATGGAAGTCATTCGCAGAATGTGGTAGATCATGTTTGTGTATGTATGTGGGTTTTAGTGTATTATGTTTTGATTTGTTATATGATTTCTTCCATTTATTTAAGTGAGACTACATAACATGACTATGGTGAAAATGTGCTCAATAGGAAAGTATATGTAGAACCTATACAGAATTGTATGCTGTCATGGGGAGGGAAGGGGATAGGGAGGGAAGGTGTGGGGGGGGAGAAAATCTTAATTTTAAGGAAGTGATTGTAGAACATTTAAAAATAAATTAAAAAAAGAAAAATGGATAAAGTGAAATAATATTTGTAGATTTCTTGGCAAATTTTTAAAAAATTATAAATGTTAGTTACTATTATTTTCTGGTGAAATAGTGTATTATAAGCAACAGACAATAAGAAACACAATGGCATTCTCTGCACCATTTGATGAGTATGTGATGAAACATCATTTGATGTAGAATATCATTAGCAAAAGTAGGCCTATATCCTTACCAAAGCTATAGCTATGATTATACACACACACGCACATGCACACACATGTACACGCATGCACATGCATACATGCACACATATATACATGCACATTCTTTACAAAGGCTATGTAGTGACGGGAAATAGGTACTTTGTCTAAAAAAACTGGTATGTTCATATGTTGTTAATGAAAAGTTCTAAGGTTTAGGGCCCTCCTCTTCAGTTATCTTGAGACTTGCACACTTAATGTTATGTCATGACCAACATGAATGTTTCTTATGATACTTGGTCTCTTCCAGGGGTGGAGAACCTGCAACCTTGAGGCCACATATGGCTTTCTGTGTCCTCAGGTGCAGACTTTTGATTGAGTCCAAGTTTTACAGAACAAATCCTTTTATTAAGGTGATTTGTTCTGTAAAGTTTGGATTCAATCAAAGGTTCTCAAGTGAGAACCTAGATAGAGGGCCACATATGGCCTCAAGCCTCAGGTTCCCTATCTCTAGTTTATTCCAACAACTGACACCATTATTGTTTTTTGGTATCCTTTTTTACTTCCATATGTAACAGATAAAGACTGTGATTTTAGAGTCTCAATGTGGGGCTTTCTTTTTTACTGACAGAAAAAAACAATTTCTTATAGAAATTTGGTAGACTTCTTATATTTTTTTACTTATGCTCTTCTTCAAATTTCATACTTAAATGTTATTGGGATGATCTGACCTCAATGAGTCTGTTGTCAAGCATTTCACATTTTTTCCTTTTCTTCACTATTCTCATTATTCATTTAGGGAATACTACTCATAATCTTCTATTATCTTCTTCCATAATAATTTTGAAAGGAGTTTGTATTATTAATTATTATTAACACTGCCTGCTATCTGTCTTCTTGACAAAGAGATGAAGTTTGCTTACTAAGGCAGTTTCAGAATTACTTAACTCTTGTTATGGTGCAGTGAATAGAGTCCTGGGAACTGCAGTCAGGAAGACATGTGTGTGTATGTTCGTGTGTGTGTGTGTGTGTGTGTGTGTGTGTGTGTGTGTGTTTGCATCACAGGATGTAGAGGTCATTTAGTATTTGTTTTTTTCTCATGGATTGCCATGACCAAGTAATTGACAACCAATTTGACCAGTCTTCTGCCAATGAATCTTTCTGCACTTGACTCATATAGACTAGTCCTTAGGAAAGAGACACAACATTGCTGAGACTAAAGTTAAAGCCTGACAGGACTCTCATAGCTTATTGGATTTCTGGCATAATCTTTGAGAAAAGAAAGGAAAGAAGGAATGAAGGAACCATGGAAAGAAGGAAGGAAGGAAAGAAGGAAAGGAAGGAAAGGAAGGTAGGAAGGAAGAAAATTAGCATTTATCAGATCAAGCTATCAATAAACATTTACCAAAAGTCTACTATGTGCAAGGCACCAATAGCTGCAAGGCAAGCTTGTATAGGATAACTAGGATCAATAGGATAAGCAATAGAATAAAAAGGAAATATTAACAGAAGGAAAACCCTTGAATTAAGGGGATGTTAATGAAGGTTTCCTGTAGAAAGTGGGATTTTTGATGGTGAGGAGGCTGAGGTAAACAGATGCTAAGTGACTACCCCAGTATCACACAGCTAATAAATGTCTGAGGTTAGATTTGAATTTAAGTCTTCTTGACTTGAGGTCCAGAATTCTATTTCCTGTGCCTCCCAGGTAATCTAGAAAACCAAGGTTTATCTTCATGTTACGATGACACACTGGAGGAATTTACATGGAATGAAATTCAAATAATGTTTCTTAAGTACTGTACTAAAGCTATCTCATAGTGCACAGGTAGTGTCAGATGCTTCAGAGATTCACCTTCTGCTTCTATGGCTTTCCGCCTCTGTGATGATGCTGTCTGTGAGATAGTTCACAAGGGCAACTGGAAGAAGAGCCTGTTCTGGGTCTTGTTGGGGAAGACCATATTTTACTATTCCGTTGTTGGCATGTGGACACTAGAACGTTCCTGTCCTGTTACAAGGCTGAAGGAAAGTTATTGAATTACCAGAATTTAATATAATCGCAGCTCTCTTACCACATGTTGACCATTTTATACGAAATGAGAACCTGCCAGTTAACATCCACAGTTGAAAGTAAACATTCGTTTCCTCTGTGGTTCTGTAGCCACATTGTATTCATTTCAAAGTTGGCATTTACAGATGAAGGGATGGGGGAGGAGGAGACGGAGAAGATTCAGTAAGTGCCTTAAAGATGGATTGTTTCTTTAGTTTTTTTTTTGTTTTTGTTTTCCCTTTTGTGCCTTTACATCATGATTTCTGATCTCTTCCGAGGGAAATGAAATGGTCGTTTGAAATATGTACATATTGTGACATCAGATTTCACTAAGTAATGTTTCTCTCTTATAAGTTTCAAAGTTTTCCAAGTTAAAACATGAATGCCAAATTAACTAATGTCCCCAAAATGATAGAAATAAAAGATTTATGCCTAAATATTATCCTAATAAAACCTTCAGATAACTGAAATATTGAATTCAGGCTCATAGTAGATATTAAAAGATTGTGACTAATTTCATTCAAAATTTCCAGAACAAAGTTATATTATTATAACAGTGATTTGGACCATTTACAGAAACCTTACTATTTCTAAATGGAAATACAGGTGATTCTCAAGTGAATGCAAAAGTTAATTTGGAGATAAGATATTGTTTTCAAATCACTTAAGTTCACAGTATGTTTAAAACCGGCTTTAAGGAGTTTTTCTAATTTTAAAAGCTCCAATGCCTCATTATGGTATGACAGTGGCCCTAGGGTCTTGAATTCAGTTCCAGCAGCATATAAACTTGGTCAGCTCATCCTAAGCTGTAGGGCCATTAAGTGTGGTCCTTGTAATGTATCACATCTTTTTGATCTGAGAATCAACTTAGCTAGATTTAGAGAGGATCAATACCAGCTTGACTGCAAGATGTATAGCTGATATTGTCTATGTAATCTTTATTATGCCATCTAACCAACATGCTTGGTTAAAAATTTCTGATGTCTGTGTGTGTGTGTTTGCACGTGCACTTCCAGTCAAATAAGAAATCCTTCTCTTAGTTTATATTTTGATTTATTGAACACAGGATGCCTGTGTCTGTTACTGTTTTGCTATTTTATAAGATATATTTTTTTTTCCTATTTTTAATCAATGTCAAATAATTTCTATGACTACTGCTTAAAATATCTTTTAAAATATAGAAATGCTTCAGGGGTAGAGCCAAGATGTAAGAGTAAAAAGATGCATATACACTAGCGCTTCCCCCACAATCCACAAAATACCTGTAAAAATGACTCTCAACAAAGTCTAGAGCAGCAGAAACCACAAAACAACAGAGCAAAAGATGTTTCCAGCCAAATGTAACCCTGAAGACCGACAGGAAAGGTCTATCTCATGGGATGCTGAGCAGAATGGAGCCTAGTCCTGGCCATGTGGCACTAGGAGGAAGAGGGCCTGAACAGACCTCCAGGCAGAGTTACTAGCAGGGAAGGTCCCAGATACCTCAACCCAAAAGTGACAAAGAAAGATCCAAAGATCAGTCAGGGAGGGCTTTCCCAGTTGAGTGAGAGGGAATGGGTTTCTCCAGCAACAGACCCATGATGGCAGAGGCCAGGAAGCAACATGGATCCATTGTTCAGGCAGCTTGGATTAAAGCCTCTGCTGGTAGGGAGCAGCTGATCCAAACCACAACCCGAAGGCATGGCCCCACCCCCATGTAAAGCCTAGGGGAACTGAGCATCTGAGTCTAATCTCATGACAAAGGATTCAGAAGTCAAGTAACTATCTGGGAAAATGTGCAAAAAAGGGAAAAAAATAAAACATAGAAGGTTACTTTCTTGGTGAACAGGTGTCTCCTCCCATCCTTTCAGATGAGGAAGAACAAGGCTTACTGTCACAGGAAATTAAGACCCCTGCCTTCAGGGCCTCCAAAGTGAACTTAAATTGAGCTCAGGCAATAGAAGAGCTTGAAAAGTGAGTTAGCCACTTGCTAAATGAGAATCAAAAAAATGCTGAGGAAAATAACACCTTTAAAAAGAGACTAACTCAATTGGAAAAAGAGGTCCAAAAAGCCAATGAGAGGAAAGAGGCACTAAAAAGCAGAATCTGCCAAACAGTGGAGAAGGTTCAAAAGCTCACTGAACAAAATAGTTCTCTGAAAGAGAGAATTGAGTTTAGGGAAATGAATGACTATGAGATAAACCAAGCAGTTAGAAAACAAAACCAAAAGTTTGAAAAAATAGAAGATAATATGAAATATCTCATTTGAAAAACAACTGACCTGGAAAATACATCCAGGAAAGACAATTTAAAAATTATGGGACTACTTGAAAGCCAAGATCAAAAAAGAGCCTAGACATTATCTTCCATGAAATTATCGAGGAATACTATCCTGATATTCTAGAACCAGAGGGCAAAATAAATATTGAAAGAATCCATCAATCACCTCCTGAAAGAGACCTGAAAAGAGAAACTCCTAGGAATACTGTGGCCAAATTTCAGAGTTCCAAGGTCAAGGAGAAAATACTGTAAGCAGACAGAAAGAAACAATTTGAGTATTGTGGAAATACAATCAGGATAACACAGGATCTGGCCACTTCAACATTAAGGGATCAAAGGACTTGGAATAGGATATTCCAGAAGTCAAAGGAACTAGGACTAAAACCAAGAATCACCTGCACAGCAAAACTGAGTATAACACTTCAAGGGAATGAATGATCATTCAATGATATAGAGGACTTTCAAGCATTCATGTTGAAAAGACCAGAATTGTATAGAAAATTTCACTTTCAAACACAAGAATCAAGAGAAACTTGTAAAGGTAAACAGGAAAGAGAAATCCTAAAAGACTTTCTAAAGCTGAACTGGTTCAACTCTTGAGACTTTTCTCAGTATTTGGTAGGTGGAGTGATTGTACACACACACACACACACACACACACACATACCCACACAAACAGAAAGAGAATAAAGGCTGTGTTGAATCAGAAGAGATGATATCCACAAAAAAGATGTAAAATAAGAACTAAGAGGTGAGAGGAGAAAATACTGTGAGGAAAAAGGGAGAAAAGGAATGGGGCAGGCCATAACTCATAAAAGAGATAAAGAAAAATCTTGTTCAATGGAGGAGAAAAGGGAGAAGGGGAGAGGGGAAAAGTAAAGCTACTCTCTCCACATATGACTTAAGGAGGGAATAACATGCTCATTAAATTTGGTATGAAAATCTGTCTTATACTACAGGAAAGTAGGGGAGGAAGCGACAAGTGGAGTGAGGGGAATGATAGAAGGGAGGGCAAATGGGAGAAGGGAGTAACTAGAAATAAACACTTTTGGGAAGGGACAAGGTCAAATGAGGGAATAAAAAACTAAAGGGAGATAGAGTTGGATAGAGGACAATATAGTTAGTATTACACAACATGATTATTATGGAAGTCTTTTGCAAAACAACACATATATAGCCTTTATTGAATTGTTTGCCTTCTCAGTGTGGATGGGGAGGGTGGGGGGGAGGGAAAGAAAGTGGAATTCAAAGTATTAGAAATGAATGTTGAGAATTATTATTGCATGTTACCAGGAAATAAGAAACACAGGTAATGGGATATAGAAATTTATACTGTCTTACAAGAAAAGAGAGAGAAGATAGGGGTAAGTGTTGGGTAGGGTTTGATAGAAAGGAGGACTCACTGAGGGAAGGGATAATCAGAATGCAAGGTACAAAGGTGTGGGGTGAGGGGAGAGATGGGGAGATAAATTGGAAATATTACAAAGTGATGTATAAGCAATTAGTATTAAAACAATTGACTGAATTTAAAAAAGAGAAATACTTCTAACTTTTAATTATTTTTTTTATTTCTCACGGGATTTTAGAATTTTTTTTTTCTCTTATCCTAGATGCTGACCATACTTGGGGAAAAAACACCATTTTTCCCAGAGTGGGGATCTGTTCTGGGAAGCCTAACCCTTTATCATATAAATGATCATTGTACTAAGATATCCTTTGCTTCCAAAAGAAATTTGTCACACTTCCCATCCAGGGGAATACATTCACGTCACCTAGATTCCTCCCTCCATAAAATAAAAAGGTCACCACATCCCCCAATCTCACTGTTCTTACACTACTTCCTCACATCACTCTATAAATGTTGAAAGAATAGCTATTAATTCTCTTATTGCACCCACAAATCTAGTTGCCCTCTATCTGTTGCTTCCCATTTCCTGTTACCTCCCTTTTCACTTCTAATATGGACTTACTTATAAAGAAATGTTGATTTGAATCCATAGAATACTAATTGAATTCTTCTCCATGCCTTCACTTTTCTTTGTTTTTTGCTTTCTTGTTCATAATTCCCTTAGATTCTTTTGTCCTTTATTAATCCTTTTTTGCCTTCTTTTGGTCTTTGATCATTAAAAACAAGAACTCTGTCTTTTCCTAGAGTAATAACAGACTTTGTTTCATTGTTTACTATTTTCTCATTAACTTTATTTATTGTTCAAATATTTCTTCATTATACATAGAAACATTACATTATACATTAGAAACATATTATTTTGAACAATAAGAAAGATTTATTTATTCCTAGGCTTTCTGTTTTTTTCTACAAAATTGGATGTTGGATTTTTCAAAACTTTTCTATATAAATAAACACAATCTTATGATTTTATTGTTTTTGTTAATATTTATTATGTTTATTGTTTTCCTAATATTGAGTGACATCTGCCTTCCTAGAATAAAGCCAACCTAAATATGGTATACTCTATAATCTATTTATTTATAAGTTACTATAGGCTCTGCAAATATATTTTTAAATTTGCATTTATATTTATTAGGTACATTGATCTGCAATTATCTTTCTTTTTTTTTTTACTTAGATGTAAAGACCATATTTGTATCCTAAAAGGAATTTTATAGGATACTTTTCCTATTTTTGAAAACTATATAATGTGGGCATTATGCTTTAAATGATGATAGTATTCCCTTGTGAATTCATCATTTCCTTCTGTTTTCTTGCTGAGCTCATTTATGGCTTATTCATATTCTTTTTATGAGATTGTTTATTAAAATTCTCTATTTCTTACTTTATTAATCTGAATATTTTATGACTTTATAATCATTCATTCATTTAATTTAACTTGTCTATTTTCTTGGCTTAAAACTGGGTGAAGCAGTTACAAAGAACTGTCATTTCTGTTTGTTACATTCTAATTTTTAGAAAATATGATACTTGAATAAGGTTTTGCATCTCTTACTCTAAATTGTTAATCTTTAATTCCATCCTCCAGAGCTTTTATGTCATTTCGCATTCTTTCCTCTTGAGCTCTCATTTAATTGATAATATAACTTTAATTTTTGCTTGATTTCCTTGAAAAATTTTAGTGCAGCTTGAGAAAAAGTGTGTGTGTGTGTGTGTGTGTGTGTGTGTGTGTATGTGTGTGCGTGTGTTTATGTGGGGGGTGAGAGAGAGAAAGAGAGAGAAGGAGGAAGAGGAGTAGAGGGGTGGCTTAGAAATATGTGCAATTATTCTCTTCTGGGTTTGTGTATTTATTGTCTCTGATTGTATAATATTTCTTGATCATCAGTGTTTGCTTTTGCTTGCACATTCTCTCAGTGTGATCTGATCCACTATATTACCTGAATATTACTTCATCTAAGGTCTTAAATTACCCACCACCGAGCCTTTGCTGCCGACGACAAAATTGTAGGCTTCAGTTTTCCTTGACTCACTTCTGGTTCACACTCCTATTTTCTTGCCCCAGGCACATTGCTATAATATCCAGGTTTTCACTGGCTTAGACCTGGTTTTCCTATTAGAAGTTTTTTATGTGTTGTACTCCAGGTCAAATGTTTTTAGATCTTTTTGGTTTAAATTCTTTCCAAGTGCCTGAAGACTCTGGCTGTCTCTGGCCCTGGTGTGTAAAAATGAACTAACCATAGCTTCTCTAGGAGTTTTTTAAGCATTAATTAATCTGGTGCTCTTTTTTCATCTTTCTTGAAGTAACTGTCATACAGCTGGATTCTTCTTCCATATACTTTATTCTCTTGAGGAAGTGTCTACTTCTGTATATTGTAGATCTAAATAATAAATTTTGTTTTTCACAGCCTCTAGGATTTTTGATGAAATTATCTATCATATCTTCTAAATTGTTTACTTACTGTCATTCTTTTATTTAATTCTGGTCCTTTTTTTCCAAAATACTCTTTTCTTACAATTTTGTTTCACATACAATCTATTCCAAAGTTTCTTGGTGTGTGTTTATGATTTTAGGCATCTGTAGACTTTTTTATATTACTTTTTTTTGTTTTGTCATATTTAGTTATTTTAAAAGAATATTTTTATGGAATTACAGACATATGATAAGCTTGCTCAATGTTTTCATTCTTTATGACTCATTCATTTTTATCTGTCATGAAACTGCATTTCTTTCCAAAGTTTTCTTCTTGTACATTTGTGTATTTCACTTTCCCCCTTTATTCTTCATAGCAGGTTCACACTTTTCGATTCCACTTCCATCACTATGCTGTACATTTTTCCTTGCCAAGTTTATGGTGCTGGATATGTTAGTCTTCTTGAGCTGAGCCTCGTGAAGAACTCTACTTAGTTTTTTTTTTCCAGCTTAAAAACTCTATGGGTAGAGAATTCCAGATACTTTTATATTCCCCTTTCCCTCAAATCTGGAACTTGACTCCCCTTTATTTAGTGAGTTCTAATGAGTCATTGTTTTGAAAGGAATATACAGAGGTTAACAAAGCTGGTTGGGAACACAATAATTAATAATTATTAATAATTAATAATATATAAAAATATAAGATTGTTTGTGCTTAGTCCTTTACAAAGAGAGTAAGAGATTTGGGCAAATTGACCATTTGTTTTATTTTCAGAAGACATTTCATTGGGTAGACTTTTCTTTTCTATTCTAATTGTTATAATTTTAATTACTATGTATTTGATAAGCCATTTATTTTTTAGTTTGGAGATGAGGATTTTTTCTTTTTTTTCTTTTTTAAATTTTTAATTTTTTAAAATCTATTTACTTTTTTAAAATTTTTTAAATTTATTTACTTTTTAAATTTATTTACTTTTAGTTTTCAACATTCATTTCCACGAGTTTTCAATATACCCCACAAGATGGCATGCAATGTGATATTCCCATACATTCCTATTAAACACATTTTCTTAGTAGCCATGTTGCATTGAAAAATTATAATAAATGATAGAGAACTTGAGAAAGAAAAACAAAACAAAAAAGAATATAGTCTGCTTCACTCTTCATTCTGACTCCATAGTTCTTTCTCTGTATGTGGATAGCATTTACAATCCTTTGGAATTGTTTCAGGTTCTTGAATTACTGAGAAGTGATAAGTCTATCAAATCAGTCAAAGCACCTTGTGGCTGTTTCTGTGAACAGTGTTCTCCTGATTCTTCTACCTTCACTCAGCATCAGTTCATATAAGTCTTGCCAGGATTTTCTGAAGTCCACCTGTTCATTGTTTCTTATAGCACCATAATATTCCATTGTATTCATAAACCATAGCTTTTTTGTCATTCCCCAATTGATGGACATCCTATAAGTTTCCAATTCTTGGCCATTACAAAAAGAGTTACATAAATATTTTTGTACATGTGGGTCTTTTTCTCATTTTTGTGATCTCTTTAGGGTATAGCCATGGAAGCAGTATTGCTGGATTAAAGCATATGTCCTTTGGACAAAGTTCAAAATTGTTCTCCAGAGTGGTTGGATCAGCTCATAGCTCAACCAACAGTGAATCAGTGTTCCAACTTTCTAATATCCTCTCCAACATTTATCATTTTCCTGTTTTGTCATGTTAGCCAATCTGATAGGTATGGTATAATATTTGCTTTAGAGTTGTTTTGACTTGCATCTCTCTGATCAGTAGTGATTTAGAAAATTTTTATATGACTATAGTCATTTTATATGACTATAAAATGTCTACTAGTTTTACTAGTTGTTAAAATTATTTTCCAGTTTTCTTCTTCCCTCCTAATCTTCATTGCATTGGTTCTGTTTGTATAAAAACTTTTCAATTTAATGTAATCAAAATTATTCATTTTGTATTTCGTAATGTTCTCTGTCTCTCGTTTGGTGATAAATTCCTCCATTCTCCATAAACCTGACCAATAAATTATTCCTTGTTCCCTTAATTTATTTGTAGTATTAACTGTTGTACCTAAATCATGTAGCCATTTGGACTTTATTTTGGTATGCAGTGTTGGACGCTGGTCTATGCCCAGTATCTGCCATACTTCCAGTTTTCTCAGCAGTTCTTGTCAAAGAGTGAGATCTTATCCCAGAAGCTGGGGTCTTTGGGTTAACCAAACAGTAGATTGCTATAATCACTGATTACTGTGTCTTTCCATTGATCTACCCCTCTATTTCTTAGCCAGTATCAAGTAGTTTTGATGACTGCTGCTTTATAATATAATTTAAGATCTGGTATGACTGGGCCACCTTCCCTAGCATTTCTTTTCATTAACTCCTTTGATCTTCAGACCTTTCATTCTTCCAGAAGAATTCTGATGCTATTTTTTGAGCTTGATAACATTTTTGGTAGTATGACTTGTAGGCACTGCATAAGTCAAAAAATTTTGGTAGAATTGTCATTTTTATTATATTATCTCAGTCTACCTATGACCAACTGATGTTTTTCCAATTATTTTCATGAGACTTCATTTGTATGAAAAATATTTTATAATTGTACTCATGTACAGTTGTATAATTGTACTAAATTGTACTCATATAGTTCCTGGATTTGTTTTGGCAAGTAGACTCACAAATATTTTATAATGTCTATAGTAACTTTAAATGGAATTTCTCTTTCTAACTATTGCTGTCAGGTTTGTTAGTAACATAGAAATTCTGGTGATTTATGTGGATTTATTTTATATCCTGAATCTTTGCAAAAGTTCTTTATTATTTCAATTGATTTTTTTTACTTGATTCTCTAGGATTCTCTAAATATATCATCATATTGTCTGCAAAGTGATGATTTAGATTCTTCTTTACCTATGCTAAATCCTTCAATTTATTTTTCTTCTCTTATTGCTAAAGCTAACATTTCTAGTACTATATTCAATAAGACTGGTGATAGTGGAATCCTTCTTTCACTTCTGATCTTATTGGAAATGCATCTACCTTATTCTATCACATATAATGCCCACTAAAGGTTTTAGTTAGATGATACTTATCATTTTAAGGAATCCTCATTTATTCCTATGCTCTCTAGTGTTTTCAATAGAAATGGGTGTTATAACTTGTCAAAAGCATTTTCTGCATCTATTGAGATAATCATATGGTTTTTGTTAGGTTTATTGTTTTTATATGCTCAATCATGCCTACAGTTTTCCTAATATTCAACCAGCCCTGCATTCCTGTTATAAATCCTACTTGATCAAAGTATATTATTCTCATGATAAGTTACTGTAATCTTTTTGCTAATATTTTATTTAAAATTTTTACATTTTTATTCATTAGAGAAATTTCTCTTTTTTTGACTCTTCACAGTTTAGGTATCAGTACCATATTTGTATCCTAAAAAGAATATGATGAGACTCCTTCCTCAGCTTTCCCAAATAGTCTATATAGTATTGCAATTAATTGTTATTTAAATGTTTGATAGAAATTGCTTGTAAATCCATCAGGCCATAGAGATCTTTTCCCTAAGATGTTCCGGATGGTTTGTTCTATTTCTTTTTCTGAAAGTATTTTACTTCCTCTTCTGTTTATCTGGGCAATTTAAATTTTTTAAAAATATTTGTCCATTTCACTAAGATTATCAAATTTAGGGGCATACAATTGGGCAAAATAATTCTGAATTATTGTTTTAATTTCCTCTTCATTAGTGGTAAACTCAACCTTTTCATTTTTGATACTGGCAATTTGGTTTTCTTGTTTCCTTTTTTAAACATCAAATTAACCAAAGATTTATCAATTTTATTGCTTTTTTCCATAAAATCAGCTCTTAATTTTATTTATTAGTTCAATAGTTTTCTTAATTTCAATTTTATTAATCTCTAATTTGGTTTTCAGTAATTCTAATTTGGTGTTTAATTTAGGATTTTCAATTTGTTTTTTTTCTAGCTTTTTCAGTTGCATGCCCAATTTCGTGATCTCCTCTTTCACTATTTCATTTGTGTAAATAATCAGAGATATAAAACTTCCCCCAAGAACTACTTTCCCTGCATCTCATAGGTTTCAGTATGTTATCTCATTGTCATTCTCTTGAATAAAGCTATTGATTGTTTCTATGATTTGTTGTTTGACCCATTCATTCTTTAGGATTAGATTGTTTAGTTTCCAATTAATTTTTATTCTATCATTCCATTACCTTTATTCCATATAATTTTCATTGCATCATGATCTGAAAAGGATGCTTTAACTATTTCTGCCATTCGGCACTGGATTATGAGATTTCTATGGCCTAGTACATGGTTAATTTTTGTGTATGTGCCATGTAGCACTGAGAAAAATGGTATATTCCTTTCTATCCCTTTTCAATTTTCTCCAGATTTCGACCATGTATACCTCTTTTAAAATTCTATTCAACTCCTTAACTTCTTCTTTGTTTATTTTGAAGTTAGGTTCATCAAATTCAGATAGGGGAGGTTGAAGTCCCCCACTAGTATAGTTTTGTTGTTTATTTCTTCTTGTAACTGTTAACTTCTCCTCTAAGAATTTGGATGCTATACCACTTGTTGCATATATATTTAGTAATGATATTACTTCATTTTCTGTAGTGCCATTTATCAGAATATAGTTTGCTTCCTTATCTCTTTTGCTTTCCCTTTGGCTGAGATTAGGGTTGCTATCCTTGCTTTTTTACTTCAGCTGAAGTATAATATATTCTATTGCAGTGTTTTAACCTTACCCTGTGTGTATTCTCCTATTTCAAATGTGTTTCTTATAAACAACATATTGTAGGATTATGCTTTGTAATGCATTCTCCACTTCTCTTTTATGGGAGTGTTTATCTCATTCACAGTTATGATTACTATTTGTTTCTTTCTCTCCATCCTATCCCTCTCCCATTAATGCTTTTATTTCTTCCTTCTCCATTATCCTCCTCAAAAGAGTTTGCTCTTGGCCACCACTTCCTTCAATCTTCCCTCCTTTCTTTCAGTCCCCTTTCCTTTTCTTTCCCCTTTCCCCTTCTACTCCAGGTTAGATTTCTATACTTAACTGAGTATGTTATTCCATCATTGAATCAAATGTGATGAGAATAAAGTTCAAACAAAGTTCATCACCCTCCCTTCTTTCCCTCTACTATAATATGCTTTTATGCTTCTTCACGTGATGTATTTTACCCTTTTCTGCCTCCTCCTTTCCTCCTCTCCCATCACAATCCTTTTGCACCTCTTAATTATGTTCTTTTATCACATCAGTTAATTTATACCTACACCCTCAGTCTGTGTGTATTCTTTTTAAAAGTCTTAATAATGATACAATTCTTGAGATTTACAAGTATCATCCTCCCATATAGGAGAGTAAACTGTCCTTATTGAAAAACAGGTTGGGTTTTTTTTTTTAATAGTTTTCCTATTTACATTTTTGTTCCTCTATTGAGTCTTGTATTTAAAAGTCAAATTTTCCAAGAGCTCTGTTTTATTTCTATGAATTTCCTTTTTTTTGCCTGAAAGATTATGCTTAATTTTGTTGGGTGGTTGATTGTTGGTTATAGTCCAATCTCCTTTACCTTACAGAATATCATATTCCAATCACTTCAGTCTTTCAGTGTAGAAGCTGCAAGGTCCTGTGGGATCCTGAATGTAGATCCTTGATATTTGAATTGTTTCTCTCTAGCTTCTTGCCATATTTTCTCCTTGACCTGATAATTCTGGAATTTGGCTACAATATTCCTTGGCATTTTCATTTCGGGATCTCTTTCAGGAAATGATCAGTGGATTCTTTTGATGATTATTTTGCTCTCTGGTTCTAGGATCTCAGGGCAGTTTTCCTTGATGATTTCTTGGAGAATACTGTCCAATAATTCTTAGATTATCTCTCCTAGATCTATTTTCCAGGTCAGTTATTTTTCCAATGAAATATTTTATCTTTTCTTCTATTTTTTCATTCTTTAGATTTTGTTTGACTGATTCTTGATGCTTTGTAGAGTCATTAGTTTCTATTTGCCCAATTCTAATTTTAACAAATTGTTTTCTTTAATTAGTTTTTGTACCTCCTTTTCTATTTGGCCAAATTTGCTTTTAAGGGAGTTATTTTCTCCACTTAGGTTTTTTTTTACATCCTTAACCATTTGTCCAATTGTACTTTTTAAGGAATTGTTTTCTTTAGTGAATTCTTTTTTCATTTTGTAAATAGTATTTTTAAAAGAATTGTTCAATTTATCTTCTACTCTAATTTGACTTTTCAAATCCTTCTTGAGCTCTTCCAAGAATGTTCTATGGGCTTGATACCAGTTCATATTCCCTTTTAGAATTTCCGATGTGGGCATAGTGTCAATGCTGTCCTCTTCTGAATTTGTATTTTGATTGTCCTTGTCCCCAGAGTAAAAAATCTATAATCTTTGCTTTTTCTAATTTGCTTTTTGCACATTGTGATTGCCTTTTTCCTGGTTTTTGAAGCTTATTTCTGCTTCTGGGGTACAGGGGGCTCTGCCTCACCCTTCTTGAGTAGGGGGCTAAATATCTCAGTATGAGATGTGGGGGAGAGTTCTTCTGGCTGCTAGGCTCAGCTGCAGACAACAACCTGTTCACACTGGTGTCTGCCAATTCCCTTGGTTGTCCAAAGGCATGCCTGAAGTCCTGGTGTTAGTGTTTGCCTTCTCCATCACCCTGGGGTACAGGATATCCCTCTGGTTGGCTGAGATGGGACTTGTTGCTCACTTACTGAGATGCCTCCTGTCCTATACTGATTCCCTTCAACCATAGCAGCAGGAGGATAATTTCCCTAGTCTCCCAAAGTACAAGACTGCTGTGCCCTTTTGGCTGATTCCACCACTGCAGAAATTTTCCTGAGGCAATATTCTCTGTCTCTTTTTCAAGGTCAAGAATGGGGTTTGGGAGCACTTGAAGTTTACTCCACCATCTTCGCTCCCAGAGTTTAAGTATGTAACTTTCAAACATTTGGTCTGTGGGATGATATCCCCAGGAGTAGATGTTGACACTTCTATAGACCTTGCACAGGACTGTATCTCCCTCTTACCCAGTTCTCTCAGACCCCCTTCCTGCACTGAGAAGTCTGGGAAACACCACTACTGTGAATTATTCAGTCAGCTGGAGTTAGCTGTAACTTTGCTATGACTAAGCCTGTGCTGGTGCACTACACCCACTCTGCACTCCTGTCCCAGCCTGGTGAAACAGATATTTCCTATCGACCGCCCAGGTTGTCTTAAGCTGGAAACCTGCCACTCTTTTTCTCCTTATTGATTCTCCACTCCAAAATCAGCTCAGATTCACCCCTTAGATGTATCTAAAGGAATTTATGAAAGAACTCAGGCAAGTCCTTGCTTTCACTTTGCCTGAGGAATTTATTCTCAAAACAAGAATCTTGCCGATGATGTTGATAACATCTGTAGTAATCAATATCACATCAACTCTACTTTACAAAATACATATATGGAAAACTTTTTTTGAATTCGCCTCAAAAATAGTCCTACAGAAAATAAAGAGGGCAATTTTACCCTTTAAAAACTCATCTCTCCATCACTTTATCTGGATCAAGGTAGCATGGGTCTGGACTTTGATTTAGTGGTGTAAAATGATTGAACATTATGCTCTAAGTTTAGCCAGACAATAATCATACCTCAGGTGAAAATACCAGTATGACTATAACATAACTGTATGAATATGACTTCATGGCACTAGTTCCATTGCATAGCTGTGATCTAACTCTGAAAGACACTGATTTCAAAATAAGACAAATAACAGTGTCATATAAAATAATGTATACCTTCTCCAATTGATTGCTTAACAATATTAAGGTATTATATGTATATATACAGGTGTATATGGGTGTATATGTGTTTGGGTATGTTGTACATGTGTTTATGTGTATAAGTGCATCCACTTATCTTGCCCAAGCTGGAAATGAGATGAATAATCATAAGTAGTAAGACCCAGTCGCACTACTGATCAGCATAGAAGTTTTGACTTGCTCCATTTCATACCTGAGTCTGTTCTCCCTTCCTTAGGCAATCTGATGACTCTTCCGTCACAGGGGTTCACTATGTTAATGCCAAACCTAATTCAGATACCCTATGTGCATTGCTCACTGTATGTATTTCAGAAGTCTAGAGCTCAAGATATTTCCTGGCTTCAGGTTTCTTGAAATTGGAAGTACAGGAATATATTCCTGTAATCCCAGTACAGGAATACAAGTTACTTAGGTTACAGACTGAGGTTGGTGAACCATGTGTTTTCTAGCATGGGAGAAGGCTGTAAACTTTGGGGTATAACCCAAAGGAAATCACCATTAAAAGGGAGGTAGTCAAACAATGAACAATAGGGGAAAGTATCAGGGGAAAAAGAGTAAAATTATCAACCATCTCAGGAAGAAGAAAACTCAACTAAAATATTTGGGAATGAGGAGATAAACTAATGTGGAACATAATAACTGAAGGGACTAGAGGATCAAGTAAAAATATTCATATGTATGCATGTATATATGTGTGAAAATTGCCAAGAAGTTCTGAAAATAGAAAACAAAGTGCCAATCAAAAAAATCCAGAGATTATGTTCAGGAAAAACTTTATTGTCTTGATTTTAGAATAAAGATACAGAGGGTCAGAAAAGGTGATGAACTTTCTCCAGCTTGCACAGTATATAAAGATCCCTACTGTTACTCTAGGTCAAATCTTCTGTCTCCAGCTTTCAGACATCTTTTAACTATACCATATTGCTGAAACTGAAAGCTAATTCAGACTATTCTTATGCTAGCAGTGAAAACACAAATTTATATTGATATCAATGTTGGTACATCTGGATATCTCTGTATATTTGCTTTGGTACTGATGTAGCTATAGAGACTAAGATAAAATCACACAAAATATTTATCATTGAGATTTTGTATATATGTATGAGTAATTTCATGAATGATGAATTAATAAATGTAATTTCATGAAAGACAATGTCTGGGCTCTTTTTGTATCATAATTTTCAGGTAGACAAATAATTTTTAAATTATCTATCCTGGATCTATTTTCCAGATCAGTAGATTGTCCAGCATTTGTCCAGATATTTCACATGGGCTTCTATTTTTTTCATTATTCTGGTTTTGTTTCAAAATTTTTTGGTTTCTCATAAGGTTTTTAGCTTCCATCTGCTCCATTCTAATTTTTAAAGAACTAATTTCTTCAGTGAGTTTTTGAACCTCCTTTTCCATTTAGTTAACTCTGCTTTATAAAACATTCTTCTTCTCACTGGCTTTTTGGACCTCTTTTGCCATTTGGGTTAGTCTATTTTTAAAGGTGTTATTTTCTTCACCATTTTTGTGGGGGAGATCTCCTTTAGCAAGCTGTTGACTCACTTTTCATGATTTTCTTGCATCACATTTCTTTTCCCAATTTTTCCTCCACCTCCCTTACTTGATTTTCAAAATTCTTTTTGAGCTTTTCCATGGCCTGAGACCATTGCATACTTTTTTGGAGGTTTTGGGTGTAGAAGCCTTGATTTTTTTTTTTTTTTATATCTTTATATATGAGGATGTTCTTCCTCATCCAAAAGGATGGAAGAAAATACCTATTACCCAAGAAATTAACCTCCTATGGTCTTATTTTCCCCCTTATTTTTGCATTTCTCCAACCAGTTACTTGACTTTTGAGTCCTTTGTTAAGTGGAGGGTATACTCTAGGGACCTGTAAGTTCTCAGTTCCTCCAAGGTGGCACAATCAAAGGAGAGTAGTTACTCCTCTCCTGGCCTGAACCCTGGTCTGGGAGCAACCACAAGCATTCTTTTCTGCCCTGGATGTGAGAGTAGGATTCCCTCTCCACAGTCACCTCCAGCTTCACCATGCCAGGTCCTCACCCCATGATGGCCACTGAGAACTGAGACCCAGATTATCTGCTTGATTCCGCCAGGGTCTTTAGGCCAGGGCTCCCAAAGTGGATGCTACTGCTGCTCTTGGACTGGGGCTGGGATCAGACCACAATCTTTTCTCACTCAGATGAAAGGGCTTTCTTACTGACCTTTGAAGCCGCCTTTGGCATTTGTGGGTTGAGAAATCTGGGAACTACAGTAGCTACCCATGATTCCATGCCCTGAAGCATGCTCCAGTCCTATTTGTGCTGCATGGCCAAGGCTGGGCTGCCCTCCACTCTGAGCCCAGTGTGATAGACTTGTCCTGTTGGCTTTCCAGGCTCTTTTGGGCTGGAAATCTCTTTCACTCTGCTGTTTTGTGGCTTCTGCTGCTCTAGAATTTGTTTAGAGACATTTTTTACAGATATTTCATGGGCTGTGGGGGGGGGAGCTATACTAGGTCTGTCTTTCTACCCATGTTAACTACTAATTTAAACACACTTTTACAACTCATGAATGTTGCTAAAAAAGGAGAAATCATGCAACATTTTCACCTCTAAGTGCATAGTACTGTAAAAAGAATTCTGGATAAAGAAATTAGAAGTTCTGGATGCAAACTTCCTGACCCTCAGTTTCTTCATATGCCACAATTTTACTACTATGCATCTACTTGCATCACAAGGGTTATAATGAAGAATATCTACTACTGTACTGTTACTTAATTTCTTCAATTTGGTTTCAGTCCACCAACACCTTTCTACTTTCAGAAACAATCATTACCTAATTTTGAAAGAGATTTACTTAATAAATAGTAACCACTAAATATTAATACGATCTTCATTTTCAATTGCCAATAGACAGAAGTCATCAGAGAGAATAAGAGAGATCTGTACAACCTACACACTAGATAATCCCTAAAAGAGAGACAGAGAGAAACACATGGAGAGACAGAGACACACACACTGAGAGACAGAGGGATAAGAGAGACAAAGAGACAGAGAAAGACAGACCTTCACAGTGAAAATTGATCTTTCAGGTGCAGCTTCAGCTTTTGTCTACCTCTGTGGTTCATTTCTTCAAAACTTCCTAGCAAAACTAGATCTATTAAACCCAGATGTTCAAGTGCTGCTGTAAGTGATCTGTCTGAGAATATCTCAAAGAATGTAGAGATTATAACATTTATAGCAACATTGTCCATAATGTTGAAGCAATAAATGTCTATTTGTACATTTTATAGTATTTTTTCCTAGTCTTCACTTAGTTCCCACTTTCCATTCAGTTCTCTTAAAAAGAGGTGACAGCTCTGTATATACACCCAGAAAATAGGGCCAAGAAATAAAGACCGCCTGTGACTATGGAGAAAATTGAGCTGCGTAGAGCTGAAAAGGATCTTTTTGCTTTATTTTTCCCTATTAATTTGTAAAACCACAATATAAGCAAAACATTGTATGATTAATGAAAAGTGGAAGTCGGTTGGATTATTTATTTGGTTGCTGACTTAGTTTATTTACTACAATTTCCAATGGACTGTGTATTGTTTGATGTAAGATGATGTAGTGTATCCCTCTTTGTTTAATAAATCAGACAAAAATACAAAATAACTGCTAATGATAGAATTTTTAAAGGGTCAAAGCAGTACAATCCAGTTTCCTCATGTGAGAGTGAAGTAACAACACCCTACTAGCATGTTCAGTTCAGATACACATAGGTCATCTATCTGGTTAAAGTCAGTGGGATATCTAACTAAGAAGAAAGTAAACACCAGAAGGTTTTCTTTAACCAAGTTTTTCTCCCTTTATCCCAGAGACAAAGGTACAGAGGGAACAAAATACTTGCATTTTCAGCTATCATATACCATATACTGGCAGAGCAACATAGAAGACATAAGCTAAATCAGTACATTCACTGAAATCCACCACCATTAAGGGCTACTCCATCAAAACTGTATTTTCCTGTGCCTAGAAATATTTATTGTTTCTGAGGATACTAAAAATATTTTGGCTATGATAAAAAGTTCTCATAATGCAGGACCTAAGGTAAATGAACAAGTACTTTTTTAGTGTAGAATTGTCAACTAAGGTATATTCTACTAATTTCCTAATTGATGACATGCATCAGTCATGTGGTTTGTGAAATCTTGGCATGACACAAGTTTTATGTAAGATATTTTATCTATCCTTTGACTATTTAAATGTATAATTACAGTTCAACTGTCCCAGTCCAGTGCTTATCAGTATAACGAAAGGAATATCCTGATGGTGGCTTCCACAACAGGATGTCTCCTTCTAGTATGGGACATATTCACCATTTTTCGCGTACAAGTGAGGGGTCTTCAGTTTTCTCCTTAGATTATCTGGATTTCTTTATATTCAGGTTGTGTCTATTTTGAAAAAATATGAATTATAAATGTGCATATATATATGATATCATCATCACTTGCATTTATATAGTACTTCAAGTTTCAATCAGCACTTTATAGATCATATTCAAGAATGCAGCAAGCAATTGTATGAGACTTTTAAGTTGCTGAAGTTTTTTTTTTCCTATTGGTATGAGGCAGTGTTAGTCAAGCACTGTGAGGATTACCTCAGATTAGCAGTAGAAGAAACCATTCAACACAAAAGCCACATTCAACAAGGCACTTTGATGGATAGTTCTGAGACAGAGGAAAAAAAGAAAGAAAAAAAGAAAAAGGAATTAAAAACAATGTAGTCTAAGCTCTAAATAATGGAATTGGTAAAAATAAAAATACACAAACACACACATAGACACATATGTATAAACGTATGTGTACATATATGTGTATGCTTTTGTGAGTGTAGACATAAATGCATTTTGTGTATATGCGCATATATGTGTGAATAAGCATGTATGTATGTGCATATTATAATTTACTCTCCTGCAATTTTAAGTGAGTGCATATTCTTCTCATAAACATTATGCATGTTGGTGGGATAATGCACTTAAGTTTCATGGGTGGAATGTTATCAAATATTGTATATTTGTTTTACATTTTCGATCCAGTGTTTTGGTTAAGATTTAGTGTTAATGACTCTGATTTGTAAATGGAGAATACAGGAGCTAGAGCTTGTGAGCTGTAGTATTGTTGGAAATAGTCACAGACAGAGAGAAGACTATAGAATAAGAAGATATCCCTATCTTCTGGGGAAACACCCTGATCAGATGAAGTGGACACAGGTGTCAGGAGTGAGCCAAACCCTGCCCAAAGAACAAGACAACCTGTGCAGATTTGGAGTCAATGCTGCAACAGGATTACATGAATCTTAAACCAGTTGGATGAGATTGACTTTCTGATTTGCTACTCAAATGCTTATTGCTTCTCTTTTTTTATGCTTCCAATCTGTTTCTTTGCTCAGCTGGACTTAATTCTTGATAGCAACTATAGCATTCATTAACTCTAGAGCATATTGACGGTAATTGTCCTGGGGGTGATCAATTGAATTAATTCCACCTTTACAATTGTATGCCTGCTATCTGATAACTAGACTAGATTTCATAGGAGCTCACCACCAGAAAATTTGTCCCCAGGTAATAAACTTTTCTTTTACAATAGTAACTCAGATCAATCTCAATCTATTAAACAACATTGATTTATTAATTAAAATGAAGCAGGAACTATTCTAGATGTTGTGGATACAAAGCAAAAACAAAATGCCCCTGTTCTCAAGTAATTTATATTTGATTATAAAAGCATATACAATATGGAGATTTGTCTATGATGTGAGTATATCTATAAAGATATAGTTCTATAAATATATATAGTACTATATTACATGATAATTTTATTATGATGCAATGTAACATACATATAATATGGTGGTAGATGCATATATACACATATAATTTTATATATTATATATGTATATGTACATATAAATATGTGTGTTTATATAATGTATATGTTTATAGCTATTACGTATCTATCCAATACAAGATAAGAGATTGGAAGGAGAGGATGCCCTATTTTTCAACAAGCTCAGGCCGATCTTAAAAAGCTGGAAAGGATTAAAATACAGTCCTTCACAATATGCCTTATAGTCTAAAAACTAGCCTAGATAAATATGGCATTTAATAATGCCTGAAGTGTTTACAATTTTCATGAATGACAGGCAGGTTCACACTGAGGCAATCATGGAAGCTTGAAGTATTGAATTAACTTTCATCACTCTACCATCAATCAGTTATGAAGTAAGTTCTGAGAAAATAATTACTGTATCTCAAATAGGAACAATAGATGGAGGTTAAAGAGAGGCAGATTTAGAGTTTATTTAAGGGGAAAGAAATTCATAACAAGCAGAGAGATCCAAAAATGGAATGAATGGGCTGCCTTGGGAAGTAGTTGGCTTTCCCATTACTTACGAATTTAGAGTCAAGGGCTTGGGTTTACATGCCACTTACTTTGTAATTCTGGCAAAGTCATTTAACTTCTCCAGGTCTCAATTTCCTTGTATAAAAAATAGAAAAAGTGGACTAAATAATTTATAAAGCCTCTCCTAGCTCTAAGACTATGATTAGGTAGCTAGAGAAACAGTAGATAGTGTTGGATTTGGAGTCAAGAACAGCTGAGTTCAAATCCTGCTTTAGATACTTACTAGCTATGTCACTATTGGCAAATTATTTAACCTTTCTCAGAATTGATTTCTTCATCAGTAAAATGGGTATAATAATAGCCCCTAATTCATAGGTTTGCTTGTGGAAATCAGTCGGTCAGTAAAATAATCAAATACATATGAAGGCTCTATGCTAAGTTCTGGGGATACAAAATGGCAAAAAAAAAGTCCCTTTGTTCAAGATTAGCACATATAAAGGGGCAGTTAGGTGGTGCAGTAGATAGAGCACCAGTGCAGGAGTCAGGAGGAAACAGAAAACTGGAAAATAAATTTCAAATAAAATACTATCACCAATACATGTATAAGTCACTAACATTTGATGTTTTTGTCTGAGTCAGATCTTAATCTAGATCCCTGCCCCCCTTTACCCTCCTCCAACCACCACCATCTTGCTTCTAGGACAACTCTGCCTCAATTAAGTCAATTCACATCCAAGTCAAGACATCACCTCCTAACATCATTCATCAGCTTCGAAAATGAAGGACCAACAAGGGGGCAACTCTGAGGCAGAACTGTGGGAGGACAACAAGCTTCTGTTCTACTTCTACAGAACCATTTCGTTTGTTTCTCTTGGGTCATAGTAGAACCACTTGTAATATTTTCTTAATATAGCCTTTCTACTGAATTCCCTCCACTATACACAAACTCTGGGGCAGCTAGGTGGTGCAGTGGATAGAGCACCCGTGCAGGAGTCAGGAGGACCTGAGTTCAAATCTCACCTCAGACTCTTGACACTCACTAGCTGTGTGACCTTGAGCAAGTCACTTAACCCCAATGACTTCATCCTGGGTCATCTCCAGTCATTCTGATGAATATCTGGTCACCAGATTTAGATGACTCTGGAGGAGAAGTGAGGCTTGTGACCTGTATAACCCTCCCTCACTCAAAACAAAGTCAAGTGCAAGTCATGTCATTATTTCTCTGATGGCACGGTCTTCTTCTGCAAGGAAGGACAAACACACACACGGCACATATAAAGTGCCTTGCAAAGCCTAAAACAATACAAATGCTAGCTAACAGAAAAATCCCGTAGAGTTCCTATATATTCTTACCAAAAAAGACATACTTGAAACAAATATTGAAATATAGCTGTCAATTATTTAATTATTTATAAATTATAAAGTGTTTTCTAGTTTGGGTAAGACTTTTTTGTGCAATTTGTCTTCTACTGATTTAAAAGAATGGTATGGGGGAAAGATATATGGGTAGATCTTTAACTAGTGGATCCTGGAGGAAAGGAGAAAGGAGGAAGAGCCTAAAAATATGTCATTATGATACTTGGAATACAAAATGTTCAGGGAATGTTTTGCTCTCATCCTGCAATTTGACAATACAGAGATACCTGGGGACTCATCCTTTTCTTGCCTGGTAAATTCTGAAGACTGAGAGAGAAGAAAATTCCTCCATGCCTACTGTCCCCAATCTTACCTTCACCCCGACATTCACAATACATCCTTCTTCCACGTAGACTGTAATTAAAGACAGAACATGTGAGGGAGCCTTTGGATGAGGAGATTCTGACTTTGTAAGTGCCTCCTGTGTTTTATACCTTAAGGTCTAATAGTTATTTGTTCAAGCATCCCTGTTTCATTTTCCTTTTCCTTCCTTTTAAAAACATACTTCTAGGATATTATGGATTCTGTGCTTACCAATGGGATAAAGTATTGTAAAACATTGTGTGAGGTTGAGGTGGCTCATATTAAGTATAGAGTTACTCAAGTTTCCTGTAAAGAGGTGACTTGACAAGGCAAGTTCGACATCTGAATTGTACCTCAGTAGATCTTGCCATGATACCCTTTCCTGTAAGGGGATCTACAAGATAACCTTAATCTGATCTTCAAAACCATTCTCTACAAATCTAGTGTGATGCTATGCACCCATTGTGCCAATGAGGGCACAATGTCCCAGACTGGCCAAAACCATAGTTCTAACATGTATTATTGAGCAAACCAGAAGTCACCCTAGCCAGTAAGTAATAAAGACAAGACTTGATTCTAAGTTCCTTGATTCCTAATCCCATGCCCTTTCACTAAACCAGATACCATCTAAAGGGGTAGATAGAGCTCTTTATTTTTTTAGGAGTTTGGATCTCAAGAGAACCAAAACAATGTGTGTACTGTTAGTGTGGAGAAGACCAATGATAATGTGACCAGGAATCCTTGGGCTACAGACTCACCGGCCTATCCTATACTAACAGTGTACGCATTGTTTGCAAGGATAAATGTATTAAGAAGCATTAATAAGTTGCATATGTAGGAGTATAATAATAAAAAAAGAGTTAGTAAGTAATAGGGGATAAAGAATTAGCCTTGGAATCACAAATATCTGGGTTCTGATACTTTTTCTGTTACATACAACTGTGTTTTATGACCCCAGATAAATCATTTAATCACCCAGTGCCTAAGGCAGCCCTCTAAGATTAAATGGCAAAGCAAGTATCCACCTGGATTGGTAGAATACATTTCTTCACAAGCATGGGAAGAAAAAAAATAACTATATCTCACTTTTATATAGTGCTTTAAAGTTTTTGAAATATTTTTCTCATAATAACTGCACGGGGCTAGCCCCCGGCTCTCACTTGGATACTTACCCTATCCCAGGTCTTCAGAGATCTCCGGTATACCAACCCCTCCTCCATGGAGGGGAAATGACTACACAGAACATCTGAGGTGGCCAGTGCACTTCACTTTATTGCTTACATCACTCCCAGATCCCTCCCAGACAGCTCCTTATATCCCCAGCCAGAGCCCCTCCCATGTTCCTCCCTGAGGGCAGAGCCAGCTCCCAGAGCTTGGCCCCTAACAGCTTCCCCTTTTTGTTTAAACAGGAATAGTATCATAAGTGGTCGGGAGTTTGGGGGAGGACAGGAGGGTATGCAAATCTGCTTTGACTTCTAGTATCACCTTTCTATCATTGCACAAAGGCATCTAATGCACCATGGGAGAAGGAGGCAAAGAAAAATAAAAAAGGCTGCAATTCTACCTTAAACCAGGACTGCCAGGGTGGACATGCAGCCCCAAGAAAGAAAAACATTTTTGGCTTCTTTGATCTCAGAAAAGCCCGGGAAAATAGGGGAAAATAGCCTTGAGTAAAACAGGGGCGGAACCCTTCCTCCCAGTGCCATCTTGTTCATGCCTTACCAGTCTCCCCTCAGTTTACCTGAATTGTGACCAGTGAATGCCGTCCAAGAGGCTGGGGGTTGGCAATTCCCTTACAATTCCCCTTTACTGTTTTGACTCAATCTTTCCCTCAGGACGATGATGTTCTGCTTACTGGATGTCAGGGGGCCCAGGACACTATGCAAAGTAAATTTGACACATATTGGCACAAGCAGCAGTACTAACAATACTACTACAAAACCTATCCATAAAGGCAAAAATAAGGTCTTTACCTGACCCCATGAGCTTAAGCTATCAAAGAAGTGAGTTATTTTTGAAGCCGTTTTTTCAGGGGCAAAATCAACATCTGCCTCCTCATCTAATTCTTCTGCCAATTCAATCAATCTCTGAATATCCAAGGTGACATATCTGAAATTAGCCCATGCAATTGAGCTCTAATTTCTTCCCATTGGATTTGTGACTCACTACACAATTTCTTAGTCAAACCAAAGGCACTATATCCATAATCACTTTGCAATTTGTGTTGTAGCTGTAACATAAACACTTCTTCACCAATGACTTCAGCTATCTTGTGGAATGTATGAAGGGCTCCATAAAACTCATCATCTATTTTTGCTTGTTGCTTAAAGCCAGCAGATACATTTTTCATGAGGGTGTACAATTCAGAAGCTTGAACTATAGTGTTTTGTGTATTGGAGATAGATACAGCTAATGCAGTGGATGCTAAAATAGCTTCTACTAATAAAATGATTCTGAACACAACACAGGAAACACATCTACGTACCCTAGTAGGTACAGGAGTTAAATGCTTGTCTATACTACATAGAACTTCATCACTACATGTTCTGTACCACCCATAGCCTTAATCACTGTCATGACGTATCGAGGTCTTGTTAGAATAAACACTCTCCCTGCTGTCTTTGGTCCAATACATGCTTTGCACAGAACAATTCTGGCATGTAAAATTGAAAATTCCTGTCATATTCTGACATGCCTCTAGTTTAGATCTGTTGTCTTTGTCCCATAGAAATATATGTTTGTTCCCTAGACATACTTCACCCATTAAAGTGATGTTGTTAGATTTCTTTGGTGATGCTACAGCAGACATTCCCCGCACTGTTTGTCCTCTTATTGCTAAGATAACTTTGTCTAGTCCCTGAACAGGTCTTTCAACCTCAGGAGACTCTTTATAATTAATGTACATTTGTCTAGGAAAGTTTGGCGTCTATTTTTTCTCAGGTAAGTATGTAAGATTGTGACATGAATATAACATTTCTGTGTAGTGTCCCATAATCAATTCTGTCTCTTGACAAGTACGTGTGTGACAATTCTCAAATGGTAAAAACCCTGTATACAGATGCCAAAGGGTTACATTTCTCTTCTTTTGTAAGTTACAAAATAATCTATATTTCATCCCATGAGCAAGTCCCACAAAGTCCTTGTTTGACCAAACTACTATTGTCCCATTTATCCTCCAAGTGAATAGATTGTAAGCAGGTCGTGTATCATTTTCATCAAGTGTCTCTTGTCCATCCACAATAGGGGCACACCAAGGATACCCCTCCATTCCAACCACCTGTGTGTAATTAAAACTAAAACCATTCCAATTTCCAAATACCCTTCTGTAGACAAAGTGGGAAACCTGCGACCAGTCCTGAAAGGTAAAGAGTCTCTGAAAAAGAGTCCCATAGTCTAGTCCATCATCTTTAAACATGTGAGAAATATTGTCTTGGATGATGAATTTAGGCATTGTCTCATCCATGACATCACCCTTAACCATGGAGGATTCGTGATGAATGCCCATCTCTGTTGTTCCTTTGGTGCTGTGTCGATGGACGCAGTGTTGCTGAGTGTCATGATAAGGACGAGAAGAATGAGAGGAGTCATCGTGACCTAGTGGAGTGAATTTCTCCAGAAGTGTTTTCATTCATCGCTGATAGCACCTCCTTGCTCCGTAACCGCTTCACCTTGCCAGCTGTCCTCTATCACTCTTATCCTTTTTCACTGGAACCCAAACTTCTTTATTATCATTTGTTAAAACACAAACATACCCTTTTCTCCACGTTAACACTGTATGAGGACCAAACCAGTTTTTATTCTCTTCATGCCACATTACTTTACTGGTTGCTTTCAGGATACTTGTTATTGCCGATTCAGTCTTTGCAGACTCCTTATTAGGAAATGTTAAGAATTTCATAGCAGCCGATAAGCCATCATTATCGAACTTTAAATAATTTAGAGTATGAACAGCCAATTGTAATTCATCATCAACTCCTGGTCCAACTCCCCCCTTTTTGTTTAAACAAGTAAGTTGTCAGGGAGCGAGCTGCTTGATCCACTATAGCTAGACTGGGGGAGCCCAGTGACATGTAAATGGAAAATTCTGCCATGAATTGTTCAATGGCTTTACTGATATAAGCTGGACCATAGTATCATCGTCTGTGGCCACCCCTTGAAAGGGCACAACAGACCCTCCAATCTCTGCTCTGCATTGACCTCGTGTCCGGCTTGTGGTCACCTACTTCCCCTAAACTGCAGGAAGAACACAAGGGCAGTAGTCCTGCCTTAGGCACCATCAGTTCCAGGCACCTTAGGTGCGGTCCTGCAATGACATCTGAGAGTTCCTGGCCCCCTACAAGTTCCCCATCATGTCGCTGGTAAAGTGGGCTTTCCACACAGCATGACATACGTTGGCCAAGGCCAAGAGCCTTGAAAAACAGTTTGAAAAGAAAGGGCAAAAGACACAATAGTAACAAGAAAGCAAGAAAACCAGAAACAATGGAAGACAGTATCCTGTACAGTAAGAGCAAAATGTGGTCCTCCCAGTCCCTTAGAGTTTTATTTCTTTCTAAAGTAAGATGACTTTTCTTGTACTGATGATATGTCCCTCCTTAGCATGGGCCCCTATAAGTTTTTTAATCACATGCAGGCTGAGCTCATCCCATTACTTCACTGTCTCATGACTTACCCACATCTTTGCACCTGAAGCAAGTAACGAAGCTTATCTTGTTCCTGAAGCTAGTTCCTGAGTTCCCAGACCCAACTGCAACTTTCCTGCAAAGAACATCACTATGTGCAGGAACATCAGGTTCCAGGGTCATGGAGAGCTTCTGCCAGGGTTTGAGTAAGCACAAGTCCCACGGTAACAGGCTTTGCCTCAGCAATGGCCTTGATCATGGGACTTGCACTCCCCTGAGCCCTCTCCTGGTGAGGAAGAGCATTTCTCAGTCCAAGATCATGGCCAAGTGACAAACTACTGGCCAAAAGGAATTGGGAGGCAGAGTTGAAAATTTTTATTATTCAATATCTGTCATTCCACAAACTCTCATATGCAGTTCCCTATTTGCTGACTTGCATATGTAGTATATATTGTGTGAGGTTCCTGTCCTATTAACATCCTCACTCTTTCCACAGCCTTATGGCTAGCCCCCAGCCTTCACCCGGGTACTAGGCCTGGTGGCATCCCTTCACCTGACTACTAGGCCAGGTGGTATCCCTTCACCTGGCTACTAAGCCCCGGCCTTCGCCTGGCTACTAGGCCAGGCAGTATCTCTTCGCCTGGCTACTACGCCAGGCGGTATCCCTTTGCCTGGCTACTACTCCAGGTGGTATCCCTTCGTAGCCAGGCAGTATCCCTTCGCCTGGCTACTAAGCCAGGCGGTATTCCTTCACGATCCCTTTACAATACTTACCCTACCTCAGGTCTTCAGATGTCTCCGGAACACTAGAAATGACCACATGTACACACTCAATAAATCCTTGTTTCAGATGTAAAACTCAAGTGGGTATTTTCTCAGTAAATTAGATTGATACTTCCAAAACCTGTGATTCTAATATCCTGCTAGCAGTGCACTCCATAATCTTTTTCTACACTAATTTCAAACATTCCAGTGCTTCATCTGTCCAGTCTCTGCATGAATTTAGTTGAGAAGGACCTTTCAATAAATCATATAATGGTTTCATTTGATCTGTTGTGATCCCCAGCTGTGGGCCTACACCACTGAATTTCTCCTATCAATTTTTGAAAATCATTTAAAGTGGTAACCTTTGTAGAGTCTAAAATAGATGACTTCAAACTTAAACCTTACACTGAATAGAAGTACATCATTGTTTCCCAGGCTAGTTTCTCCTTTTCTGATTACATTTACTCAGGAAGAAAACTTCGTAGAACTTAAGTTGTTAGAGTTCAAACACAAAATTTAACTTTTGCTTAGGCCAAGGGATGATTACAAGCTCAGATTAAAAGAGCAAGATCTTTTCTGCTTTATAGAGTATTACATATTAATTTATCAATATATTGTCTTGAAAATGAAACTTTAAAACTGTTTAAAATTTGTCCTGTTGTTAACAGTCACTAAACTTTTATAAAAAAAATTAGTTGAAAACCTTCAAAATAATAGTTCTCTTCTCTTGTTTTAATCTGGAATGATAAGAGTTACAATTCACTGTAGACCCATCTGGACAAGGAGTTGGGACTACAGGACAGAAATTCTTAATGGTTCTAACCTTTACTCAAATAAATTTTACTTCTGTGTCCACTCCTTAAGAACTTCTTTGAACAAAAGGACTTTTGGAATTCATCAGCTGAAGTGGGGAGACTTCTGGACAACTGCCCAGCGGCGCCAAGTCTATTCCATTCTGCTGGAGAGTTTCAAAAGTTTTATCTCTGCTGAGGTGTCTCTTTAAGATTTATGCATTTTCCCAATTTGCCTTAATGCCAAATAATAAAATGAATCCTGATCTGTTTCAAACATCCAATTAGGAGCGACACATTTCACTTAAAATATGACCAGAATAACTACTTTTTGGTTATTTCTCATTATACAAAAACTTTTCTTTTAGGTGAGGCATGAGATAATGAAAATGCTAATCAGTCTGCCTCTGATCTGAGGGAAAAAGTTTTCCCGATGCTTTCTTGTCTTTCTCTCCACTTTCACAACCTGGCCAGGGTTAGAAAGTAGAAAGAGAGAGAGAAATTTACCAACAACTTTCCAATAATTTCCAAAACTTTCATGCTTTCATTGAGCTTCATATCCATATTGTTCTCCTAGTGGGCTTTGATCAAAGCCCCTTTAAAACTGTACATACATTGTTTCCTTTCATTTTGTGTCTAAAACTGCATTTTGCAGCCATATAGACTAAATAATATAAGATTAGTTCCTCTCTTTCTCTCCCCCCATCCTCCTCCCTGATGCTGCAGCCAGCAGAGAGAAGGGAGGAGAGGGAGGAAAAGAGATAACATTCCAAGATCCAGCTACATGGAGCTAACCATAATAACACACAAACACACGCACACGGAACGTGTAAAGACAAAACACATATACAGACAATGAAAAAGGAGTCAAAAAACTGAGAAAAATTGTCATATAACTTCGGCTTACTTTCTAGCACTGTGTAACATGCTTTTTGAGAAGGGCCTACCAAGCAACTCTGTATCTTCTTTTTCTTTATCTTTCTTTTCCGGACTGCTAAATCTGTAACTGCGCCACAGATCCAGGCCCTGGGCCAACTCCGGATGTATTTCCTGGTTGAATTTCTGACTGCGCCACATTCCTCTTTCCCTTCTGTCTTATCTGGTCATGATTGTCTCCTGAGCTCCCTGGGCTCCCTGACCACCAACGTCCCAAAAAGGGATATCGATAAAGAAAGGGGGGGGGTGGTAGGTGGGGGTCTCGACTCCTCATTGGAAATCTCCACTAGGGAGTCTCCCGTTTGTATTACACAAGCGGCCCAGCGAGTCGGACGCGGGGCGCCTACAAGGGCTGCTTTTACCACCCCGTACATGACAAAATCAGTCTCAACAAGCAACCCAGGGTTGGCGTCCTCATAAAAAGCCATCTGTTGGTTCACTATCTCCCAATTGTGTGCAACAAAGCATGGCATGTCTTAATATTGAGGACGCATCCCTTCCTTTTTGCATAATTTATAAAGGTGACATGCCAACACTGCCTTATCCTTGGGCCAGATCACCGGAATGCTGCTTCCGTGACCCATAATATCCCCCCAGCTTCCTGCTGCTGTGCAGCAAGTCTGTGTAGTCCTCCTGTAAAGGGAGGCCAAGCAGTACCTCCTTAATTCTGTCCCTCTTAGGGTGCCAGCTGCACAGGGCTAGCCCCTGGCCCTCGCTTGGATACTTACCCTATCCCAGGTCTTCAGACATCTCCAGTATACCAACCCCTCCTCCATGGAGGGGAAATGACTACACAGAACGTCTGAGGTGGCCAGTGCCCTTCACTTTATTGCTTACATCACTCCCAGATCCTTCCCAGACAGCTCCTTATATCCCCAGCCAGAGCCCCTCCCATGTTCCTCCCTGAGGGCGGAGCCAGCTCCCAGAGCTTGGCCCCTAACAAATAACCCTGTCATGTGGGTGATGCAATGATTGTTTCCCTTCGTTTACAGAGGAACAAATAGAAGCTCACACTCATATGTTACTTGGTTTGCCTGCTATGCAAATATAGGTTGTTTTAGCTGAATTCAAGGTTCTTAGCACAATAGTTTTTGGCCTTGGAAATAAATATGTAAGGAGCTGGTAACGATCATATCATTGACCCAGAGTTTAGGAGGTAGAGTTCTGGTGCTCCCAAATAGGATGAAGAAGAAAGAAGGGAAGCTGTCAATATCAACTCATTTTGTATGAAAGAATTCTTAGAGGAAATGAGATTTCAGCATCTGTAGTCTGATGGTTTCCGAATGGCTACTTTTGGCATTTGGCATTTAGTAAAGAACCTTCATGAGGGCTAAGCAATTACAAAGTTCTATTCACTTATTTGTTCTTCAGTTGTTTTTATGACTGTGGTCTCCATATCTTTTTGACTGTACATTCCTGTGAGATAAAAAAGGAACATGTTTAAGGAAATATTCACTTATTTATAAAAAATACTTATATTTTACTGTATATTTATTTATAAATTACAATTTATATGTACTATATAGATAAATACATATATAGTATATATAAATTGCAATTTATATATACTGTATATATATAATATATATAGACATCCTATTATATATGCTATATATACCATATGTAATATAGTATGTATGATTTACATATACCATATAGAACTTATTTATACACATTACTAATAACACGCATTTTAAGATTCAAAAAAATAAATAAAATAGGAAGATAAAATAATATGTGATCCAAGAGCCAATAAGGAGTTACTGGAGTTTATCAAGTAGGAAAATGATATGGTCAAACCTGTGTTTCAGAAAAAAAAAATAGTACTCAATAGATGTTTGAAGGAGAGACTGGAACTGGAGAGGGGAGAATCTTGAGGCAGGGAGGCTAATTAAGAGATATTTGAAATAGTACAGCCAAGAGATTGAAGCCTGAATTGAATTTTGGCCATGTGAATGAAGAGAAGCAGATGGAAGTGAAAATTGTGGAAGTGGAACCATTTAAGAACTGACTGAATGTAAATGAGGAAGGCAAGATGACACCAAGGTTGTTATAGCCTGGGTAACTGGAACGCCAGTGGGGCCATGAGAAGAACAGGGAAGTTTTAAAGATCGATGGGTTGAGGGAGAGGGGAATAATGTAATGCTATCTCTAACGCAGATCATAATCCATTCATGCATGCTCTTCCTATGTGACTCATTCTGTTACTACAAGAAATGAAATAAATGAAAATGAAAAGAGTTTTTACTCAGTGGTAAATATTCTCAGAATATTTCTCAGAATATTTCTCAGAGTCCACTCATGATAGGCCTGGGGATGGCGGGGATGTTTTCCTTGTCAGGACGCTGTGAAAGGCTTATGGTAGACACATAAATGAAGGAAAATGGCAGAGAGGAGGAGTGTGGAGGTCAGAGTGGATGTTTTGGAGACAAGCCCCCTGACTGGCTATCAGTGCAAGGATGGAATGTGTCCTATCTCCCCAGCTTCTGAGTGATATATCGCAAACCCCCTGAGGTCATTTCCCTGTTCAGCTGAATAAAGCATGGTCCTCCAAGGGCCTCAGCCCCAACTTTAGAAACAACTACTCCAAACTATTTAAAAATTTTGATATATCCTGAAATCTGCATGTTTTAAAGTCTTAAGGGTTCCATTCATTCCTTTAAATTCTGGACAAAAACTAGAAAATGGAATTTTTGAATATAGACATAATGGACATATAACTTTTTATTTCTCTGAAGTAAAAAGATATAGTAGAAAGAGCCTAGACTCGGATTTAAATCCTGGCTTTGATTCATACTTGGTATGTGACCACAGGCAAGCTTCTTAATATCATCAAACCAGTTTCCTCATTTATAAAATGGAAGTAGTATTTGTATTAACAACCTCACAAGGTCATTAGGAAGAAAGCACTTTCTGGATTTCAAAATATTTTAAGAATATAAGTATTTTTTTATTATTTTTATACTAAGTAGTAAAACAGAAAATTATTATTTTCTTTTGCTGTAATATACCAGGTAAAATGGGGCAGTTAGGTGGTACAGTGGATAGAGCACCAGTGCAGGAGTCAGGAGGACCTGAGTTCAAATCACACCTCAGACACTTGACTTTCACTAGCTGTGTGACCTTGGGCAAGTCACTTAACCCAACTGCCTCATCCTGGGTCAT
>CM053771.1:322949309-322959426 GCA_028658325.1 Potorous gilbertii
AAAACAAAGTCAAGTGCAAGTCATGTCATTATTTCTCTGATGGCATGGTCTTCTTTGGCAACGAAGGATGAACACATACACAATGACAAATCAATAAAAGTTTCCATTTCTTTCAGTTACAGCTTAAGGACACCTGTGTATTTGATAAATAATTCATTCAAAATAGCAGTCTCTTACCATAGTGTTTGCTTGTGTATCTTCATATTAGCATGTATGTGAATTGTTCAATTACTTTCAGAAATTGTATTTTTGAAGCTTATTATGTTTCTTTCAGCCTGAATAACATTAAGAATCCAAGTCAGACATATAATGACGCTCATCCAAATATAGAAGCGCCAAGTACCTTTATTGATTTTCAAGGTCAGAATTTAATTATACCCCATTCTGTATGACCTTACTGAATTCATGGATTTTTTTTCCCCAAAGAGGCATGAAATATTGTTTATCACCAATCAGTCTTGAATACTGAGTCTCTCTCTCTCTCTTTCCTTTCTCTCCCTCCCCCCCTCCCTCACACACACACACACACACGCAAAAACACACACACACACACACACACAAATAGAGGAATTTAGAAATTTTCTACCTAATTAAAATTTGATTTTGGTCAGATACAAGGAGTCTGCCATTCCTTTCACCTTTTTTTAAACAAATTTATTTTATTTTTAATTCATGGAATAAAACAAACATTTTCATAATAAAATACAATAAAAAGATGAGTACATATGAGACAGCAAATCCACTACTTTTTATTCTTTTTAAAATTATTATAAAGTTACCATGTGAATTTCTTTTTTTTATTGCTTCTCCCCCGCCACTCCCAGAAATAGTTGCCATTAGACACAAATCCCCATGCACACATATGTGTGTTTGCCTGTAAAATTGTTCTATACATCTAGACCTCTGCCTAAGGGCTCTCTTCTGGACTCTACTGGCTTAACAGTGATTATGAATAGTAACTGTTGCTGCTTCCCTCCCAGTCTAATGTCTTCCTTTTTCTCTGCCTCATTCAAGGGGTCATGCCCGGACGACTTCTTAAACAGGCCTATTCAATTAATGGGCATTACCTCACCTTAAGTGAGTACTTGCATAGACCTTGGTTTCCCAGGACATCGTGGGTCATCTCCAGTCATCCTGATGAATATCAGGTCACTGAATTCAGATGACTCTGGAGAAGTGAGGCTGGTGACCTGCACAGCCCTCCCTCACTCAAAACCAAGTCAAGTGCAAGTCATGTCATCATTTCTCTGACAGCATGGTCTTCTTCGTCAAAGTTGAATGAACACACAATAACAAAAAATTCTATACATCTATTTATCAGTTCTTTCTCTGGATGCAAATAGCATCTTTCTTCATGCATCCTTTATTTTTAATATGTATATTAATAATAGTCCAAATGATCTGGTTGCTCAAAGTCATTCTTAAATAATATTGTTATTACTGTATACAGTGTTCTCTTGGGTCTGCTCATTTTGCTCTTTTATAATTAGCACTTTAAGGTTTGCAAAACCTGATATATTGTATATATGTAATCTCATTTGATCTTCAAAATAACTGCATTAAATAGGTGTTAAAATTATCCTCATTTTACAGATGGGAGGAGACCAAGGTTGAGTGATGTTAAGTGACATGCTTAGTATCACACAGTTAGCCAATATCCAAGAACAGATTTGAACTCATCTTCCTGATTTCAAGTCCAGCAGTCTCTCTCCCACTATACCACCTGCTGCCATCTATCATGAGTATTCATCTATGAGTTGAGAAATCTTTTAGAGCTCATCCACCAACACAAATTCCATGATTCATCAAAAAATAACATCAGAGATAATTTTAAGCAAATTGGAAAGTAGACAGTATTGCTCTTTAGACAACAGTCTTTCTATTCTTTCCATTTTCTTTACTCCATGGTAGCCTTCAGGTGCTCCATATTTTTATGATCTGTTTCTCCTAAACCACGATTGACACCATGGGAAGATGTGAAGTTAAAAGACATGGAGATTTTTTTTAGCCTACAGGTGAAGACTTAGGGAGTAGGGCATGATAGCTGTCTTCAAATATTTTAAAAGACTTGTCTATGGAAAATGTATTTGGCTTGTCCTACTGATACCAGAGGACTCTGAGGAGCAACATGTGGAGGTTGCAAATAAACCACACTTATGCTTAATACATAGGGTAACTTCTGAATAACTATAGCTGTCCAAAAGTGGAATGAGCTGTGTTGAGGGTGGTGAGGTTTCTAGTCCTAGAGGAATTCAAACTCTCTAAGGCTATACATTGTATATCAGTGATTAACTTACATTGTCATAGTTTTGCTACAGTGAAATCACAGGTCTTAACCAAAAAAAATGGGGGAAACAAAGAAGACATGATATTCTTTACTGTTGACTTTATATCACCTAAGTCTGCTGAATCTGTCCATAAGCTTCTTGATAACTTTATAGATGAGTATAATCCTATCCACAACCTAGCACAAGTACATGAAAAGGATAGGATGCTAATTTAAAATGGACGAATATTTGTGCCTATGATGAGAAAACTTTTCTTAATTTCTTCTTTTTCAATACCATTCAATACTCTTATCATATCTATGAAAGGAAAAGAGACTATTCCTCAACTAAGTGATTATTCGTTGTTTTTACAGAGACTTGATAGTATAGATGTCCAGTTGAACAATATCTCTACATGTTTTATAAAATTGCAATAAGAGAGATTGATCATTCAGTCTTTCAGTGTCCTTTATACAAGGATTTATGTGAAAAATTCTTATTTTAGCTTCATTACAGGGAATAAACAGGTCCACAAATGAATTTCTATTCTTCTATTGCTAATACATGTAAATCAAATTATCTTACATTTTTCCCTTTTTGCATTAGCTGCTCAATAACTTCAAGTAAAAAGTATCCATAGGTGTTTTCTTCTAGCACAGTGTCTGGCATACAGTAGGCATTTAATAAATACCAGCTGACTACTTAGCACTGAAAAACATATACTATTACTTCCTCATATAAATTATGCTTTGTTTTCTCTTTGTATGTCAGATGAAGTTAAAATTTAATTGCCTTTCTGAAAATGCTAGCTTAAAAAGTACAGGATGAAAAGGAGATGTAAAGAAGCCTTAAAATAAATCATGCTCATCAAAGTAGAATGAAGTCAAATTTCCCCACTGTCAGAATAACTAAGAATTCAACATTGCTTTATGAAAGGAATCATCAAGTAATGACAAGACTATTGTTTCTTTAACTATAACATGAGGGGGAACAAAAAACATTAATTCTGAATTTTTAAATGGCTTATAAAAGACTCCTGAATTTGTACATGTGTTGTATGTGACATTAAGTCATAGAGCTTCATTAGTGTTGCTTCAGAATGGATTCTAGTTAAAATTTGTGCAAGAATCTTACATCAATTCAACAAATTTTTATGAAGTGACTACAATGTGCAAACTGGAATATTTGTCAAACTCTTTACATTCTTTTGGTTTTTCACCTTAGTACTGGTACTTGTCATTCATCCTCTATACTTAACATACCTGCCCATTGCCTCTACCTCTACCTGCTGAAATCCCACCTGTCCTTCATAATCAAGTTGAAATGAGAAGACCTTACTAAAATCTTCGCTGATCTACTCAGTTGGAAAAGATTTTTGCTTCCTTGGGCCTTTCATGGTATTTGGACTTGTAATTTCATCATGGTGAAAACTGCTTTCACAAATATAAAACAACAGTTCATACACTAAGAGATTCAGAGGTCAAAGAAGCCTTAAAGGCCATCTATTCCAATTCCATTATAGTTGCAATTAAAGTCTTATAGCGTTATCTAGAGTGGAACTTATCCATCATAATAAGGTCAATATGTGTCACAGACAAAAGATCCTTCTACTTAAAAGTCGATCCTCTAACAACCACGCCGTACTGTTTCTTATTAAACTTCAATATATTTTGCACATATCTTGAGAACTTATGTTTTATCTTTTATTATAGTTATTTTTACAATTATTAAGCACATAAAGTTAGTGATAGACCTGTGGACAAGATAAATGTAACATTACTTTTTTTTTTAATTTCTCAAAGTGCCCTTGCACACAGTGTTCTATACATAATAGATACTCAATAAATATTTCTGGAATTTTCAGGACAAGTCTTCAAATGTTGCTAGCATATAAAAGGACAAATGGACTTATTTTTCTGAACTGCAGAGGAAGCTGATGGGAAATAAAGACTACAGAAAGATAAATTTGTCCTAGTATAAAACATATATGTTATTAGGGTAATTGGAAAAAAATCAAAATGGAATCATGGGATGTATCTATGGTTATTTGACTAGTATTTAATGTTTATTTTATTCTATGGGTTAAAAGAATATTATAGCCCATTCTCTCTTTAGAATATATGTGCATATAAATACAGATAGATTGTATACGTTATGGTTGAAAGGCATTAAATATATTAAGTTTCCTTTACATCTTTTTGATGAAACAAAAAAAAAATAATGGGCATTTTATTTTAAGATACAGTTGAAGAATTTCAAAAGTCCTGTCTTGTCCTTTAAGCTACTTATGAAAAGCTTACATAAGTGCTCATCATAAATTCATTTCTTGCCCTTTTGGTTATTTCCTGTTAGTTTCGTCTTCAGACAAGATGTAATTCAATCATTAAAAAGAAATCAATATCTATGTCACCACACAAACCCCAAATTCCAAAGTTTCTTTCCTTCTTGGAATGTGTAGAATGATGTTTTGGGATCATTCTTTCATGAAGATCCAGAAGTAGAAACAGGAAATAAGGATAATTTATAACTATTCTTCTACAGAGACATTCTATATTAAAATGAAAATAAAATATGGCTGTACTCTTTGGCCAACAAATGATTTCTAGACATAGAAAAAATAGAAAATAACATAAAAAAGAAAAAATTGCAGAATTCATTTGCAAATATTATTTAACAATCAATAAAATATTGACTATATTCAAAATCCAAAGAGTAACTCTTTTATTTATTTTTGGTTTATTTTTTAATTTTCCATTTTTATTATCTTGCCTTTGATTTTTGAAGTCTTATCTTCAGTGCTGTTTTGAGGCTGTTATATGTCATTAAGTTTATTCAGTTGTATACACAATCAATCTTCTCTTTTAATGTAAAGTATGAAGGGATATAAATTTTCTTTTGACAGTTTTAATTATAATCCATAAATCCTGGTATGTTATATTACCAATATTATTCTCTATAATTATTTATAGTTACTGTAATTTGTTCTTTGATCCATTCACTATTTACAATGTAGTTTTCAAGTCTCTATTTAGGTTTGCAGCTTTTGCTACTATTTTTTGATTGGTTAGAATTTTTATTGTATTAAGATAATGCAGGTTGTATTTATAATTCTGCCTTTCTGCAATTGTTTGTTAATCAGTTATACCTCAGGGCAGGATCAATTTTCAGTCAATCTTAGAGTTCAGTCCCTTTGTATTCTTTTCATTTTCTCTTGCCCCTTTCTTTGCAGGTGATATTTTTATATGATTTCTGAGGGATGTAATATTTAAGATTATTTCTTTTATATTTTTCAAACATGACTATTTATCCTCAGATTATTTGATCAAGTGCTGATATGTAGGTTTGCTGTTTTGTTTAGTAACAATTTAAGATCTTTTTCTACCTTTGCAGTTGTGTTTTTTTTTTATTTCACTATTCTTTGTTTTTTCATCCCTTTATTTGGAGCTTTACCCAAGCCATTCTGAACCTCAAAGATTGTGCTACTTTATTACAACTGTTCACCATGTTTATTAAGTTGTAGATATTTCCAATTCATTTTTTCTTCTTGTACAAAAATATTAATTCTATTCTTATGGATGCCACATCTTTCTTTATGTCTCTTAATGAATTTCTAAGCCACTCTGGATAGTCTTTTATTAGATTTACTCTTTCTTCTTAAATTCTAATTTTTGTTGCCTATTCTGTGAATATTTCTCTTATTTCTTAATTTGATAATGTATATTCATTGTAGTGAGTTTTCTTTTATGCTTCCTAATTATTTTCAGTGTATTTGTTAGTTTTCCTACAAGTTTTTTCCTATACAGTTTTTTTTTTACTTCTTTTTCATGATTTTTCTTTTATTTTGTTCAGGAGTTTATTATTGTTTTAAAGTGACATAGATGAGCTGGACTCAACCACTACCCTTAGTTCCATCATCCTGCTAGAATTTCCTAACAATGACAGTTACCGTATGATAGAGTAGCCTGCTTCACTAAATGTCTTCAATTAAGATCTGAGTAACCATATTAGAAATAATAATAAAAACTGTAATTCTTACCATGAGCTCCATTTTATGTTGTTGTTTTTATTTTAAGAATCAGCAATTCTGCCATTAAGTTTTAGCGGGCTTGATCGTGCTTATTTGTGATGAGTTAATCTTGGTAGAAGTAGCTACCAACTGTCTGATCTGTAATCATTGCACCATTTGCTAATGGTCAACACAATGGAAGCCCCTCTTACATCCCCCTGCCAGGAACTTAATGTGCAATGGAAGAATGACTACATCACTCAAGGAGTAGTGTATCTAAGTCACTTTGGGCCATTTAAACACTGAGTAACACTCAGCCTTACATCAGTCTACTAATGACCATCAGAAAAAGGGTAATGGTCATGCCCAATCTCTAATGGCCTCAGGTCAAACAGTCACAGTAGTTAAACTAAAATCCTACTTGTTCCATAAAATAAAACTTCTGGGAACACTAACTCTAACTTTCTAGGTCTCTTTATTGACCAAATCAGAGACTGTGGCTTAAAAGGATTTTCAGAGAAATAAACAGAAGAAGAACCTTATTCAATCCTCCAGTTCTTCCATAGATCCCTGGTACTATTTGTCAAGAAAAAATACCAGGGACATTTACTGACCCTGACTGGCAACTTTATTTCTCATGCATAATTCTGAGTTGCAATTCCAGTGTAAAGAGTAGCATTTGTGATCTGTCACAAAGGAGCAGGGGACCTGGTCACAGTTCTAGGACTAAGAGCAGCACTAGTATTTGTGGCTACAGAGGAACAATTGCCCTTCCTGTGAAAAAATTCCAATACAGACCAGGAGAGTGGTGACCACACATTTTCCTGGATCACACTAACTAAGAAACACTGAAAACTTTCCAACACTCAGAACTACATCTGAAAATAGCAACATAAAAAAGGGGACAGAAACATAGGACATTTTCCACATACCCCCAAATAAACATAAAGTTCAGTCAAAAAATATAGACTAGAAAAATGTACAAACAACAATAAAAGAACTTGACTATAAAAAATTGCTGTGGTAGCAAGAAAGACCAAGACATAAACTCAGAGGAAGACAATAATGTGAAAACAACTACAAAGAAAGCCTCAAAGAAAAATGCTATGACACAAACCCAACAAGAATTCCTAGGAGAGCTAAAGAATGAGATTGAAGTGGTAGAGAAAAAGAAACTGAAAGTGATACAAAAAATTATGAAAAATAATTAACAGATGGGTAAAAGAGGCACGCACAAAAAAGTACAAAAGAAAATAATACTTTAAAAGACAGAACTGTCCTAATGGTAAAAGTGGTATAAAAAACTCACTAAGGAAAAAATCTCCTTAAAACTCAAAATAGATCAAGTGGAAAAGGAGGTAATGTTAACTGAAGAAATTAGAACTGGACAAGTGGAAGCTAATATTCTGAGGAGATAGCAAGCAAAAAAATCAAAAGAATTCTTTAAAGTATGTGAAATATCTCATCAGAAAAACAACTAATGTGGAAAACAGATTGAGGAGAGATAATTTAAGAATTAATAGACTATATGAAACCCATTATCAAAAGAAAAGAAAAGAGCACGTAGACATTATATTTCAAAGAATTGTAAAGGAAAATAGTCCTTATAACTTAGGTGTAAGAGGTATAATAGATAAATAAATAGATAGATAGATAAATAAAATTTTTTTATTAAGAATTCATGAATCACTTCTTGAAAGAGATTCCAAAATGAAAACTCTTGGAGAATACTATAACCAAATTACAGAGCTTTCATGCCAAGGAGAAAATATTGCCAATGACCTAAAAAAAACCAATTCAAATATCATGGAGTCACAGTCAGAAACACATAATATATAGTAGCTTCTTAGTTAAAGGAGTGGAGGGAATGAAATATGTTATTCCAAAAGGCAAAAATACTAAGATTACAAGCAAGAATAACCTACCAGCAAAACTGAATATAATCCTATGGGGAAAAAAATGGATATTTAATCTGATAGAGGACTTTTAAGGATTCCTAGTGCTGAATGTACTGAAGAAGACTGGCGCTGAGTAAAAAAAAGAAAATTAGATATTCAAAAACATGAACACAGAGAGTCATGGAAAGGTCAAAATGAAAGAGAAGTCATAAGAGATTCAATACATTTAAATTATTTATATTCCTTTATAGAAAATGACCCCTGAAACTCCTAAGAACCTTATCATTATTAGGTCAGTTGGAAGGAGGCTAAATAGCCTGAGGGCATAGATATAATTTGATTATCTTGGAATTATCTCAAAAAATTTAAAGAGTGAGCAAGAGGATGAATGGTAGAAGGGGAAGAGAAAGAAAGAGTGAAGAAAATTATCTCACACAAAAGAAACACACAAGTAAGAGCTTTTACAGTAGGGGTGAAATGAGGTCATGTAGCAAGTAATACTGGAAGCTTATTCTCATTGGAATTGGTTCAAAAAGTGAAAAATGCAAATATACACACATACACACACACTTAGTAAGTATAGAAATCTGTCTTACTCAACAGGAAAATAGGAAGAAAGGGGCATTAGAAAAATGGAAGATTATCAGTAAGGAGAGGAGATTAAGAAAGATCAGAAGCAAAATGGCTTTTGAGGAGGAATAGGGTAAAAAAAAGAGAGAAGGATAAACAGAAGAAGATAGGATGAAGGGAAATACAAATAATAGCTACGATTGTGAATAGGATGAACTTGCTCATAAAATGGAAGTGGATAGTTGAATAGATTAAAAATCAAAATCCAATACTATATTCCTTACAAGAAGTACATTTGACACAGTAAGACATACACACATACACACATACACACACAGTTAAAATTAGGGGCTGTGTGGAGCTGAGATAGCAGAGTAAAAGCAGAAAGCTCCCTAAGCCCTACTCTGAAGACCTCTAAATACCTATAAAAAATGATTAGCCAAATTCTAGAGCTACAGAACCCACAAAATGATAGAGTGGAGCAAATTCCAAGTACAAGACAACCTGGAAAGTAGACAGGAAGGGTCTTTCACACCAGGAAGGGAGTAGAATATAATTCAGAGTGGGCAGCACCAGAACAGATGGGCCAGAGCAAGCCTCAGGGGACTGAATCATTGGTAGCTGTGGCAGTTTTCAGACTTCTCAATGCACAAATGCCAAAATGGTCAGTAAGAAAACTCTGTGGGACTGGGTGAAATAGGAATGCATGGTTTTGGTGGGTCTGGCCCCATTCCCAGGGTGGTAGGGTTGTGGTGGTGGCAGCAGTAGTGACAACAGAGGCTGCTTCCAGAGTTCTTGGCCTGTAGATAGTGAAGAATCAAGCATCTGATACAAAATCTCTGAAACCTGGAACAGTACACCCACCTCCACTCCAACTGCACCTTCACCTGAAGCAGAACTCTCTTGACAAAGAGTTTAAAAAAGACAAGTGTTTGGATGGGAAGATGAGTAAACATTGTAAAAGAACTCAGACTATAAAATTATACTTTGGTGACAAGGAAGATCAGGGCGTATAACCAGAGGAGAACAGCAGAGTCAATGCTCCTACACCAAAAGCTTCCAAAAGGAATATGAATTGGTTACAGGTCATGGAGGAGTTCAAAAAGCATTTTCAAAATCAAATAAGAGAAGAAGAGGAAAAATTGGGAAAAATAAATGAGAATGATTAAGAAAATCATGAGGGGGCGGAGCCAAGATGGCGGAGTAGAAAGACTCACCTATGCTAGGTCCGAACCCACAGCCCATAGATTTCCTGTAAAAAGAACTCCTGACAAATTCTGGAACAGTGGAAGCCACGCAGCAACACAGTGAAGGAGATTTCCGTTGCAGAGAGCCCTGAAAAACCGACCGCAAAGGTACCCTGGACACGGGAGAGG
>CM053771.1:322959926-323012075 GCA_028658325.1 Potorous gilbertii
TTAAATAAATTTATTTAATAAAAAAAAAAAAAAAAAAAAAAAAGAAAATCATGAAAATTGAGTCAATAGTTTTCTAAAGGAGACCTAAAAAATACTGAAGAAAGTAACACTTTGAAAAAATAGACTAACCCAAATGACAAAAGAAGTCCAAAAAGCCAATGATGAGAAGAATGCCTTAAAATGGAGAATTTACCAAATGAAAAAGGAGATCCAAAAGCTCACTGAAGAAAATAATTCCTTCAAAATTAGAACGGTACAAATGGAAGCTAATGACTTTATGAGAAATCAAGAAATTATAAAACAGAACCAAAGGAATGAAAAAATAGAAGACAATATGAAATATCTCATTGAAAAACCACCAACCAGGAAAACAGACACAGAGAGATAATTTAAAAATTATTGGACTACCTGAAAGTCATGATGAAGAAAGAGCTTAGACAACATCTTTCATGAAATTATCAGGGAAAACTTCCCTAATATTTTAGAACCAAAGGGTGAAATAGAAATTGAAAAAATTTATCAATCATCTCTGGAAAGAGATCCTAAAAGAAAAACCTATAAGATTATTGTAGCCAAATTCCAGAGTTTCCCAATCAAGGAGAAAATATTACAAGTAGCCACAAAGAAACAATTCCAGTATTGTGGAAAGACATCATGATAACATAAGATCTAGCAGCTTTTACGTTAAGGGATTGAAGGGCTTGGAATAGGATATTCTGGAAGTCAGAGTAGCTAGGATTAAAACCAAGAATGACCTACCCAGCAAAACTGAGTATAATTCTTCAGGAGAAACAATGAAAATTCAATGAAATAGAGAATTTTCAAGCATTCTTCATAAAAAGACCAGAGCTAAATAGAAAATTTGACTTTCAGATACAAGAATCAAGAGAAGTATGTAAAGGTAAACAGGAAAGAGAAATCATAAGTGACTTGCTATTGTTGAACTGTTTACATTCCTACATGGAATGATGATATTTGTAACTTGTGAGACCTTGCTCAGTATTAGGGTAGTTGAAGGAGATAGGTAGGTAGGTAGATAGATAGATAGATAGATAGATAGATAGATAGATTGATAGATGACACAAGGTGAGCTGAATGTGAAGGAATGATATCTAAAAAATAAAATTAAAGGGTGAGAGAGAAGGAGAAAGGAAGAGAAAGAACAGGGGTAAATTATCTCACAAAATGAGGCAAGAAAAAGGTTTCACAATGGAGAATAGAATAGGGAGGTGAGAAAAAATGAGTGAACCTTACTCTCTTTGGATCTGACTTAAGGATGGAATTATACACATACTCAATTGGGTATCTTACCTTACAGGAAAGTAGGAAAGGAGGGAAGGAGATAAGAAGAGGGCAGATTAGGGGATGGGTGGTCAGTAGCAAACACTTTTAAAAAGGGACAGGGTCAAAGGAGAAAATAGAATAATTTTTTGTGGTCAGGTTACAATATGATTATTATGGAAGTGTTTTGCATAAGTACACATGTATAACCTATATTGAATTGTTTCCCTTGTCAATGAAGGTGGGTGGGGATGGAAGAAGGGAGAGAATTTGGAACTCAAAGTTTTAAGAGCAAATGTTAAAAATTGTTTTTACATACAACTGGGAAATAAGATATATAAGCAATTGGGCATAGAAATCTATCTTGCCCTTCAAAAAAATAAAGGGTAAGTGCTTAAGAGAGGGGGATGATAAAAGGGAGGGCAGAGTAGGGGAAGGAGTGGGGATGAGGGTAGAATAGGGAGAAAATTTGAAATTCAAAATCTTGCTGAAATGAATGTTGAAAAGTAAAAATAAATATTTTAAAAATGGAAAAAAATAAAATAAGGTCCTGGAACAGACTCTACTATGCTACAGCTGAAGTAAAAAACACAGGGAAAACAATAGTACTCTCATTCAAAGCAAAAGCAAAAGAATTACCAATTAAAAGAGGTAATCAGGGAAACTATGTTTTATTAGAAGAGATCACAGAAAAAGAAACAATATAAAAAAAATTATAGTAAGTATCTCAGATAAAGTTCTCATTTCTGGACTATATAGGAACCTGAGTCAATTTTTTTTAGAAAATAAGAGCCATTCCCCAATTGATAAAAGGAAGCAAATGGACAGTTTTCAGAAGAATAAATCAAAGTATATATAGTTACACAAAAAACGTTCTAAATTGGTTTTGATTAGAGAAATATATATATTAAAATAACTCTGAGATACCACTTCACACTCATCTGAAATCATACATGTTGGAGGGAATGTGGAAAAATAGGTATTCTAATGAAGTGTTGATGGAGTTTGTCCATCCATTCTGAAAAACAATTTGAAACTATGCACAGAAGTTTTATAAAAATTTGACTCAGAAATAGAACTACTGGAACTGTACCCCAAAGAAAAAGGGAAATGACCTACATATGTACAAAAATACTGATAGAAGCTTTATTTCATGACAATGAATTAGAAATTGAGGGAATTCCCATGAGCTGAGGAATGGCTAAATAAGCTGTGCTATATAATTATGATGGAATACTATTGTGTGCTAAGAAATGAAGAGAAGGTTGATTTCAGAAAAGTCTGAGAAGGCCTATGTGAAATGATCCAAAATGAAGTGAGAAGAATCAGGATATCATTGCACAAAATAGCAGCAATATTGCAACAATTATTGACTCTGAAAGATTTTGCTACTCTGATCAATAAAATGATCCCAGACAATTTGGAAGGACCCATGATGATCATTGCTATTCACATCCCAGAGATATAAATGATGAACTCTGAATGCAAGTTAGAGTACAATCTTCTCACTTTTTTTGGTAAAATGGCCAATATGAAAGTATGTTTCACACATGTAATAAGTATCAGTGAGCGGGGAGAAGGGTTGGAGGGAGGGAGACCATTTGAAAATATTTTTTAATGTTAAAAAGAAGCAAAGAACAAATTGAAAGAAAAAGAAAGAAGTAATAGCTCTATCTTCACTATGGACCCCAAATGTAATCAGCACCTGGAACTAGCATACTAATTCCTGTGTTAATATTTTGCTTACTTGACCAACTGGGGCAGAAATGATAAGAATAAAACAATTGAAGGACACATTATGTGCCATACATTTTTATTAATTCTGTATTAATAAATTAAAATACCTCATTGGAAATGCAAATAGTAAAAACAAATAAAAAGTCCTTGTATTCAAGAAGTTCATGATAGAATTGAGGGAGACAATACATAGGAAAAAAAATCAACCACACGAAAGATGGAAAGGCCTGGAGTTTGTGAGGATGTAATAGTGAAATAGGTGTCCCAGAGGTCCTTAAATTATATAACCATGTCAGATGTCAATACCAGTGGACAGAAGAATACAGAAGCATGGAAGAGGATAAGAACTACTTTACTATATGAAACACTAAGGCTAAGTGATCCTTGATCTCATCAGAAGGAATACAGAATTGTTGACTTCCATCTCATCTAAGTCATATAAACAAACAGTCAAAAACCCTGGGTGAAGAGGGAAAGAAAGGGGAACTGCGTTTATCAAGGTAACCAGAGAAGGAAATGGTAAAACAGTATCTTTGCCAAGAAAAACCCGAAAAGCATTCATGAAGAGTCAGACACCTGAAAACAATTGAACAACAAGTCTGGGGTAGAATTTGAAACTGATGTCTTCAGATATTAGGACCTATGCTTTTCCCACCATGTTGCCTCTACATCTACTTATAAGAATTAGTTTCCTACAGATTTTTCCCTCTACACATCCCACATGGGAGAGCTCAAAAAGATCTTGTATAACTCAACTTGTATATCTATGTTAGAGCCTCCCCAGAATCATTCACAATTCATTCTGGTCAGCCAAAACATCACAAAAATTGGAGGCTGAACCATGACAGATCTAGGGAGCTTCACTGCCAGTCACATATAGGCAAAAGAAATACTTAATAGCATTAGTACTACTAATCCTTAACGGTAAATTCTATACTCACCCAGGCTACCAGATGCCATCCACAACATCGTAAACTTGCAGGATTTGGGGTCAAAGTTATGCTCTGGAGTTAAGATTTTCCATCAGCATTGTTCTTCTAAGTGAAGGTTTTGGGTTCATTGCAAGAACCCTGAGGGGAGAGATAATATGTCCTAGACAAAGCACAGCAGCCTTGAGGTGGTAGAGCAATGTGCTGTTATAATAAGATAATGCTATGTTAGGAAAAGAAACTTAGTGAGTAATCTCTTCAATTTTTTGCCTTCCCCTTTCTGTTCCTGCTTCCCTTGTGGTAATGAAATGGGTAGTACAATGGAAAAAGTGGCAAAGTTGTAGTCAGGGCCCTCAATCTAATTTCAACTCTGTTACTTACTATTTGTGTAGGTTTGGGCGAGCAATTTTACTTTTCTGGGCTTCAATTTTCTCATTCTTACTCTAAATTTATGATTACATATGTTCCAATTTTAGTTTGTTCCCTCTGCCATTCTGCTGATTCTTCAGCTTTGGATCATTTCTAAGGACTCCTTTTTCTCAAGTAAAACTCTAGGCAAGGAATATTCTTCATCCATTTGCTTACTCCAATGGCAACAGATAGGCTCAATTCCTTTGAATGATAACAGATTCTATGAGAGAAGGCTATGTCATGTCCTGAGTCTGAATGCAAACAATAAAATGTCATCCTCAACTAGGAGGATCTTAGGCACCTTACCATACATAGGGAATTACTCATCAATCTGGGTTCTGTGCTGGGTCTCCATCACAAATATGAAAATAAAAACAAAATAAAATAAAACAATGAGAAATAAATAAGAATAATGGGAAATAAACAATAGAAAATAAAATAAATTGGAAAATAAAAAGAAGAAAATACCTTTGGCAGATACCAGCCTGTTTTGTGCTTTAACTGATGTTTCTTACCAGTCTTTAAAAAAGTTTTTTCTGTTGTTACATCTTCTAAGGAATTCTATATAATCTTGCCAGATAGATGAGAAACACTTTTTTGTAAAAGAACTTGAAAGGAAGCATTTTGTCCTGCTAAATCATTTTTTTCATAATCAACAAACAATAAGCACAGCGGAAAATTACACTCTCTGCATCTTTCAGTTAACTATGAAATGGAAGAGTTGTGGTCTCTTATTGAACAGGACTTGAGAAAAACTTCTTGCCCTTGATAATACTTCCCTTGCAATTTGAATTCCTCTCTACTAGTCCAGAATAATAATGTAATACCATTTCTAAGATTTAAATTGTTACATAAGAAAAAAGATGACACGACCCAATCAAAAATTCATTCTTTCACTTTCAACATTTTGATAAAGAGGAGATACCTAATTCTGTTAAACTTCAGTGAACTGTCCAAAGTAATTGGCTGATCTGAAGTTTTGTTAAATTAGTAGTTACTGTATTGCAAAGAGATCATAAAAATAGAAATGTACAAAAATATTCATAGCAGTTCTCTTGGTGGTGGTCAAGAACTGGAAATCGAGGGGATGCCCATAAATTGGGGAATGGCTGAATAAGTTGTGGTATATGAATGAAATGGAATACTATTGTGCTATGAGAAATGATGAACAGGAAGACTTCAGGGAGGCCTGAAAGGACTTATATGAACTGATGCTGAGTGAAAGGAACAGAACCAGGAGAACTTTGTACACAGCAACAGCCACAGTGTGGGAGGAATTTTTCTGGTAGACTTAGTACTTCTTTGCAATGCAGGGACTTTAAAAATTCGCAATGGACTTGAGGCAAAATGACTTTCACATTCAGAGAAAGAACTATGGAATTGGATTGCAGAATGAAGCAAACTGTTTTCTTCTGTATTATGTTTTGTTTTGTTTTATGGTTCTCCTATTCATTTTAATTCTACGCAACATGAATAAGGTGTAAATGTATTTAATAGGAATGCATGTGAAGAACCTATATAAGATTGCATACCATCTTGGGGAGGGGAGAGGGAAGGAGAAGGACAGAAGGGGAAAAATCTAAGATATATAGAAGTGATTGTAGAAAACTGAAAGTAAATGAATTAATGAAAAAGCAAGCCATATTAAAAAAATTAATAGGACTTGGAAACCTATTGACTATACAGAGATGGTAGTTACAGTTGTTGAAAAAAAATGAAGGGAGGTCTTTTGATGCTAGCTATTGTTTTTGTTTGATTTTAGATAAAGCCCTTATGTATCTTTACACATAACTTGTACCTACCTCCTTAAAACTTCAGAAACCAACCTTCAAAAACATGCAATCAAGAGAAGATATTTCCATGCAAAATGTTTTTAATGAACTGTGGCTAAAGATGAAAGACAAAGAGTAGGTGCTTTTGTTTTTGTAATGGTGTCTATACCTGGCATGATGTAATGAGTATGTATATATTCCAGAAAAATCTGCACATTATAACTGTATCATTGTATGGTGACCTTGCATTGGTTCTAACAGCCATTCCATATTTGGATTTTCCTCACAAAATATTTAGGTTTTGATTAGCCCCATGAGAATCTTGGAATTTGGCTTTCCCAGTGAATGTGAACATATGACTTTTAAAAAAAGTTAACTTTCATAGTCTGCTGTTACATTTGCTTCTGTTATATCAACATTTTAAAAAGATACACTGTTAACTTCACTTCAATATAATTGTTTTTCTTATTTTATGCATTTATAAGCATTATTGTGACAAAAGGTCAACAAGCTTTACCAGGTTGCAACTAAGTGACATAAGGAATGGTGAAAAGTTCTGTCATTACTTCATAAGACCATCTAATTACCAAATAAGCTGTTTTCTAAGCAAAAATCATTGTCTAATGAAGTGTTTTGTCTTTTTTTGCTTTGTTTTTCTCCCCTTCCTAAATAACAGTGAATTTTAAAAGAAAAAAAAAGGACTTGTGTTCAGGAAGGGCATTTCTGATGGCATTCTATTAGCATATATTTGTATATTTGGAATATTTATAAAATTAGTGTTAGTAGTGGCAAATAACTAAGCTGTCAAGATAAAAAAAACATAATTTTGCTTCTCTTGGATAAAGAGAAAAAAAATTTAAGTTTAGAAGATATACATCTCACCTTCCTATTATGAGTCTGTCAAAGCCTCACAATCTATTAAAATGCTGACATTAACCTGTCAGGAAGAATTAATGCAGCCGCCTATTCTTCTTCCAAACACTAGCAATATAAAACCCCTTACTATTGATCAGACTCAGCTATTCATTTTAATCCAAAGTTGAGTGGATGTTCTTAGAATCCATCAATAGGTCAAACAGACTATCAACACAAGCCAATAAGATCAGAACCCTGAGTCAGCATGCCAAGACGTCCTTGAAGAGCTCATATTAATTCCTCCAGGGATGATTATTTAATAGAAAATGGGCCCATTATAAAAGGAAAATAATAGCCCTTGATTGTGCTCCCTTCAAAGCCTCCACTTCCAGAGTTACTCTGGACATTTCAGTCATACAGCCAGGTAGATATTTGAAATCATTAGTGTAGCAGCTTCATTATGTTGGAAGCCAAAAAAAAAATCATTCATGTGTAAACAATGCCAGAATGCCAATTCCAGGAACAACAATAAAGAAGGGATGGGGGAAAAGCAAATTAAAAATGGCTTTAGCTAAGCCAGCTGTTACCTCTGTTAAGAGAGGCTTAGAGGCTAAAAGAAACAAATAGCCAAACCTTTGCATTCCCCAAAGTGCATGTGTAAGAGGAAGATGTCAAGCAGTGGGACCTTAATTGTTGGGTCAGAAAATGCCAATAAAAAAGCAGCTCTTCTGCACAGCATGGTTTGCCTGGGCCAGAGGATATGGTAGCTGTTAAGAGGAACACGTGCTTAAGACAAATCATGAGTTAAAGAGTGTGATGGCCTACTCTTTGTGCATGTTACTTCTTTTCTCTGTTCTTTACGAGGAAGGATTACTTCCTTCCAATTCATTGCTGTCTTTGGTGTTATCCATATCATTCTGTATTCCTGGGGCTGCAGTTTAAAGTTGGACAAGGAGGTTTCTGGGTAGCTAGTGATTTCCATTTTATTTACGCACTGAATTAACCCATCCTACTAGATCCTGCTGTTTTCCCTCCATGTGGTACATCACAAGTACAATCTTCCTTTCTCCACATTTCCCAAAAACATAAGGTCTCTATGCACACTGACCAAGTTTTTCACTTTAATCCTTCTTTTAAGGTCTTCATGGGAACATGCCAGATTGTCAACAGGGTTCCTTTAAGAAAACCAACATCCCTAAATCTTCACAGAACCACAGTTTTAGTTATACACCTCATTGTGTTTTTTCAAGCTGAGAGGAAAAGAAAAAAAATGAAAGAATTCCCTTGCATCTGAATTTTGCTTATCAAGCAACTAGTAGAATTCTCTGCTGTCTTTACTTCATTAGTAAGGGTTCTAATTTAAATATCCTTTTGCTAAATAGGTAAATGAGTGGGCACATTCATTTGAAATTTATAAGTGGCAAGCAGAATGGAAGACCAGATTCACTCTCCCTTTCCAAGATACTGAACGGACTATTTCTATCCTCATCCATTCATGGGTGAGAATCTATGTGAGTAGCTTAAGGCAATATTTGGCTTTGGAATAGTTTCTGGCTAAGTAGTCAAAGAATCCGGTCTAATACTATTAGTCTCACTTTTCATACCAAAGGAAGATGTCTTCTAGATAAATGGTGACTTACAACTATTCATAAACACCAGCCAACTTGATTCTCTGACCCCAGGCAAATACAGTGGCTTCCTATAGAACTATGAGGGAAAGTGACTTTGGATGACCAGACAGGAAAACAATGTTTTCCAACATTTTCTTGTGCACATTGAAAAATCAAACAGTAGGTGGATACTGTCAAATATTCTGTTATAATTAAAAATTATTAAATTAATTTTAAATTAAATTATTAAATTAAATTTAAATTAAATTAAATTAATTTTAACTATGAATTTAACCCACTCTAAATGAGTATTTCCATATATAAAGCAGAAAAAAAAATTATGTGAAATTTGGAATCTCAATTATACATACCTTGAAATTCTTTTTAAGTACATGACAAATTTAGCATATTTTTTCAAGGGTATCCTACTTACCTGTCTCCTACTCAACTCAATTTGTTCTCTCAAGTTTTTAAAACATTTCTTTGAAAATAGTGACAGTATAATGTCCTAAAATAATGAGTAAATGGCATTTTTGTGGTGCTTTAGATTTTTAAACAACATAGATTACATGCATGTCTGATTCATATAAGGTAGAGATGACAGACACTATAGTATAATAAGCAATCCTATATAAATTGATATTACCCCCATTTTACAGAAGGACAAAAGGAGGGTTGGAGAAACTTAAGTATGTCATCTATGATCACACAAGCGAATATGAATCGCTCTCCAGAATCCAAGTCCAGGGCTTTCTATTCTATTTCATAGTGACTGTCATATAACAAAGTACAGTTTTGTTAGTGCTAATATAGAAACAAAATCAGAGAGCTGAAAGGTACTTGCAATCCACAGGACTTCAGTTTCATTCATACATGAATAGGAATACTTACTATAATATCCTTAATAAGTAGTCATTTAACTTCTGTTTGAAAACTTCCATTCAATTAATCAAATAATACAATGAATGAATCAATAAGCATTTATTGCATCTACTTAATAGAGAGGAATAGTGAGAAATAATTTCTCTTTTAAAGTTCTGCCTTGAGTGCTTACAACATTATAAAGAAGTGAAAGAGATCTGAGTTCCCAGTCTGGAACAAGGAAGAAACTTTCCAGTTACTGTTTTTCTGTATGACTAAAACTACCCAACCTGTCCTGCCACACACACAGTCTGAAAATAAAGGCACTGGAATCTCCCACAATTTCAAACCACAGAGATATAAAATCAGCTTTATACCTTCTTTTCTTACAGACTGGGAAAGGAAAAACACTCTCTTTAACAACTACCACTGTTAAAACTGCTTTCAAAATACAGTTGCTGAGATAGGATCAAGGGTGCCTCTCCTCATCTCTGGTTCTAACTCATCTTTCCTAGGTTCCCTATTCCAAAACTGTGATTTTTTTTACTTCCAAAAATGAGTAAAAATTCAATATCCCAGATGTCTGTGTGGCCCTGGACCACTTTTCCTTGTCTTAAGAAGGTAAAATTTGTTTCCCTTTCTAAAAGGGTAATTCCTTCAGGATTATTATATGCATGTTGCAGATAAGGAGACTTCTTTTGATTCTAACTCCCATGCTTTTTCCACTGCAACCTACCACCTCTACACAGCATGGGGCAAAGGACTGAATAAGTAAACTAGGAAGATTAGGAGGACATTCATTCTTTTGAACAACTAGGGTTGGCAGAGATGACAGACATTGTAGCATAAATATAATAAACGATCCCTGTTTGTATAGTACCTTATAATTCACAAAGCACTCTCTTCACAACAGTTGTTTGAATCACATAATGCATGTATTATTAACTCCATTTGACATGTTGTATCCGCCAGGTGCATAAGCTCCTTCAGGCAAGGACCATTTTTTTTTTGTCTCTGTATTTCCCACCCTTAGCACATTGTATTTTGCATTTAATAGCACGAAGTCACAAATATCTGGTGAACTGAATGAGGAAAACAGGTTTAGAGGAACTTTGGGCTTTTTCCTTACTGTCTTACAGCTACTAAATTCTCAGGAAGAAAATTTAAATCCAAATCTTATGACTCCCAAATCCAATGCTCCCTTTACTCTATCAGAGGTGAATCCAAGGGAGCAGACATCGGAAAATGCCCCATATCTGCCCACTTTTTTAGTTTGATTATAGACCTTGATTTCCAAAACTTGAATGGCATGTGAGTTTATACAGCTCTGTTATATCTATGCTATCCCTTGGCCCAGATCCAGCTCTTCCTCTGGGAATGAAAGATCACATTTGTAATAAAGTTGCGAATGGTGAAACTCAACCAGCTCCCCATGTAGGTATTTAGTCAATTATTGCTTTCCATGTCATTTTGAATGGTGAGGAGACCATAGAAAGTTGGAATTTTATGAAAAAATTAAGGAATTCAGTTGAAAGAAATAAGAAGCATCTTCTGGGAAAAAAAGAACAAAACGCACATGGATAATGAAGATAACTCTGGTATTGTAGAATGGAGTCAGTCTTTCTTGGATTCATATATTGCAGCTGGGTAGCTCAGTAGATAGAGCAGTGGGCCTGGAATGAGTAAAACATGAATTCAAATCCTGTCTCAGGCATTTAATAGTTGTGTGACCCTGGGCAAGTCATTTTTTTACAGTTTCCTGCTTATAAAGTGTGCTGGAGAAGGATATGACAAACCACTCTAGTATCTATGCCAAGAAAATTCCAAGTGGGGTCATGAAAAGTCAGACACAACTTAAAAACAGTAAAAAAATTCACATAAATCCTTAGAGGTTTGTGAGTTTACAATGGTAAACAACAGCCCAAGTTCTAATCTGAAAAGTAAATTAATTACCGTTTCTCCATTATATCCTATTTTTTCAGACTCAGAGAAAATTATGTATTTTTCCCCACATAAAAATACAATATTCCTAATTCTTTTTATATTTTCTGAGATTGAATTTCATTCCATTTAGCAAATAGGTATTAAGTGTCTAATATGTGCAATGGTAGTAATTTTATTCATATTCACAATGCTTTCGTAAAATTCAAGGATTTTTAAGAGGTAAACAGATTCAGTTTCCTAGTGGGTGAGCTAATTTCTTTCCAGTTATTGCCTTGACCTAATATAGTGCTAGATTGATTCCACCCAGGAGCAAAAGACAGATGTAGGAGAAAGAAAATCAACCACATTAGATGCTGGGTGTGACATCTGTATCAGCATATGCCAAGAGGTTTGAAGTTTCTACTTCATGATTTCATTTAGTCTTATAGTGTCAGCAAAAGTAGTGAAAGAAGGGAAAATCTAGTCTCATAGGGACTTAGCTCAGGAGAGCTATTAGTTTGAGTACCCAAGGAAATTTAGGTCAAGGTTGTAATACACATATTCTAATGCTAAATTTCCCTATTGATTCTTCTCTCTCTGGCTCCTACTGAGTTTGCATCTGTTCCCATTTTTTGTTGATAGAAGGGAAGTAGAATAAATGCAAATGTGATGCCATTTGCTGATTGAACCTTTGGCATCAAATTATCTCTCAGAAAATACGATATCAGCCAGACATTTTAAGGAAAAAAAAATCATTTGTAAGCAACAGTGTTTTTCTAATCCAAGGATACACCCAACATGTAGTCTTCGGACCTCAGAAACAGTCCCTGTTTTAACTTTATGATTTGTATGTTAGTTAAAATGAATAAGGTCCAGTATCTCTTCATTAGTGGGGCATGGAAAGGGGAATCAACACACATTCTGTCACCGGATTGAAAGTTCATACATAAGGAATCTTTTTTAATGGGAGAAAATATGGCATAATGGATAAAGAGTCAACCTCAGAGCCAGGAAGACTTAGGTTCATATTCTGCCATGTGTTGGTTATGTAATAGCTTTTCAGTGACTGTTCTGTACCTGCTTTTTAACACTTATGAATGCTGTGGGGGTCAGATTTAAAAAAGATAATTGGGAAATATTTAGCAAAAAAAATAAAAATACACCCTTTGACCCAGCAATATCGCTACTAGGACTGTATCCCTAAGAGATTATAAAAATGGGAAAGGGACCCATATGTACAAAAATATTTATAGCAGCACTGTTTGTGGTAGCCAAGAACTGGAAATCAAGGAGATACCCATCAATTAGGGAATGGCTTAATAAATTATGGTATATGAATGTAATGGAGTACTATTGCACCATAAGAAATGATGAACAAGAAGACTTCAGGGAGGCCTGGAAGGACTTATATGATCTGATGCTGAGCGAAAGGAGCAGAACCAGGAGAAATTTGTGCACAGCAACGACCACAGTGTGTGAGAGTTTTTTCTGGTAGACTTGGAACTTTGTAGTAACACAAAGACTTAAGTGAAAAAAAAAATCTCAGTGATGGTTTTCTAAGGCAAAATGCCTTCCACACTCAGAGAAAGAAATATGGAAATCATTTACAGAATGTAGCAGACCATGTTTGTGTGTGTGTGTTTTAGTGTATTATGTTTTAATTTGTTATATGATTTCTTCCATTTAATTTAGTGCGACTACATAGCATGACTCAATAGGGAAGTATATGTAGAATCTATACAGAATTGTATGCTGTCATGGGGATGGAGGGGAGTAGTAGGGGGAAGATGTGGGGGGGATAAAAATCTTAATTTTAAGGAAGTGATTGTAGAACATTTAAAAATAAATGAATAAATAAATAAAAATACAATAAAATATAATATTAGTTTGTGGCTTTCTTTGTGAATATGTTCCTACAGGGATATCTAAATACTGTTTCGTATCCCTGTTTCTATTTTAGTTTGACACGACTGCTCCAGATAGCTCTTTAAGACTGCTTACTTTCAAGGAAGGTGCTGACTTACTTTGGTAGGTTTTCCTTTACTGGACAGTTCCCTAACATGATGAAATCAAAGATCTAGTACCAATCTGATCACTTCCATGCCAGTCTTCATGGCTCTGCTGAAATCCTTCAATAACATGGCTTTCTAGTAGTGGAGTGGACAAAATCCTCATTCTTACTTTCTTATTTTGGAGCAGCTTAACAAACTATGAATGAGTTTGTGGGTTCTGGTGGCCTCTGCCTTAAGGGATAGCAATTCTCTTTTGGAATTAGACATGAAAATGCTATTTAGATGTAGAAAAGAAGTAGGGTATAAGAAAGAGGCATCGTGATGTAACCACAAGAGAGGTGTGTTTGGAAATAGATCACTTTAATTTTAATTCCAGTTCTCCTACTTAATACCTGTGTGACCTTGGGCAAGTTATATTCTGGGCCTCAGTTTTTTCATCAATAAAATGGGGGTGTTGAATTACACTAGATGATCTCTAAGGTCATATCTATCTATCTATCTATCTATCAATCATCTATCCATCTATACATCCATCTACCTATCTAGTGTGTGTGTGCATCTATCTGTATCTGTATATACACATATATGTGCATTTATATATATGTATGCGTATATACATATATGTGTGTATATATATATGCAATATAAATCTTATGATAATCTTTTGAAGAAAAAGAAGTGAAAAAATAAGTTTAATTGCTGTTCTCTTCATACAAAAAGTAACAACAATTAAAATGCCTATACTACTTGGTTGAGTACTTAGTCATATTGCATTACATATATTTGTATATACATACAGTTATATATATATATATGTGCATGTATATTATACATATATTGCATTATATATTAGTCATATTACATTATATCATTCTCTAATAATCCCTTGTATTTGTATAGGCACTTAATTACGTACAAAATATTTTCAACATGCACAAACTCATTTGACCTTTCCACTATCCTTGTGTGGTAGACAGCACAGGAATATCATTAGAGGAAAGTGAGGCAGATAAATTCAATGACTAGCCCAGGAGATTTTCATCTGGAATGGAATGAACCTGAGACTAAGAGAAGTTAAGTAATTTGTCCAAGGCCATACAACTAGCAAGTGGCCTATGCAGGATGTGAACTTAGATATTTTTAGACTCCTTTTTACAAGATTTCTCTTTGAGGGCTTTTTAAAAAATTACTAATACATAAATATTCATTAAGCAAGATTTTGCATTAATGATAGACTATTTTACCAAGTAAATGGTTAGAATATTTATAAATTTATTCCCAGTCATTCTTTTTTCTCATCCTATTTTTCATAAAGAAGTTGCATAGAAAGAGTGCTGTGTTTGTAATGAAAGGATCTAGGTTCAGATTCTGGCTCTTCTACTTCCTACTATCCTGACCTTGGGTCACTTAACCTCTTTCTGAGCCTTCGTTTCATCATTTTAAAAATAGGAGTTGGAGTATATTAGATGAATTACAAGGTTCCTTCTAACCCTTGATCCACATGTTCAGTTATTTCCATGACAATAAACCATAGAGTATTTAAGATGTTTTCAGAGATTCTTACTTGCTGTCAGCAAAAGACTTTTAACACTACTATTTTGTACCCAAAATGTTTGTATCAATGAAGAGAGAGGCAGTTATAATGGTAATTTAAATGGGAAGATCTTTCCAATCATTAATAGGTCCATGTGACCTGCCTGGGACATATGGAAATCTGAGTCACGTGGAGCCTGTGGTGGGAGGAACTTGCTGAAGGGTGGAATAGCAAGAGGCAGAACCAGAGCTGAGCTGAGAGAAAGTGAGTCATGAGAGCAGTAAGAGCTAGCAAGGACACAGCTGCTGGCTATGGTGAGTGAGAGAGCTTGTTTGCGATTTGTTTGAAGGAGCTGTGTATGGGAAGCCTAGCAGGGGTGAGGCTTGGGGATGGTGTTGTCCTCTGCATTCTTATTGTGTATAGATTATGATGTCAATGTGATATTCACAGCATCTATGGCGGCCATGAATATCCCAGCACAGTTCTGAATCAAGAAATGCCACAAATTCTTCCAAAGCCTACCCCAGCTCTCAATAGAGCAGTAAACAGTTCTTTCCTCTTCAGTCTAGTCTGACTTCGAATCTACTGGTTATTTACTCTTCACTCTTGAGGAAATTTATTTTTTTTCACTGATTCTCTCCATACAAAGTACCAATGATTCTTCCATCCTTTGGGTAAACCGACTCAAAATATCTCTGACTTCCTGCTGAGTGAAATCTTCCCCCAGGACTATAGGGGTCCCCTGATTCCCCTACTTCATTCTTAGTACTGGCCAAACCTCAAACTTCACACTTGTTTCATTCTTCTCTCACACATCCTCATGGCCTGTGTTTAGGCCTGAATCCAGTCTAGCCTGTGCAAGGGCTACAATTCACTTTCCTATTAACTTTTCACCTTCTGTGAGACAAACTGGCAAAAGCTTTTCCTTCCACCACCTGAAACTCTCTAAGCTTCCTCTTCTAAAGGATGGCTTGAATATTGCAGGATAAAAAACTTCTCCTGCAAACCAGCCAACTTCCTTTCCATCTGAATCTTCTCCTCCAGCAGCTTGTCTGTGTTTTTACATATACTTCCATAGCTTGCTAGCAAGGTCTAGCCTCTCCTACACTGTCCTGTCATTTTCTTCCCTGGCTCCATTGTTATTCTCTGAAAACATCTTTCCAAGTGTCTGGGGTCTCCTTTCCGTAGTCTCCTTTCCTAGTTTTCACAAAGCCCTGTTCCTTTAATCCCTTCTCTTACTAGCGAAGAATAAAGCACATCATCTCATTCTGGGAATGTCCATTTCTTCCTCTGTCTTCTCTGCCATTCTATCTCCAAAGAGAGGTCTGGTATTTCGTGATCCCATCCCTATTGCCATTTGTAGCATCAATGTGTCACAGAGCCCATGGTGGTGTGCATAGATTATGATGGACTGGGCTTCCTGTTGTCTGAATAAATGTTTTGGTTCTGCCTTCCATGTGGAGAGTATAACTCAGTGCGATATTCACAGTACCTTCAGAGGCCATGAATATCGCAGTAAAATTCTGAATCAGGAAATACCACAGACTCTCCACAGGGAAGGCAGAAACAAAATATTTACTCAGACACCAGAAAGCCAAATCCATCATAGTAACAAAGATATCCATACACAATAACAATGTAGAAAACAATATCATCCCTAAACCATCCCCCTACTGGGTTTCCCCCAAACCAGCTCCATTAAACAAATCAGAACCAGGCCTTCTTAAACAAAATCTCAAACAAGCTCTTTCACTCATGCTAGCCAGCAGCGTCATCTTTCCTAGTTCTGCTGTCAAGACTATCTTCCTCTCAGCTCTGCTCTAGCTCTGCCTTTTCCTGTTTCATCCTTTCAGCAAACTCCTGCCATCACAGACTTCATGTGACCCAGGCAGGCCACATGGCTCCAATAATGAATATGAATGGTCTCCCCATTCTGATTACCATACAGAGTTGTAGTTCCCTAATTCAGAATTGTGCCAGGATATTCATGGCTGCAGTAGGCACTGTGAATATCTCATTGGTGCTACAGCAGGATGATTTGGTGCTTAGAAGTCTGTCCTTAGAGTCTTGAAGACATGCAAGAGAGTTCTCCCTCTGTCTTGTACTGGATGCATAATCATGGACATGTATATTAAGCTGTTAGTGTCCTAGGTAAGTCTCTAAGTCATAGACAGATTTTTGATCTAAAAAAAAAAGATAAGGTTTTTGTATTGTTTTGTATTCTTATGCCTTCTTCTCAATATTTTCTTTACATGTTAACACTACATGATCACAGTTCACTGCATAGTTGATCTCAAGAAAGAATTTACCTTTCCAGAGTATTTACACGGAGAAATGCTTGCTCACATTTCACTAAGTGGCTGCTTTCTGTTAATCTCAAGTGACAATTTGAGGCTTAAGCACACTTTGGTTGATGCCATTGAAATTTTTCTGAATGTTTCTGCTCAATAGGAATCTGGTGACTGATTCCTCCTTCATTGTGATGCTGTAAGAAAAGAATAAGAAACCAAATCCCGGAACGAATGTCAAGTTGGGATGTCAGTACATTTTTCTGCCTCCTGGTTATCAAACATGTGTCAGTCAGCATGGTTTTCTTTTCCTCTCTCCATTCACTGCAACCAAAAGGAGACTGTATTTTCTGAAATTGACTGTTTCCATACATCTTTCCACCTGGATTAATCTAAGTGAAAGAGTATATGTATAAGTTTATTTCTATGAATCATTGAATAAGTATTAGTGGTAGGGTATGTTTCCTGAATTTGGAACTGCTAAATACATGTTTTACTCTTAATAAAATATACATAAAGAATTACTTTTGCTCACTAATACATATCTTCAAGTTGATAACTTTTGTCTAAATCCAATAAGCATTTATTAAGTGTGCAAGATACTGGTGGGACTAGGGAGATAAAATGAAGCATAAGAGCTTCCCTGACATTGAGAAGCTTACAGTACAATAGAGTGATAAGAAGTGAATTAAAATAACTATAAGTATGGAAGTGACGATAAGAGGAATCTAGAAAAGAGGCATAAAAAATTTGGGGAGGGGTAAGGAGAAGTAATAAAGAGTTAAGAAAGGGGATAGTTAGGCCTTAAAAGAAATGTGTTATTCTTGCATATTAACATTATTATATAATTAATTAATAGTTAATGTATTAACAATATATTCATGTTACTCATGATATAACATGTGATATATGTTCTAGGTATATGATATAGTTATAGATGAATATACCTATGTTATATATAACTGCATGTGAAATATGTGTGTGTGTGCGTGTATATATATATATATATATATAATTTTAAAGTGAGGTTTGAATAGAATTCTGGATTTGAAGCTAGGTAGATAGGTTCAAACATGGACTTTGACACATACTGACTTTGTAACTTGGAGAAAGTCACTTAATCTCTCTATGATCTAGGCAACTTTCTAGGGCGATAAATTGCAGAGAAGTTGTCAATCTGCTTTTGGAAGAGAGACTTTACCGTGTTTACTCTGCAACAATAAAATCATAGGTCTAGTTCCATCCCATTAAAAATCATAGATTCAGATCTGGAATAATTCTTAATGGTTATCTAATCTTTATCCAATTTTTTGACAGATGAAAGAGGTAGGATTTGGTCCCTATAACTCCAAGATAAGGGGAATAGAGAGTTACTTTTGTAAGACTGCTTGGTTTTTATAATTTGTTTTATTTAAAATTTTATATTGAACAGTTAGATTAGAGTTCCAGAATCTTATTGTTACTATCTTTGTTGGAAAGGATTTTTAGTTTTTTTCCTTTTTTTTATTCTTTTTGAATTTAGGGAGTTTGCTTGGCCAAAGTGACGATGCTGACTCTAGTCACTTGTTTTTGCTTTTAGCCTCCTTTTTCATCTTCAATGTGTACATGTATAAATATTTCGCAATATCTCTTATGAAATTTATGCAGAGAAAGGGGGAAGTGACTTTCCCAAGGTTAGGGAAAGAATTAGTAATTTCCTTCTTTTTCTACTCTGCTTAATGGGCTTCCACAATTAAAAGGGAATTAAAACTACCTGGAGTGATAACATATTTACAAAAGCAACATGATAATAAGGTGTGGTAGATTTAGGATGAGTTTATATGAGTCAAAACTTTTCAAAATTTTCACAATTTGTCAGGATAGAATAATTAAACTAAATTTCACAAACTTTCATTAAACACTTACAATGTTCTAGCACTTTATTAAATGATAGTTACTGTCCCTTAGCAGCTTACAATATGAAAGACAGAGACAGAGAGGGATAGAGAGAGAGTTACAGAGACAGAGAGAGAAAGAGGGAAAAGATCATCAGGAACTGGAAAGGTCAGGCAAGGAGGAAGCATTTAAATTGGTCTCCTTCCTGGAAGAAGTCTCATTTAAATTGGATCTAAAAATGGATCCTCAAGAACCAGTATTGGTAAAGGAAGAATTCTCTCTCCCTGTCTCTGTCTCTGTCTCTCTCTCTCTCGATGGGAAAAACTACACCACGATGGTTTTACAGTTCCTCTTTTGTCAAACTTGATTCTCTGTTTTTCTCTGGTTTGTAGTTTGGGGCACCCACCAGACATACTGATGTGTTTCAAGAATGTCCAATTCCTTCTTCCCCTCACCGTCGTCATATAAACAGAATCAGTGTCTGCCCCTTCTCATGGTTTCAAAGGTGTAGGAAAGTTCTGGCAGATGACTAGAGACCTGGGAAATCACCAGAATTCTGGTCATCAGTCACAAACCTGCAATTTTGTTTGTGCTCTTTGGGAAAGGCGCTTGGAGGAGCTTGGACAGAGTGTGCTGAGTAAAGTTCTCTAGAGGTAAGTCATGAGGTTTTTAAACTTGGCCCAAATTTCTATTTTTTTATTTTACTGCATCAGCTATAATTATTTTCTATGTGCTACATAATTCCTTTCTTTTGAAGTTGTTTGAAGAGGTTTGCATAAGAGATTTGACTATTCTACCATCTCTCTAGCTATGCTCCCTTCATTTGTTTTCTACTGTGTTTGCTTATTATGCTTCACATGATTTTTCAAGACGACCACCCAGACTGCAATGTGAGGTCATCAGTGCTGTACATGGCTTGTGAAACACTTATACTAACCAAATGATGAATTTAAGTCAATTCTAACAGATTCACTCATGGGAATGAAATGCAAAAAATAGTAATGGCATAAATCACAACAGTTTTCGACAAAAATAAATGATATTCTGAGAACAGCTCAGTTCATCATGAAATGCGTTTGAGTCTATGAAATCCCCTTTATTTTAATGTGGGCTCTTTTGATCCTTCATTTAGAGGGCCCTTGGGAGTAGCTATAGTGCAAAGATGTGTGAAACCAGGATGAGGAGGTAAGGTGGTACCTAAATGGTATGGGGAACCCAGGTGGTATAGTAAAATTCACATTTCAGCAGACCTGGTGTCAGGAAGAACTCATCTTCTTGAGTTCAAATCTATCCTCAAATACTTATTAGCTATGTGTGATCCTGGGAAAGTCACTTAACCCTGTTAACTTCAGTTTCCTCATTTGTAAGAAGAGTTGGAGAAGAGACAAACCACTCCAGTATCTTTGCCAAATAAATCCCAAATGGGATCAGAAAGAGTCAAACACAACTGAAAAATAATTGAACACCACAATAAGGAGGAGACAAAAGCCAGAGACAGCAATAGTGAAGTAAAATGAAGGCACAAAGACAGACATGGGAGAGGAAATTAGCCAGTTTGAAAGTTAAAGTGAATAATTCCAGCCACTAAAATTATTCAAGCAAAATTATTCACCATAAGATTATTCAAGCAAAACTTCCTCTACTTCTCCACCATAGCAGATTCAAAGCAACTTCCCTCTGTAATAGAAAATACATCATTTAAATCCAATGATATAGTAAAACCTGATATATTCAAATATATCACCTAAATATATATCATCTAAAACCACTATTAAAAGGTTTCCCCAAATTTAGGGTACTTTATGAATTTAAACTTCACATTACCTTTTGTTGCAATTTTAGTTGATAAACCCATAAGTAATATAGTTCCTGATTCCATCACCACTTCATATGAGAATGGTTTCATGTATCTTCTTCTACCATACCACTAATAACTTCATGCTGAGCAATCCTCTGCTCTCATGGTTTTTGGTTGTATGTAGCTGGCTTTAAATCCAACATTTTGGAAGTTCCTTCTGTTCCTGTTGCCCATTGCATACAACAGAGATTTAACAAATGTGGATTAAATTGAATTATGAAAAAGGAAATGAAAACTGGAATCTGTCAAAAATAGAAAATAGTTCTGTCACATTGATGCCTTTGTGGAAACCAAAAAGAATTTAGAAATATATACTTCTCATACTGGAGTTGGCATTTGAGTTGTGATTTGAAGAATGGATAGAATTTCAACAGGTCCAGGGAGAGGTTATTTGTTTACTTTTGGGCAAGCAAAATCACTATATTAGCAAAAAAGTTCAGGGTTTCTATAAGAGGTCATGATCGTGAGACTACTGCAAAATAAGGTGTCATGGTGACAACTTATGAAGGGCTATGAAAGATCCTCCACAATATGTAAGGGATTTTAGTTTTACTTAATAGGCAAGAGGGAACTACTGAAGACAAAGGTTTTTTTGTGTTTTTTCCCCCTTAAAGGAATCAATCTATCTACAGCTTGGAGGATGAATTGGAAAGGAAAGAAAAGCAAGGTGACCTGTTAGGAGAAATAGTCTGAGTTGGTGGGCAATAGCAGTCTGTAATAGTGCTGCTGCACTGGAAACAGAAAAGAAAGAATGAAAAGAAGATATTTTGGCAGTCTAATGACAGATCCTGGTAGCTTATTTTATAGGAAAGGTGAGTTTCTTGAGTGGGCATGGATACATAAATCATCATTTAGTGGAAAATCTACTAGTTATAAACTTCTTTATATTTGGCTGGATTGATCTTCATTCTTTTGTCAATGCCATTCTTGAATACTTTCCAGCATGATACAGGTTATGAAAGCTGATGAGGCACTGAAGTAGGAATTTTGTGAAATGGAAGTGTTATGATGGATATCATTAAGCAGCTGTACGATCAGAAAAGGCAATGGATTAAAATAGGGAAAACAGATCAGCATATGGTGAGTTGCATTCCTTTCCACAGAATTTATAGGAGGGTATGGACAAGAATCGCCAGAGGAGAATAAGGTATTGATTGATAGGCTGTGACCTGTACCAAAGAAGTAAGTAGATGAAAAAGTATTAAGTATTGAAATATGAAAAAGAGCAGACAGAAGAGTAAAAGATCAAACAGAAGTTTTAAATATAGGAAAACTGGGGCACCTCGGTGGTGCAGTGGATAGAGCACTAGACTTTGAATGAGGAAGACTTTGTCTTCATGAGTCAGTCAATTACCTGCTGTATGACTTTGGGTAAGTCATTTGACTGTTTACTTCCATTTTTCATCCATAAAAATGGATGGAGAAAGAATCATCCAGTATATTTGCCAAGCAAACCTCAAGTGGGGCCACAGAGAGTTGGACACAATTCAACAAGAACAATGGGAAGACAGGCTATGTAAGATCTAAGGATCCTTCTGTCAGTTCTTACCCCCAGCATCAAGTAAGATTCCCCTATCTAGGCTGGCTACATCACTCTCAGATTTCTAAGAGTAGGGATTCAGTTAGGCAGAACCTACTGTTAGAATGCTGGAGAATCAGGGATGATTCTCTAATGTCACTGACCTGAGTTCCCATTAAAGTTCTCTCTGAGATTATTAACTAAGAATTATTTAATGAGACAACCTTGAATACTTTTTTCCAGAAAGGGACATTTACTAAAGTTGGTATCAACAACTGATATAAAACTGTTACATAATCATTCAGTTATATCTGCCTCTATGTGATCCTGTTTGGGATTCTCTTGGAGAAGACACTAAAGTAGTTTGTCATTTCCTTTTTCCAGTGGATTGAGGCAAACAGGGTTAGACTGGATTTGACCATAGGTCTCCATGAGTTCAAATCTGGCCTCAACACAGCTGTGTCACCCTGGACAAGTCACTTAACCCTGTTTGCCTCAGTTTCCTCATCTGTAAAATCAGTGGGAAAAAATAGCAAATCACTCCATTATCTTCACCAAGAAAACCCCAAATAGTGTCACAAAGAGTTGGTCACAACTGAAAAATGACTGAACAGTTTCATTGCTTCAGGTCCAGCATTCTGTCCATTATATCACCTTGCAGCCTGGGTATAAAATACTTTCCCATCCCCAAAACAAAAACAAACAAACAAACAAAATATGTACAGAATTCTTCCTTCAGTATATACATCGTCTCAAGGAAAGAGTGTTCAAAGTTTAGAGAATACATGTGGCAAGTAACTGGTAACTTCTGGTTCCTAAGAAGTCCTTTTTCCCATTTCTAGGTTTCTCAAGAAATTTCCCTTAGCTATGGTCTTTAATAAGTATTTAGTAAATATTCTTGTGCAGCTGTGAGTCTAGTTTTAAACACTGGTACCTGCTGATATCAATCTGGACAACCATCTGAACTTGGGTCTAGGACACTGAGTAAAAAATATAGGAATAATGAAAAGATGAGTAAGTACAAGATTCCCTGGTTTCCTCTATCCAGGACCTTTTCTAATCAAAGAGAAGTGGGGAGAAAGGAGACTTGATTGAAGTCAAAGTAAAGGTTTCTTCTCTCTCCCCACCCCAACTTCAAAGCAGTTCCTGGTGGGAGGTGGGGAGGGAAAGAAGTTCATCTAAAGCTCTACAGTCACTCTAAGTGCTGGAATTCTCCCTTCTCTTCAACTTAACACATAGCATACCGATGATCCCAAAAGGATGGTGAAGTTTCTTTAGGTCTATGACATGAGAGTCAAATGCAGAGAGGTGAAATTTGAATTTGGGAGAATGAATAAAATTACCAAGAGAAAGAGTATAAAAATAAAGTTAGTTTCATGGACGAACTCTTGGGGAAACAGACACTGGAGAAAGGATGATGAGACAAAAAATGCAGTTGTTAATGGGGAAAAGTAAGAGAGTATAGTTCTCAGAAGTGAACATTTACCTAAAAACAACATTCAGAAAAAAAAAAAGAGATCTTAGTCAATAGCATGAAATGTGGCAGAGATCAAAGAGAATTAGGATTGAGAAAAGAGCCATAAGAATGGGTAATGTCAATAGGGTGGTAAGGACAGGAGCCAGATTACAAATGATTGAGGAAAGAGTGGGTGGTAAGTAAAGGGAGGTGGAGACATTTTCAAGAAATCACTTGGACAGATTAACTGCCACATAGAAATCATAGACAGCCAAGATTGAAATTCAAAATTCCTGTTTCTCAGTCCAAGTATATGCTGTATGAAGAAAATAAATATCTTCTTTAGCCAGAAGCAGGGTGGAGAGCGGGAAGGAGTCTCATTTTCTTTGTAATGCTTTCTACAGTTTGGTTTACTTCATTTTTGCAAGTCTCAGTGACCTCCAGTGACACCTCTACTGGTTTGTTTTAGCTTTATCTTCTTACTTTGTAAATCTTATATTCCTCACTTAGCTTGGAGAGGGTAAGAGGAGAGAAGGAAGAAATGTCAGAGATACAGCATTTGCCTCCTCATTATTTACTTCCTCTATAATTCATTATGAGATACCACAGGTTTTGATAACACTGGTGATCCATTAACAGCCAGGAAATAGACAAAGGTGCATTGTGCTGAGAACTACTAGATACTGAAATGTAGCTTCTATTTTGAAAAGTGTTTTTTTTAAGACAAACAGTGTTTCCTATTGAGTTGTATTTGATTAAGTATCTTTTAAGCCTCTATTCATTGCCAAGACTTAGATAACAGTGAGTTTCCTGATACATTACTAGTTCTAGAAGGGTTATTTCTATTGCTTAAGAATGAAGTCAAAGAGAAGGCTTAAAACTACTGGGTCTATCCTAACTATTAGCTGGTCTTGAATTAATCTTCCAGTTATCTTTGAACTCAAGTTTTCTTTTCTCTAATTTTGTATGTGTCATATACTTCTACTTGTCATCACCTCTGCAACCCTGCCAGAATTTATTCTCTCCTCCAGCTGAGTTGAAATACTTTTCAGTACATTAATCCCATAACAATTGCCAAATAATAGGTATAAATATATATGCATATATGCACACATGTAATTCATTTGTTTTATATAGTTATTTATTTGCCCATTCATTTATTTATTTATTCATTTATTGATTGATTGATTGGCCAAGTCAGATTTAGTAGATTGACTGGTCTGGCATGGTAGGACAACTCTGTTGACTTGACCTGGAATGTGATTCCTATCACTTCTATTTTCCATTATTTTTATTCATACTCTTTTTACCTTAGAACACTAATCTGAAATAGTATTATTTTCTAATCAGTTTTTCAGAGCGGAACTTAGTAAACGACTTCTCTGTTTGGCAGTCTTATGCCTGCCTTTATCTTTCTTTGTATCGTTAATAATAATGGAAGAAAAATATTCAACTACTTTACCCAAACTTCTTTCATCTCCCACAAATTCTTCCATGCTACCAAATAGCTCCTCTTCTGTGATTGATGGTTATTCTAAGCAATTTGTGATTTTGCATGTTGTGTGCTGAGTGGATAGAGAATGGAACCTGGATTCAGGAAGATATGAGGTCAAATTAAGCCTTGGACAATTACTAACTATGTTACCCTGGGCCAATTACTTAACTTGTCTGCCTCATATTACTCATCTTTAAAATAGAGGTTATAGTAATACCTACATTCAAGGGATGTTATGAAGATAAAATGAGATGCTTGTGAATCACTTTATAAACCTTAAAACAATTTAGTTCACTCATGACTGACTCTTCATGGGTTCTTTGGATTTTCTTGGCAAAGATACTAGAGTAGTTTTCCATTTCCATCTTCAGGCCATTGGGGTTAAGTGACTTGCCTAGAGTCACACAACTACTAACTATCCGAGCTCATATTTGAATTCAGGTCTTCCTGACTCCAGGACCAGTGCTTGATCCACTTGCACCACCTAGCTGCCCTACCATATAATACTAGCTATTATTGTTTGTATTTACCAGCCTTCAATTCTAGTCTCCAAAAGAAATGTTTTCTTTACCCTGTACTTGTTTCCTCAATTTCCCTTAATGAATCAAAAAATTATCTTTAATGACTCAAAAAACAAAGTTTAAATTGTGACTCCAGATGCAAAAGTTGAGACAAGGTAGTTAATAGAGGAGGTATGAAATAATCAGAAAGGGGAAAAGATCTAGTTTCCTCATTTCATAGCAAGAAGACAAAAGCAAAAATCACCAAATCTTGCACATTCTTAGTCTTCACTGCCAATCAGTTTGTGAGTGATCTAGAATTTCCTAACTGTGAATAATGTATCTACAGAGATTTCATAGAACATCCATACTTTTTTACCATGTGTCATTCTCATCCAAGGTTTCTGGTAAATCTAAAAAAATTAATTAGGCTCATTAGGTACTTTGCTGTTGTCATTTTTTCAGTCCTGTTTGACTCTCCTTGATAAAATCCCAATTAGGGATTTATCATTTTTTTTTAGTATCTCAAGTTTACCAAGTTATGACAGTAAGGTGATACTATGTTTGGGAGTGTTTGAGAGGAGTTTAGCTTCTCACCACTGATGCCATCTGGCTCTGAATAACAGGATCAACTTTTAATTTTACATTTGTTCTTCTTCTTTTCAGGTTAAGAGGGTATAGACTTCTACCCTGTGAGTTTAAATGGTCTAGAAGGTACCTTGAAGGTGTCTGACATTGATGAGTTCCAGGTCAGAGCCAACTCAGCATCTGTGCCCCTGGGATATGAAAGGAATGGAGTCTATCTTGACATCCCAGAGTTCTTGAATCTGAGTTTGCATCTAGTACAGCATCAATGCTTTATGGAGTAAGAACTGATCTTTGGGACCCCAATCCCATCCAAACATAGCAAAGGCAAGGTTTCATCCAGCAGCTAGCTAGCATTTGAAAAAGAACTTGGTGGGGTCAATGTTATGTAGAAATTACACTTAGTTGAACCAATTCTTCCCAGAAAGCAATTTATAGTAGAAAGACTATGCCCCCTGAGGAATTAGAGACAATATTTGTAGTTTATTCTCATTCTGTCTTTTCAATAAATATTTCTTTGTAAATGCTACCCAACATTAAGCAGTTAGATGGCATTGGGTGTTATTCACTGGCCCCAAACAGAAGGGGAAAAGGAGTGGAACAGAAATAGTGAGGACTTGAATCAATGACAGTAAAGTCTCCCTAAAAAATCCTTAGGGAACTTTAGAGCCCTGGAAACCAACGTAGCAGACTTGTGGGACAGAGAGCCAGAGTGAACTCACTATATAATTCGTTCTCTTCTATCATGTTTCATAATTTATAATCATGTCTTGTCCTTCAGAGAAGAGGATTGTTAGAGTTAATTATTTGAAGTCATTGAAGGTTTTGTGACTTTTTTCAAATGCCATCTAGATCAATTCCCTCTTCATACCTAATTCTAAACCCAACTTCTTATCTATCTTTAGCATTTGTGTAGGTCACACATTCTAATGGACTGATTTGATGGGTTAGTCTTTATCTGTGCATCATGATGTAAGGAATGTTTACTTTTAATCCATTCTGTTGCTGTTATTGCTGATGATGTTGTTGTTTTCACGTATATTTGTGTTCATATTGTATGGACTTATAAAACCTTCCTAGACAGCTAGGTGACTCAGTGGATAGAGTCTCTGCTCTATCAGACACTTACTAGCTATGTAATGCCAAGAAAGTCACTTAATCTGCTTATTTTACACTATTAGAGAAGGAAATAGCAAACCCCTCCAGCATTTTTGCCAAGAAAACTGTATAATGGGGTCACAAAGAATCATTCACAACTAAACAACAATAAATAAAAACTTCTTTGGCTTTCACAAAAATGTGTAGATTGAAAAATTAACTGGCAAATAATGGAGAAAGGGAGTAAGGAAAAATAATATTTTTCTTCAGATTATATAGTAAATAGTCTCCATTAACTGTAATCAAGATTACCATCTACTAGTCTGTTATCAATTATTGTAAGTGGTTATACACAGGTTTGTAAATGCTGGGCCTTTCATCTAGCAGGTCTTGGAGTTTTGACAATCAGCATCTTCTCCTTTATTAAACTGGTTGGGAAAGGTCTGGAACACAATTAAATACCAACCCTAACTATTAGAAAGTCAAATGAGGGTGGCAGAGCCAAGATGGTGAAGTAGAAGGATGGACCTGTAGAAGTTCTCCCCCTATAGAACATAAAACTTGTAAAAATGACTCTAAACAAATTCTCGAGCAGCAGAAGCCACAAAACAGAGTAAAAGAGATTTTCAACTCAAGACAGCCTGGAAGATCTACAGGAAAGGTCTATCATCCTGGGCTCAGGGCACAGCGCAGACCAAAGATTGTAGCCCAGCCTTGGCTGGTTATTGTGGCAGGGACAGGCTCCAGGGCTCAGAGTCCTGGGAAATAGTTACAATTCCCAGATTTCTCAACTCACAAATGCCAAAGATAGCCTCAAAGTTCAGTGAGAAAACTCTTTCACCTGAGTGAGAAGGGAGCAGGGTCCTGCTCTAGCCCTTGTCCCAGGTGGCTGTAGTGTCCATATTTAGAGTCCTCTGCCTAAAGACCCTGGGGGAATGGAACCTGTGATCTGGATCTCAGCCCTGAGTGGCACTCCTGGGGTGAGGAGGAGGAATTGGCTGGAAGAACTGATGGAGGCTCTGAAGTGAGAACTCTACTCACAGATTCTGGGCAGAAATATTTGTGGTTGCTCCCAGGCTGGAGTGCAGGGCAGGAGAGGAGTAAACTCTTCTCCCTTGATTGTGCCACCTTGAAGGGATTGAGAAATTACAAGTCCCTAGAGTATACCCTCCTCTTGACAAAGGACCCAAAAATCAAGTAACTGGCTGGGAAAATGCTCAAAAAAGGGAAAAAAATAAATCTATAGAAGGTTCCTTTCTTGGTGAACAGATATTTTGTTCCATCCTTTCATATGAGGAAGAACAACGCATACCATCAGAGGAAGACATAAAAGTCAAGGCTTCTGCACCCAAAACAAATATGCAATGGTCTCAGGCCATGGAAGAGCTCAAAAAGAATTTTGAAAATCAAATGAGAGAGGTGGAGGGAAAATTGGGAAGATAAATGAAAGCAATGCAAGAAAATCATGAAAAGTGAATCAACAGCTTGCTAAAGGAGAATCTAAAAAAACACTGAAGAAAATACCACCTTCAAAAATAGAAACTCAAATGTCAAAAGAGGTTCAAAAAACCCAATGAAGAGAGGAATGCTTTAAAAAGCAGAATTAATCAAATGGAGAAAGAGCTTCAAAGGCTCACTGAAGAAAATAGTTCTTTGAAAATTAGAATGGAGTAGATGGAAGCTAATGACTTTATGAGAAACCAAGAAATTACAAAATAAAACCAAAAGAATGAAAAAATAGAAGACAATGTGAAATATCTCACTGGAAAAACAACTGACCTGGAAAATAGATCCAGGAGAGACAATTAAAAAATTATGACACTACCTGAAAACCATGATCAAAAAAAGAGCATGGACATTTATCTTTCATGAAATTATCAAAAAAACAAAAAACAAACCAAAAATCTGCCCTGATATTCTAGAACTAGAGGGTAAAATAAATATTGAAAGAATCTGAAAATCACCTCCTGAAAGAGATACAAAAAGAGAAACTCCTAGGAATTTTGTAGCCAAATTCCAGAGTTTCCAGGTCAAGGAGAAAATATTGTAAGCACTCAAAAAGAAACAAATTGAGTATTATGGAAATGCAATCAGGATAACACAAGATCTAACAGCTTCTACCTTAAAGGATCAATGGGTTTGGAATATGATATTCCAAAAGTCAAAGCAACTAGGATTAAAACCAAGAATCACCTATCCAGCAAAACTGAGTATAGTACTTCAAGGGAAAAAAATGGTCATTCAGTGAAAGAGAGGACTTTAAAGCATTCTTGATGAAAAGACCAGAGCTGAATAGAAAATTTGACTTTCCAACACAAGAATCAAGAGAAGCATGAAAAGGCAAACAGGAAAGAGAAATCATAAGAGATTTACTAAAGTTGAACCATCTACATTCCTAAATGGAAAGATAGTATTTGTAGTTCTGAGACTTTTCTCGATATTTATATAGTTGGAGGGATTATATACATATAAACAGAGGGTACAGGGTATGTTGAATAGGAAAGGATGATATCTAAAAAAATAAAATGAAGGGATGAGAGAGAAATATATTGGGAGGAGAAAGGGAGAAATGGAATGGGGCAAATTATCTCTCATAAAAGAGGCAAGAAAAAGTTTTTCACTGGAGGGGAAAAGGGGGATGATGAGAGGCAAAAAGTGAAGCACACTCTCATCACATTTGGCTTAAGGAGGGAACAACATGCACACTCAATTTGGTATCAAAATCTATCTTACAGTACAAGAAAGTAGAGGAGGAGGGGACAACTGGGGTTTGGGGGATGATAGAAGGGAGGGCAAATGGGGAAAGGGAGTAATTAGAAGTAAATAGTTTGGGAGATGGATAAGGACAAAAGGGAGAATAGAATAAATGGAGGGCAGAAAAGGATGGGGGCAGATATAGTTAGTCTTTCACAACAAAACTGTTATAGAAGTCTTTTGTAAAACTACATATCTATAGCCTAAATTGAATTGCTTGCCTTCTCAAAGGGGATGGGTGAGGTGGGAGAAAGGGAGAGAAGTTGGAACTCAAAGTTTTAGAAAGGAATGTTGAGAATTATTTTTTCTTTCAACTGGGTAATAAGAAATATAGGTAATGGGTATAGAAATCTATCTTGCCCTACAAGAAAAGATGGAAGATGAGGGTAAGGGAAGGGTTGCATGTGATAGAAGGGAGAGCAGATTGGGGGGTAAAATCAGAATGCATACTGTTTCGGGATGAAGGGATGGGAGAGATGAGGAGAAAATTTGAAACTCAAAATCATGTGGAAAGGAATGTTGAAAATTAAAAATAAATAAATAAATTTTTAAAAGTCGAATGAAACTTTAGACACTAGCAAAGGCAGCATTGTTTCCAGGACTTGGTTTATTTGTTCTTAGATTACTGAAAACACATTTTTATAAATAGTCCAACAAAGCATAATTCTAAGCACTATCATAATTTAAAGATCAATCAACAAATTTTTAAAGATTAATCAACAGCAATCAATCCATGAACATTTATTTGTCACTTACTATATTCAAGGGATTATGCTAGGTACCAGTGAAACAAAAAATAATCATTGTCTTCAAGACATGTACCCTAGAAGGAAATAAAAGATATGTACAAAATAAAAGTGCAATAATTAATGGGAGGATGGCCTGGATGATCAGAAAAAGACTCAAACATGAGAAGACACTTGCAGAAAGATAGGAATTCTGAAGAGAGCAGTAGTGCATGAGAAATTGTCTCCTACAAAGACACACACACACACACAACTTTATTATCTTTTTTCTTTAAAATCAAATCTTAATCTAGTAAGAATTGGTTTGAAACATTCCCCCAATTCTTGACATACTCTCTCACAAATCTATACAGAGTCCAGGGGAAAAGAGACTAAAGTTTGGAGAACATATGTGGGAAAAGGCTAACTTGTGGCTTTTAGTTGCAGGTAAATCTTTTCTTTTTCCTTTTATGAGATACTCATGCAGCTCTCCTTAGTTAGGGTGAGGTATTCTGCCACACTCCTTGAGGAGGCTGGAAGCTTCTTATCTTCACTGTATCTAGCTGTCCTAGTCTCTTAAAGTCAAAGTTATTATCAACATTTCTGGGAATATTGTTAGGAAACCAGTAAAAGTCCAATTCCTCTAAATGTTTAAGGTCATTAGGTACTCTTCTGGTCAAGGTCAAGTTCTACACTTCAGTCTCCCACCCCAAGTAAGGCTTTCTTAGGGGCTTGGGTGGAACTACTGTACTCTAAGCTGCTTGATCTTGAATACTGGGTTTTGAACTGGCTTCATGTTTTATAGAAAAAGTGCAAAACATGATCAAGTTTCCTTAGATCATACAAACATTTCTAATGGAGTGTCACTGTATTTCATCCAGAGATTTTTAAAGATTTCCTGAATCCATTGTAATGTCATTGATAGATTGATGGATTTAATAGATGTTCTAAACTCTGGTGATTGATTAAGTGACTCATTTATCCCCTTATTATATATAGCATTATTACAAATAATATATATCACATATATATATTACAAATATATATTACAAATAATATATTACAAATAATATATAATATAATAATATACCATTATTACAAATGAAATTGTTTGAGCCTCAAATGACTTTCACTTAGAGAAACTTTTAATTTAAAAAAATCAACTTCCTTTATTATTTCTGTTATTATGAAAGGTCTAGAACAGAGCTGAACGATCTGTGACCTCAAGGGTACATGTGACATTCTAGGTCCTTGGGTTAGATCTTTTGACTGAGTCCAAGTTTTATAAAACAAATCCTTTTATTAAGGGGATTTGTCATGTGAAATTTGGATTCAGTCAAAGAACTGCACTTGAGGACCTAGAGGGCCACATATCATCACAAGGCTACAGGTTCCCCCAGAAGAAACCTAAGATATTATCTAGTTCTATTGTCTATTTTTATAACTGGAACTGACTCATAAAAGTTAAGTGATTTCCCTAAGATCACACAGCAGATCCAGAGTTGAAACTCAGATTTCCTAATTCCAATTTACAATCCTTTCCCCCCACTAACATAGGAGATAACAAAGATTTGGAATGAGAAAATATGACTTTACATCTTGCTCCAGATACTTACTGTAAGTCCAGCTTGGTGGTAGATGAAGCAGGAACTCACCTACATTTGCACATGAATTTTGTGGGATAAATGCTATATATGAACTGAGCTAAATTTTTTGAGTTTACTCCCCCAGACAGCAAGATGGCATTGAAGAAAATATATCCCTGAGACGCATGGGGGTGAGGTAGAGATTGGTGATAGCTGGGAGAATGATATACATTTGTTCTTGCTATATCTTAGAAATAAATATCTCTTCATAAAAAACTATTTATACTAAGGGTTAAACACACTGGTGTCACTGAGTCACTGACCCTTAACAATGGAAGGAGTTTGGCAAAGAATCACTAGAGGGGAGCTTATGCAAACCACCACCCCAGGGAATCCTGAAAGAGGAGCTGTAGCAGCCTGGCTCTGAGAGAGTAGCCAGGTTTACATTTTTATACCATGTGTTTCAAAAGTCAGTATAATTTTAAGCTTGAGTAGCTTAAAACTACACTAAGAGCTTTGTAGTGTTATGTGTGTTTTTGGATATAGTTATACAAGTATGTAGATATGTGATATGTACATACACCTGCGTGTAGTATATATTCTCAAATACCCATACATATGTGTAATATATACAAGTATGCATATGCATGAATATACATTGTATGTGTGTGCATGTGTGTATGTAACATACTAGATGCTTGATAAATGCTCAGTGGCTGGTTGAATAGCAACAGCTTATATTTACATAATAGTATATGTAAACTCTCTCATTGAGCATCTCAGAAGCCTATATCTTAGGTTTCTTAGATCTTAAGATCTTAGGATCTTAGACAAGCCCTTTCCTTGGGCCTCAGTTGTCTCATCAAATAATGAACAGACTAGACAAACTAAAGGACCCCTTGTAGCTCTAAACTTATGATCCTATGAACAAACATGTGAAGGAAGTGCTATAATCTCCAATATACAGGATCAAGAAATTGAGACTCAAAGACAGAAATAATTCTGAAAGTAGAGAGAAGCTAGAAGAACCCTAGAATTTTTTTCCATTTTACTTTTCACTATACCCATGCACAAATAAAACCAATCTAATTAGTATACAACCACTAAAACATTATTTCTTATGCTGGCAATTTAGATCAATTTAGGGTTGATTTTTATTGGCCTATAATCCAGAAGTAATGTAGAGTGAAATGTCCAGCCTCTGACAAAAATGTGAAGAAAAAGTTAATTTCTATTTTATTTCTGCTCATTTCTTCTCTTCCATTCCATTCTGCAGAAGGACATACCTACCAAATACATCATTCTTGCTCATTTTTGCTCTGTTATTAGATATTAAAGAAATTTTATGATTCTGAAGTGATGGCTTGATAAGGACTAAGAAATTTTCAATTGAAAAGGATAATTTGAAGACTGAAGAAGCTGAAAAACTCTATAACAACCTTGGATAGAAGAGAGAGATGAAGCCTAGATAGCACAGCTAAGTAAATTTGGTTAAGTAGAATTATTTAAATGTCTAGACTCCAAGAGTGGTGATGATTGGGACAATGCCAGCTTGAACTGATGTTTCTACTGTAGTGTTGTAGAATTCAATATTTAGTCCTATTCTGTTTGAATATTTTAACCATGTTTTACTAAATCTGGCTTCCTCAATGGGCATGCACTATAGTCACTCTACCCCTACCCTTCTCCCTCATCCTCAAAGACCTGCTCATCATGCTTTCCAGGACCCTACAGGCAAGAGTTGACACCTAGAATTGGTCTGATAAATATCAGAATCTCTCTTAATAAGTTATTAGCAATTCATTACATATCCAGTATCCCGCAGGGAGAAAAAAAACAATCAACTCCTTTAGGTTAACCATTGAACCTTGAGGAAGAGATGTAGTTGAGATGTTCTCAGACCTGAAAGTAGAACTTTGGACAGAAACTTTTTGCTTTCTTAATCCTTTGGTCCCTTTACGAGCTCTGAATCCCTTCTTACTACAAGGGAGTAGTCCCTTTGTGGTTCCCTTGAACATTTCCTAGGTGTTTTCCCAGCTGCTATAGTTATTATTTTCATCTCCACGAAGTCTTTCTTTCTCTCCTCACCATCTGTTTAACTTTCCCTCTAGAGTTAATTTGAGTCATTAATATGACTCATATTAACTCACATTTTATATGTTTTACAAAATGCCTTCCATACAACTATCCTAAGAGGTAAATAATGCAATTATTAATATTCTGGAGAGGCAGTGTGGGTATGGCAGAAAGAGAACTCCACTGCAGACTGAGAAGAGCTGAGTTTACATTTTACCTTTGACACAGACTTGCTTTGTGATCCTGACAAACTCGGGCAACCTCTGATTGCACCAAGCAATTTTTTAAGATAATGCAGATTTGCATCTACACATGAAATTTTCTTAACCAATGAAATCACAGATCCAATGCAAATCATAATATTCATAGTTAACAGAGGAATGAATGAAAGTTCAGGAGTATTAAGTCATTTGCATGAAATTATTCAAATAATAACTCTGTGATCTAGGATTTGAACCCAAATATAATGACTTAAATTTGACAATTTTTACTATATTTCACTATGTACTTTGGGAAACAGTTTAATTTCCATCATCATGCTTGGGTTTTGTTTTGTTTTGTTTTACTCTTTAAGAGAAGAGGTTCAGTTCACACAATTCTTCTAATATCTAGAGTTTTGTGTGTAGTGATTTTGAACAATTGGTTTAGCAACCTGCCAGGCAAGTTCCTCTAAGGTCTGCTTTAAGGAAGGAGAGACTTAATGTCAGAAAATCCAATTTAAAAATATCAACTGGAATTTTAACTTGTTCTGTCATATCTTCTATTTATAAGTGTTAAATTTATTTGTGATAATGTGATAATAGGTTAATATGTTACCTGCCCAATAGGAAGGGTGGAGAGTGTGGAAAGAACCACAAAACCTGTGGTGTTAAGATCAGAAAACCTGGCTGTGAGTCTAGACTCTGCCATTTCCTAAATCAGTAAGACACTTCATCTCTCTAGGACCTTATTTTTTCATATGCAAATGAAAGTTTGGAGTAGATGATATAGAGAGTCTCTATTAGTTTTAATATTTTGTGTTTTGTTATAATTTCAATAGAAGCTTTCTTAAGATATCTTGAGTTTATAATATTTATCACTATGTAGGTTGTATGATCTTTGGGAACAGATGGAATTCTCAGGGCTCTTCAAAACATACTGACTAATTTATCAATTCATCATGTTACAACAATGAATGATTTTAATATAAATTGTGTAGTTCAGTGGTTTACACCATATTGGAGTTCAGAACTACAGTCTTGTGAGTTCCAGGGGATATTTTCATCATTGGATATATCCTCAAAGTAGACTACTTTAGAACACAGAAGTTACAGAATAAAAATCCTTGGAAAGGATTATAGAAGTCTTCTAGCTCAATCCAAGTCAACTAAGAATCCTTTTCTGTAAAATTCCCCAATAAATAATCATCCCTCTACCTGAAGACTTCCAGTGAGTAGGGACCTGAAATAATTCCCTGTACTTTCATATAGCTTTAAATGGGTATCATTTAGGAATAAAAATAACCATTTCTTTCCTAAACCCTGTATGTACCTCTCTATAGTTTCCACTTGTTTCTAGTTTTTGCTCAGAATCCAAATGGAAAAGTGTGTGTGTGTGTGTGTGTGTGTGTGTGTGTGTAAAATCCTTTTATTTCACATGAAAGTCCTTCATGTATAGCTACATTTTCTCCTAAGCCATTGCTTCTCCAGGCTAAACATCATGAAACAGTTTGATTAACCAAGACTATCAACTAAAGAGGGTAAAGGGAATGTGTAAATACATCTCAAATGACTGAAGCCCTAGACACTAAAGCAATGTAACCAACTCCTGTATTTGTCCTTAACTAGTCTAGTTAGGAAACAACACAGTTGAGTTTAATTACCATAGATTGATATATTTGAAAGGACTCCAGACTTCTACTTAAGATGAAGGCATGAAAGGTTGCAGAGAAGCCCAACTATCCTACGTATATTCCATCAATGATTTAAAAGTAGTCATTAGATAAAAACTAAAGAGAAAGAATCAGTAATTTCTTCCATCTAACCATGGATTGCACTAAGACAGACAGAGGTAATGGCTGATGGAAGTCAGTAGACCAGAAACCTGTTGGCCAACTCATCGGAGATACCAACATGAGGTCAAATAAACAGGAGAGAAGCCCTTAGTAAAGCAATAGATGAATACCTTAGGGGCAGAGAAGATGGCATAAAGATACTCAAATATAGGCATGACAATTCAAGAGGGATACATAGCAAGGGATCAATAAATCAAAGTCAGGATGAAATTAAGCCTGACCATTTCTTTCAAGAGACTGAGTATGAGGCAGAGTCTGACTCAGGCACAAAGTTTCAAGTCAGGAATTAAGGCTGAGAGTATTAGTAAACAGAAAAAAAGAAACAAAACATTATGAAGTAGCACTATAGGAAAGAGATGACCACAAAATAAACATGGGGAGAAAAAAGAGAGTAACTAAAACAAAAACAAAAACAAAAACAAAAAAAAACAACTATAAGCAGAGCTACAGAGAAAATAAAAATGACTTAGCCAAAAACACTACAAGAGTTTGTGAAAGGCATGACACATGCAGAAAAAAGAAAGGAAAAAAACCCTAGAATTATAAGTTAAATAAAAGATCTTGAGAAAAGACTTGGAAGAAGAATAAATAGCTGAGAAGATTTAAAAAATACTCAACTAAATAGAAAATTCCCTGAAAATTAAAAAAAAAGATGAAAGAAAATTCAATGGCATCATGAAACAACAATAAATATTAGGACATAAACTATTAGAAAAAAATATGGCAAAGTGTAAACTAGAAAATAGGACAAAGGAGAGATAAAAAAAGTTCTCAGTACCATCATTTAAGAATCACAGTTGGAAAGTAACCAGAGTACAAAGTAAAAATGAAACGAATCCCCCTGGTTACCTCCCAAAAGAAAGCTCCCAAGAAAAGCTGTAATGAAAGTAACAACTAAAAGCTATAACCAAAGGAAAAAATGCTTAAAACATCCAGAAAGAAGAGATTTCAAGTAATAAGGGACCAAAATTGGTATCACAGAAGACCTGGAATTGATTATTTTAAAGACAAGAAAATTGTGTAATGTAAATAATTTATCCTGAAAGACTGAGGAGAATCAGACAGGAGAAAATGTGTCTTACATAGAAAAGAGGCGTTTCACACATTTTGATGAAAAGGTTCAAACTAAGTAGAAATGTTGACATACATACAAGTAATTAGGAGAAACCTTGAATGGTAAGTATACTGCAGCAATTTAAATGGAAAAAACAATGATGAAATTCTTATATTGTAAGAGTAAGAGACTAAAACGTCCTGTCAGAATGACTGAAAAAGTGCTTGCCATATAAAGATCTTGTTGTGTACAAACTGACACTTCCTGTGTAAAGCCCTGTACTAAGAATACAGGATAAAAATAGAAAAGCAAAACCAAAAAGCACAGGGAGAAAAAACCCCTTTTTCTTAAGGAGCTCATGATGGAGTGGGAAGCAATCTGTATAAAATGTTTATGCTCCTATTCAGATGTGAAAGTCTCATGATCCTTAGGGAATAGTCACAAAGCATATGTTTATGTACCTTGTTTAATGGCATTTCTGCTCATAAAAATTCTATCTAATTTTGTTATTGGACCCTTTGATCATGTAAATTATTTTAACTTTCCCCTCCCAGATGCTCAGTAGTTGTGACTGCTGAAGAGGTAGACCTCTAGCATTCTCAGAAGCATTTGTCAGTTAATATATTTACAGGGATTCCTTTCCATGAGGATGAATCCTGGGGCTAGACTAGAAAAAGAGCTAGTGGTGGAATTGCTACTTCTAGCGTTCTTGGGCTTACCTAGTTATTGTTGGTAATGGGTTGTAGCAAGGAAGATGAATCATTTCTCCTTAGAAATTGCACATCTCAATGAGGATAGAGATTATCTTTCACCTCCTTTTGAATATCCAACACTTAGCATGTACCCGGCATATAATAGGCTCTTAATAAATGTTTATTGATTAATTCATGAATGGACTGATTGGCTATTCCTGGAAGCAAGATTTTTTATCCTGAATGCAATGCTAATGCTGAGGTTCTTGGGATCGGGGTCTTGGACTACCTTCACTGGGGTCTGAGTAGAGGTACATGTAGTAATTTGATTTCCATGACATATGAGTTTCTTTTAGGATGCTTTGCTGCTTCATAGAGGTTGGTTTAATTGTCCTGTAGGTGGCAGTTAGAATGCAGTTGATAGGGTTGACCAACCCCTTCTCCACAAGAATTGCTTCCCTTTATAATAATTTCAGAGACTTGGCTGGGAACACTGGTATTCCTAAGGTTCTTGGAATAGTAGCATCAGAATCCTTGTCTTTGGCCACAGAGAATAAGACAAATTGAAGGACCAAGGGTGGTTTTATTATATTTTGATGATTTTAAGGGAGAGAGGGTAAATCAGAGAAAAAAGGAATACACTTAAATGAAATGAAGAAAAAAGAGTCCATTATTAATATTTTTCAAACCTAATTGCATTTATATTGAGGTAAGAATTTGTCAAATTTTAAGAAATCTATAAATACAATAGACATATTAATAATAACAACAAAAATTACATGAGATTAATAGATGCAGTAGAGATTTTTAATAAAATATGATACTAACTTTCTTTAAAACCGTGAAAATATATAATAATAAATGAACTTTAATAATGAGTATTTTCAATATAAAACCAAGACCCATGATTACATGTAATGAAGAAATGCAACCAATCTTTCCAATAGAATCAAGTATATGGCAAAGAAATCCATTATTCCTACTTTTATTTTATATACTTTTAATGATGCTAGCTATATCATTAAGACAAGAAAAAGGACTTGAGAAGATGACTATAGATAAAGATGAAATAAAATCACTTTTGCAAGTGACAAGATGCTCTACTTATAGAATCCTAGAGGTTTAAATAAAGTTAATTGAAACAATGCATAGCTTTAGCAAGATAGTAGTGAAATAAACCTACACAAATAACAAGTTCTGCATGTTACAAATGAAATACAGCTGAAATACACAGAAATGTAATTGTATTCAAAGTAACTACAGAATGCATCAATCCAAACCCAAAGACATTGCAGTTTTATATGAAAACAACTAAAAATGATCTTTGTAGAAATCACCTAAATCTAAATAATTTGTCAAAGTTGTGCCAAAGAAATAACAATTGCAATAGTATATAAATTATTTTGCAGATTCAGTTTTCTATCAATCCAACCAAAAGGATTACTATTTTACAGTTAGAATTAGCAGTAACAATATCCATATGGAAGATGAAAAGTTGACAAATATTGAAGGAATAAATTAAAAAATGGTAGAAATGAAGGTGGTCTAGCAGTAACAGATCTGAAGCTATCCTACAAAGTACTAGTCATCAAAACTATTTGGTGGATATAGAAATTTTTATCAATGGGATAGATTAGGATGAAGATAGTAGTGTAACATTTGTAAACAAAATGATGCCAACTACTGCCCTAACAATTCAATATTTAACCTAAATTCGACCAGCATCTCATATCATGTGTTATAATAAGCTGCAAATGGATATATGAATGAGATATAAAAAGTCATATTATAAACAATGTCTATAAAATTAGAGAAACAGCAAAGAGAATACTTTTCGCAATTAGGTATAGGGATTGTTTTTGAGTGAACAAGGACTAGAGATGACTGCAGGGAATAAAATGGACTATTTCTTGCATAAAATTACAGCCAACAAGCATTTATTAAGTGCCTAGCATGTGTCAGGAATTATTTTAATCAGTTAGTGTACAAAAAAGGTAAAAACAATTCCTCTTCTCAAGGAGATCACAGTCTAACTGGGGTAGAAATGAGAACATATAAATAACAATGTAAAACTAGCTACAGACCAATAAAATAGAGATAACTATTACTGCAAGGAAATGGAAAGATTTTTTGCAAAAGGTAGGTTTTAGAATTCAGAAATTCGAAGAAAGCCTGGGAAACTAGAAGGCAGAGTTAAGGAGGAAGAGAATTCCAGGCATGAGGGACAGTCAGTGAAAATGTACTGGGTGGGGAGATGGTGTGTCATGCAAGGAATAGGAAGCAGAGAGCAGGGTCATTGGATTGTACCAGTATCTGGAGGAGAATAAGACGCAAAAATCCTGGAAAGGAAGGAAGAGGTCATCTTACTGAAAACTTAAAAACTCAGAAGATTTTATACTTGACCTAGGAGGTAACAGACCTACCTTTTAGTAGGATCATTTGAATAGTCAAATGGAGGATATACTGGACTTCCTAGAAAACTATTTCAGTAGTCCAAGTGTGAGGTAATGAGGGAGGTCCTGGCTTTTGTACCTGGGTAGTGGCAGAATCAGTAAAGAAAAGATATAGTAAACATGTGAAAGTAGGTAAAAATCTTTTGTAGGAACAAAATGAAAGAAGCAAAAATTAGAAGGGAAATAGTTAACTGGGTGGGGAAGATCTATGGAGAATATTTCTCAGATGAAAGTCTTTGGTCTCTGTTCTTTTGTTCCTGAGACTGAGCCAAAAAGAGCTACTTCCTGTCAAGACCAGGTTGAGCCTGCCCACCTGTACTTTTTACCTTTTCCTGGCATTAGCTCTGATATTGTTTACCTGCCTGTGGCTCCTGATTCCCCATTCTACTGGAGCTACACACAGACATGACCATATCCTTGATCTTGCTGTTTCCCATATGTTCCACTTCAATGTACATGAACTCTGAAACTACTTTATCTGATCAGAAACTTTAATCATTCCATCTTTTCCTCTGCCATATGACTCATAATTCTGTTTTTCATCCTTACCATGATATTCAATCCTCTCACCCTGCAATTCTTTACCAGACCATAATGCATATACTAACTACACTTGCCCTTCTCCCCCATTTTAACTCCTTGGTGAGTCAGTTCAATTCTACACTATCTCAAGATTGCCTATGTGAATTATTTTAAAGATTATAGCAAATATCTCTGTAGCAAAGGCTCTGTAGCAAATATTTCCCTCTCTGTTGCCTGAAATACATTTTTTGTTATGCATTTTACTCAGCCCATATGTTCCTTTTGAAATACATATGTACTAGGTACATATATGTCATGGCAATTTTAATGGGAAGATCTTTCCTATTCGTTAATAGACCCATGTGACCTGTTGGGTCACATGGAAGTCTGAGTTACATAGAGCCTGTTGTGGGAGGAGTTTGCTGAATTGGTTGAGCAGAAAGGGTGAAATAGGAAGAGGCAGAGGTAGAGCAGAGCTAAGAGAAAAATTTGGTCAGAGAACAGTCAGAACTGAAGGATGCCAGCAAGGCTGCAGCTGGCTGTGAGTGAGAGAAGGGCATTTTGTTTAAGGAAAATCTGATGGTTATTTGTTAGGGGAGCTTGTTTGTAGGAAGCCTAACAGAGGGAAGACTTAGGACTGATATTACCCTCTGCATTCTTATGGTGTAGAGATGTCTTTGTTACTATGATAGATTTGGTTTTCTGGTGTTTTAGTTCTGTTTTCCATGGGGTTGTATTTTGTGATTCAGAATGGCACTGGGATACTCATGGCTGCCATAGGTGCCACAAGGTGGCAAATGAATTCACAGTGTAGAAATACATAGTAGGAATACATTCATTGGGTAGGGGAGAGAAAGAGAGGCATGAGGGAGGGAGAGAGGATGGGAAGGAGGAAAAGGTTAAAGTAAAATGAGAATATAGATGCTTGATAAACATGCCAAAAGTTAGGGAGAGAGGATTAATGAGTCACACAATTCTGCCTGATGAGTCCTATTCTGGAGAAATCATAGCATTTTATTGGTTTGACTTTTAAAAAGGTTTAACTCATAGAAATTTCCTTTCCTTTTACCTGGGTATCTATTATTCCTTCAAAATACGAGAAGTCTATAGAGGGACATGAGTCAGCTTGACCCCTTTAAGGTTTTGAAGAAACTTATGAAGATAGAGAAGCTAATGATTTCAATTCTCTGATATACCACTGAGAGGGGTAATGATGACTTCCAATTTATTAAGGTGTGTCTGATCCAAAAAGGCTTTCAATTGTTAAGTAAAATCTGAATGCTATAATCCTCTCTTATCCATACTAGCTATGCTGTTTTGTGCATTTTGAATGAAAATATCACCTGAGTTGTTAAGAATTGGCAGTGGCCTGATTTATATAAAGAGTTGAAGCAATGTACAGGGGCTGACTAGGCAAAGTAGATTAGACAACAATGATGTCATCAGCTTGGATTTATGTTTGGCCAGCAAAAACAAAGAAACAGAGCCTGACATTCTAAGGAAAAAGAAGGAAATTTATCGACTTGCTGAAGAACATGACAATATTTTAAGAGGGTATATGCCTACAATCATCGTAAAAAAACAAAGAAAAGCAGAAAAAGTCATGCAGCATGATATTTCTTCCTAATTTCCTTATTTCTATTGTAGGCTTCACCCTCCTTCCAGTCACTCAGATCTACCACTTCAGAGCCATCTTCAATATCTTCTTCTTCCTCTTCACTCTCACTGTGAATACATTCAGTCGCTCAGTTTGTTGTTGTTACACTTCTACTCCTCCACATCTTTTATGTCCATCCCCCTTTCTCACACAATTACTACTGTGGTTCAGGCCCTTGTCATTTCTTGATTGGACAATTGGACTCATCTATTTGGTCCGGGATTGTGAGATTGTAGAGTTAGGCTAGAATAGTCCAAACTTCTCATTTTATAGAGGAATAAATGGAGACTGAGGAAAGTGAAGTGATATACACAAGGACACACAGAAAGAAAGTATCAGACTATTGGATTTGACCCTGTGGTCCTACCTGCTTTAATTCATTCCCTTTTCCAATCCATTCTTTTTTTTTTGTTTTGTTTTTTTGAATTTTTTTATTTCAATATAAATTTATTTATTTAACTTTTTACATTCATTTTCACAAAATTTGGGGTTCCAAATTTTCTCCCCATTTGTCCCCTCCCCCCACCCCAGTACACTGAGCTCCTCTGTTTGCCCCATGACCAGGGAAGGGCTGGGCTCCATTCCTGTCTGGTGCACAATGGACCTTTGGGATCGGTTTTTCAGGGCTCTCTGGAATGGAAAACTCCTTCACTCTGTTGCTGCCTAACTTCCACTGTTCCAGAATTTGTTGGGAGTTCTTTTTACAGGAGATCCATGGGCTATGGGTTCAGAGCTAGCATATGTGAATCTTTCTACTCTGTCATCTTCCCAATTCATTGTTCATACTGTTGGAAAGTTATATTCCTAAAGTTTGGGTCTAACAGTGGCATTTCACTGCTCAAGAAGCTTTGGTAAGTCCCTGTTGTCTATGGCAAAGGCCCTCAGGTCTTATCTAGTGTGTGAACTCTGGAGTGCTGCAGGAATTAGCAAGTAAAATGTAACTGGGAAATATTTAACAAAATAAATAAAAATACAATGAAAACAGACAATGTTAACATGTAGTTTTTAAGTCAATACATGTCTTCAGGAATCCTGAAGTATCGATTAATGGGTTAATGATCACTATTTCTATTTGAGTTCAACACAGCTGATTTGCAATACAAAGCCTTTTCAGGCTGATTACCTAATACTGCCTTAGCTTTCCAGCCTAAATGGAATATTTTCTTTTCCTCATCCAGAGAGTCTACTTTTGCTCTATTTGTACATCCCCTGTACATAAGAGTATTCTACCTGTTTTCTGTCCTAAATTCCTTTCAAGGTTCAGATTAAATGTTCCTTTTTAAAAGTGACCTTTTCAGATGCTCACTCTCATCCTACAAAGACTGTTTTACTGTTGTCTTTATATGCCTGGCACCTAGTATAGATCCTAAAAGACTCTAAGACTGTGTAGCCTATATTCAGATCTTCCTTTAGCAAACATTTCGTTGATTTCTAGGAGAAAAATATAATGCCCCAAATAGAGATGAAGTAGAGGATACAACACAAAAGACTTCTGTAAGTCTAAATATATAAAAATTCATGTTTAGATGTGAAAATAGTATTCATGGAATGTTAGATCTGGAAGGGACCTTGGAGATCATCCAGTCCAACCCTCTAATTTTACAGATGAAGAAACTCAGGCTAAGGAGGTTAAGTGATTTTCCCAAGGTTGTACAGCTAATTAGTGACATGATGATTTAAGCTTCATATTAATTAGTCTATCAATTCACATCAGTCATCAATGGAAAAAAAGTTATTTAATGGCTAATGTGGCTAGCAGGGTTTATAGTAAGTGGATTTTCTTGTTTGTGTATATTACCCATGCATATTGCTAAGAAATATCTACTTTAACTTTTTGATGGGGTGATCACATTAATTTTCTTTCGTTATCATTGATTTTTCCCTTCGGATTTCTTAAGAAGAATGTGACTGTTCATTTTTGTCTTCTTGCTGTACTACTGTACATGATCAATTACTGGTAATTTTTCTTAGTTTCTGATTCTGACAGCAACATTAAATGTCTTTTAAAAGCAGAGTGAGTTGACAGAGAAGTTAGAGCATTTTAAAAGATGATTTTTGTTGTTCGGTTGTTTTTGACTCTCTGGGACCCAGTCTGGGGTTTTCTTAGCAATGGTCCTGGTATGGTTTGCCCCTTCCTTCTCCAGCTCTCTTTGCAGATGAGGAAACTGAGGCCAAAAGGATTGTGACTTACCAAGAGTCACACATCCAGTGTCTGAGGTCACATTTGAACTCCACATGAGTCTTCCAGACTTCAGGCCCAGCACTCTATCCACTGTGCCACCTGGCTACCTTTGAAAGAATAACACAACTTGAAATTTAGACTGATTGTGATCAAATCAACTCTAGTATGTGAAATTCCCATTATTCATACTGTTATATTTGACACAAATAAAATAAAAAATTCTTGTCATATTTAAAGTTTGCCAAGCGATTTAAATATATTATCTTACTCGAGCCTCACAACAATCTTGTGATATATATGAGAGAGAAGTTATTGTCTACATTACAAAGGCAATGATAGAGAAACTAAGGGACATGTTAAACTCAAGCTATTTTTTCTTCTCCTTTTTCTTGTTCTCCTTCCTTCTCTGTTTCTCTGTCTGTCTGTCTGTCTCTCTCTCTGTCTCTCTTAGTCTCTCTCCCTCTCTCTTTCTCTCTGTCTGTCTCTCAGTCTCTCTCTTTCTCTCTGTCTCTGTCTCTCTCTTTCTCTCTCTCTCTCTGTCTCTCTCAGTCTCTCTTTCTCTCTGTCTGTCTCTCTCTCTGTCTCTATCTCTCTCAGTCTCTCTCTCTCTTTCTCCCTGTCTCTCTCTCTGTCTCTGTCTCTCTCACTTTCTCTCTGTCTGTCTCTCTCTCTGTCTGTCTCTCTCTCAGTCTCTCTCTCTCTCTTTCTCCCTGTCTCTCTCTCTGTCTCTCTCACTTTCTCTCTGTCTGTCTGTCTCTCTCAGTCTCTCTCTCTCTCTCTCTTTCTCACACACACACACACACACACACACACACACACACACACACACTCACACAGCCTTCCCAGTCACTTTATCTCTATCCCACCACGTAGCTCAGACAACTCCCCTCCATCCTTTTTTTAATCTCCTTGTCAGCCACAGGGACTTTTATGTTAGAAAAAAATCTCACCCATAGATAGCATTGATTTCTTATTTAACTTGTACACTCTCATACTGTTGATAAGGTGTTTCAAAAGTTAAACACATGCACGCACACACACATACACACACACACACACACACACCATAGACTCTGCTCTATATGTTATTATTTAGTCAACAGAATGAAAGTGGCATGATTTAAACTCAGGTCTACCTGATTCCAGTTCAAGGGCTCTGTTCACTATGTCAGGCTGCCTCTTAGCCCCATGTCTAGATCAGTGCATGGAAGGTAGCGTGGAACACATGACAAATTATTGCTGACTGATGTTCAACCAGCTAAACAGTTTCACAAAGTGTTCTTAATGTGCCATACTGTTGTTGTGTGTGTGTGTATGCTTAGGTGTAAGTAGACAACATGAACTCTCTTTGGTCTCCTCTGAAGTTTGGTTCTGGAGAGTCCCCATATCTACTGCCTCATTGTTCTTACTGGTAACAGTTGATCACGTTGACTATGAGTAGCAGGGGGCACATTATAAGTTTCCAACAGCTATACTGGTCCCATATACCCTATAAACTATGGGATTTCAAGGTCTTCTTCAGTGAAACTGGTTTGTGATGCAAAATAGTTAAGATTAAACAAAACTTTGGGTAAGGAGAGTTTGGCTAAATAATGTCCCACTTACATCTTTGCTATTTTTTATACATAGTATTCCAATGCCTATTTCTAAGTTTCGGAACTTGTGGTTCTGTTGTGGCCTAAGGGTGCTAGGAATCAGGAAATGCAAGGGTACTCGGTGGATGTCTCTTATTCAAAACTTTTATACAAAGAAAGGGGAAAAAGGATCAGTGAAAAGATCTTTATAGAATTAAGGAGTGGCAAGTAACCTGAAGTTGGCAGGAGGTAACAGAATGAAGGGTTAAGCTGGGTCTGGGGGCCACAATGACAGGACAGTTAGAAGAATTATACAGGAATGGGCCATATGCTTTTAGGAAATGCACTGGACTTAGTTGCTGAAATTTGTAGGAAAAATCAAGGGCTTTTCAGGGGTAGAGGTCCCATCCCCATCAGTTCCCTACATCTGAAATGTACTTCCACCTCATCTCTGCCTCATGAAAATCCTCATTTTCTTCAAAAATCTACTCAAAGAAAAATTTCTGCATAAAACTTTACCCAATCTCCCAAATGCAAGTGCTTCTCAAAAAAAATTTTACCTTGGATTTATTCTGCGTGGTATACACACATGTATGTATACCTGTGTGCATGTGTGTATACACACATGTGTGCATACATGTACATATGTGTTCGTGTACACATGTATTGACATCTGTAATGCACATATATAGACATATCTATACATATATGTATGTATATATGTACTTTTGTCCAAATTTTCTCCTTCTATAGAATATAAGTGACTTTTATTTTTTATGATTATATTTCAAATATCAACAACAATTTCTGACATAGACTTAATAAATGTTTGTTGAGTTGGTTGATTATATCCTGATAGATGGATGTTTGTAAAAGTCTAGGAGAAAAACCTTAAAAATGACAAAAGGCATTCAAAGTCAGTCTTCAGCAAAGGAAGAAAAAAAGAGAAATTATAGAAAATGTATGATTTCTATGCCTAACAAGTGAGTGCTACAGGCTTATTTAGTGTGGAGGCAAGGTACTTATTTAATTCACTATATTAAAGATCATAGAGTCCAAGGAGGTTTCCAAGAAAAGGACACTTTATAATGTACATCTGATGGGAATACAGTTATTGTCCTCAGGTTAATTTCATCTTGTGTTTTTTATGCACATACAGTACTGTTTATCTAAGAAAAAAAGCATTTTAATAACATTAAGCTATAACTAAACTCCAGAGCAAAGAAACTTACCATAAAAGAGAACATCAAAAATCCATTTTGCTTACCTCAGTCCTCACATGCTTCGTATTTGCTCTTCAAACTCAAAGTATTATTCAAATGACGTGGATTGGAAAATAAGGTTACTCAAATTCAGAACATCTTAAAATAAAGAATTTATACCTTAGATGTCAGAGCTAGCCAGCTAACATTGAGTGTGTCATTTTCATTACACAGTTCTCTGTCTTCTTCAAGTTCTTCTGTTACCAAGCCCCATTAACATCACCACTACTCACTACTACTGTATGCAATTTGTGGTTATAAGCACAATCATTTCTTTAATGTAGTACCTGACCATGAAACATTGCATACTTCTATTGACATAATTGTATATATATTTTTTGTAACCTAGAAAATCATGAATGTAGGATCTGCAGAATGTAAACTCACTTTTAATTTTAAAAAAAGAGAATATCTTTTCCTCAAGAATTAAAGCATTTAATTGCCTCCAAATATTTCCTCTTACTGATGTTAATCACTTAAACAGTAACTATAAAATGCTTTGAATATTTACAATCAGATATTTATTATATATATGTATACATACACACATACACATACACACACACACACATGCAGTCCCTATAAATGTGTGAGGCATAGCTCTATTGACTAAATGGAAGAAAAACTGGAAATTGGCCTATAGAAAGATAAAAACCTTAGTCTCAAGTTATATCAGTGTGTGTGTGTGTGTGTGTGTGTTTAAAGAAGAAACAACAATAAAAACATAGGAACTTTTGAGAAAAGAGAGGCATCCCATGAACAAATTATCTTATCTGCTCCTGGAGTCCCTATGGGAAGAGAGAAATGAGACAGGAGGAAGGGCAGTGAAGGCTATGAAAGGCAAAATAGTAAAATTGTGCCGCTTCATACAATTCACCCTCCACTACATGGTCATGTTTGTGATTTAATGTATCTATCTAGTACTCCAAACTCTATAAGCTATTACCCTCCTTTGTCTGTTTCAGTGCCTATTTTCATACATTCAGAGCTCCTTGGCATGAAGCAATTGGAAATTGGTGAATAAAATGCAATATCATATGTGAAGAAGGTTTTTCATTTCTGTGTGCTTTTCTGGGTGCATTTCAGATACAGAAAGACAGTTGGAAAGCCCTTTATGTTTTCATAGTTCCATTCATCTAAGAGATACATAGATTCTTCATTTTTCTTTAGCTTTTGAATTTCATGTCAAATTTCAGACCTTTCATACAGGGGAAGCTGAAAGAAATATATAGATGGAGGCAGGTTTAGATCTTCCTTCACCCCAATTAAATATCAGGAGAAAAAGCTTCCTAGGGGAAATGTATCTCCAAGGGAAAAAAAAAAGTAATTGTGTTCATTTTTCTAAAGACTCTAGAGACATAGATTTTCTTTTCTAGAAGTTTAGACTCTAAAACAGAAAATAATACCTGTCTGGACTGGTGCATAGGAAGAATAATTCATAAGCAAATATCAGAAAGAAAAACCTACATTATTATATGCAGAGTATTATTTAAATTAAAAAACAGTTCCTATCTCCTCTCTTCCCTTCAGACTCCTACTCTCTTTTTAATTAACAAATCAATAAATCAACAAACATTTATTATGTACTTACTATATGTCAGAGAGAAGGAAGCAATTTAGGAAAAAAGAAATTAGTGGAAAAAAATCTGACAAGATATTAAACTAAGCAAAGTCATACCAAAGACATTTAATGATGAAAATAGAAGGAAATGACAAAAGGAAGAAAATTAAAACAGATTTATTAAAAAAAAAAGCTTTTCAAATGTTTTCTCCACTAAGGATTGTAAGACCATTATATTAAAACCATCATGTCATGATTCTAGATTGAAAATAAAGGAGGAGAAATGATACTAAAGTCCCAAGATGGGGAAAGCAGTCAAACTGGCTTGCATGTGTATAGAGAAGAAATTGTGAGGTTGTGAAAGGTAAGTGAAGAAGGAGAATACACACAAGAAGTGAGGACAATAGGTTTATATGTCTATAGTCCCAGAGGGATCAACTGAAGAAAGAGTCTATTGTATATAGAAATATTCATAGCATCTCATATTCTATGTTGTTAATAAACCAGACTTAAAAGGTGACCATTAATTGGGGGGCTGAATAAACAAGTTATTGCATATGAATGTAATAGAATATTTCCTTTATACTGACTGTCTGGAATTTCTGAGTTTTGTAACTACAGAGAAAAGTTAAATCTGCTTTGGTCAATAGTCTAACAGTGATAATGTATACAATCACTGTCTTCTTATGATGAAGACCAAAGCTACATTATAAATGGTACCATAATATAATTCTATTTGCATTATGGAGAAATTACTTAAAGTCTATAAAATCATTTTATTTTATGGAACCAAAATTCTAATAATCTATTATTATGATGATTTCTTGGTCACTATTCAATTAATATATAGTGATGATTTTCTTAGGACTATAATATTTTTGCATGAATATAATATGTTTCTTGGTTCTCTAAAGCTCTAACTAGGAAGGGGCCACGGATACGTTGCTCCAAGGTAAGAGACTTTGAGGAGAAATAGTAAATCATAGAGATGAAATCAGAAGGTAATCTTATCACCATTCAATTTAAACCTTCATTTTACACATGAGGATACTGAGGCCAACAGAAGTTAAGCAACTTGCTCAAGGTCAACTAGACAGTAAGAAAGGAGTAGAATTTTAAACTCAGGTTCTCTGATTCCAAATTCAGTTCCCTTTTAACTGAAGCACTCACTGAACGCACTTTGCGGGAACAGAAAAACATCCTGTCCTGCCTGATTTACTCAAACACATCTATTGGATCCTTGTTCTCTGCTTGGCTCTTCCCTTGACAGCAGCACCATTCTTCTTTCTTTGGACCACCACCCCCTCAGTAGCATAGTTAAATCAAGATCTAACAAGAGACACCTCTCCTGCTATACCCAACCTCTTGTCAGATGAATACTTCCCTCGTAGCACAAGTGAAAATTTTGCTAGGAACATCTCTAATCCTCTATCTTTACAGAACTAAGCTCTGAAAGCCATAGACATAATATCAAGTCCATCTTTACTCATTCACTTCATTCGCTCCCCATAGAGGGAAAACAAATTTATTCCATTTTTCCCTCTGCGTGGCTTTTATTTAATTCTGTATTCTTGGGTTGAACAAACAGTCGATTCTTCATGCTTCATTTTACTTATTAATCACATATTCCATTCCATGACCCTTCCTTTTCCTTGCTTGTTTCTCTTGTTTCATGAACCAGAGCTGTGTGAGTCTGAGGGAAAGAAGGACAGAAAAAGGAAAAAAAAGGAGGTAGAATATCACAGGTGTGTTTAGAAAAAAAATCCTTTTGAAGTAGTGGTGAGCTGAAGCAGCAGGAGTCAGTGTGAACATTTGTTGGGGAAAGCCGGCCCAAAGCACAATAAGGGACATATGGGAAATCATTTTCACTCTAATGACTGTCATGACATGCTTGTTGCTCAGAAACAGCTTGATACAAAGAAAGCACCATATTTAAAATGAAGCCCAAAGGTCTTCTGTACAAGCACCCAGGTGACAAGTGGCAAAATGAAACAAAAAGAAGTACTTGAAGTATCTTTTGATAGATTGTCAAGAGGATAACTCTTATATTTGAGGGTCATTATTTCTTATTTTTAAAGCCAAAAAATATATTTGATGAGAGAGGTAGCATGGAAAGATGAATTCCTAAACCTTTCTTTCCATTAAAATCAGGTGGTTAGCTGTCAATTAAACTGGGAACAATTTTAATTGTTTGTTCTGAAAAATATCTAAAATAAATTCCAAGCTAGAAAATGAAATGATAGAGTGGAATTTCTGTCATATATATATACATATATATATATATATATGTATATATATATATATATATATACATATATATATATATATATGTATATATATATGACAGAAATTCCACTCTATCATTTCATTTTCTAGCTTGGAATTTATTTTAGATATTT
>CM053771.1:323012175-323027881 GCA_028658325.1 Potorous gilbertii
GAAACATACTACTCCTATGGCTCTGGGCTTGTCAATCTTTCACTGTCTCAAGCAATTCTCTAATATCATAAACAGCAAATATACTTTGATAAAAGGATTTCCTTTATAGGTATGATGTTCTACATCAGTAGATTCTCCTATCAGGACCCAACGTAAATAAACAAGTATGGTAAATTGAATTATGATACTGAAGCAGAGAAATGTACTGATAGCTCTAAGTCCCTTAAAAAGGACTAACTAGGTAGCACAGTGGATGGCATTCTGAGCCTGTAATCAGAAAGACGTGAGTTCAAATTTGGCCTCAAATACCTACTAACTGTGTAACCCTGAGCAAGTCATTTAACCTAGTTAGTCTAATTTTTCATATCTTTCCTCAGACCCCAAGCACTGTTTCCTTTTTGCCCTGAAATTGTGACCCATAACTCTATATGGACAATAAAGTTATCAAACAATGCCACCTCCTACATCCAAAGTCAGCAATTGATCCATGGTAATTTCTTTCTGCTGCTGCACCTGCCTATAAGGTACACCACACTGTTGCCACTGTATGCATTCTGGACCAACCTCCACCTCAGCATCATAGACTTCTCCTTCAAACCTAACTTGTTTTAAAGATAGAAAAGTATCTTATCCTAACTTCTAGTTAGTTCTGCTACCAAAGAATTCAACTTGAAACATTATCTTAAAGTTGTCTGTAAGGAAACATTGGGCAAGTTCCACTGAATTGCCACCTTCCATCTTGGCTCCATCCCTTTGAATTCTGTGGCATTTTGCAAGTATAATACAGCATCATGAGTAGAAGGATGACCTTGGAATCAGAAAGACATGGATTCAAGTCCTCCTCTGACAAATAGTAGTTAGGTGATTCTAAACACCTGTTAGTGCTCCAGCCCAATCTTTAGACTGAATATTAACTACTGATCTATGGCAGTGTGGTACTTTTCATACTAGGGATATTTCCTACAGCAATAAAATCACAACTCTGAAGAACAACAACAAACTGCCATATTTCAATTAAAATAAACATTTCCATTTGAAAAGTGCCTGCCTCTTTGTGGTTGTTCAGTCATTTTGAGTCCTGCACAATTCTTTATGACCTCATTTGGGGTTTTCTTGGCAAAGATGCTACAATGCTTTGCCATTTCCTTCTACAGCTCATTTTATAGATGAGGAAACTGAGACCAGTGGGTTAAGTGACTTCCCCAGGGTCACGTAACTACTAAATATCTGAGGCCAGGTTTGAAGTCATAAGGACGAGTCTTTTTGATTCTGAGTCCAGTATTCTATCTCCTATGCCACTACTTCATCCTAAAGATTACAGTATCCTGAAAGTCATTCCCAATACCATATAAATATCAAGTGGTTTTAAAGGAGTGACACCTAATTCACATAAATAAAGCTAAGTCAATAAAATTCATTAAATATCTACCGTGTCTCCAGCACTATTCTGGATGCTATGGATAGAAAGGCAAGAATGAATGATCACTGTAGCTAATAACTGATGATGAATTCTTTCATCTCACATTCATTTAATACCTGCTTATTCAGTTGGTAATACCTACCAACTGAAATGACAGGTACCTACCTAGATACAAATATAGATAATAAATAGATAAATAGATCTGCATTCAGATAATGACAGGGATAGACAGACAGAAAAGTGTAGAGAAATAGAAATAATTAGATAATAAATAGATGTATAGAGAAATGGAAACAGAAATAGATACATAGATTGAATAGCATTTATTAAGTACTTGTCATGTGCTAAACATTGGGGAAGCAAATACAAAAGCAAAATAGTCCCTGCTTTCAAAATATTCACATTCTAGTATGGGAAAATACTAAATGATGGATAGTGAAGAGAGTTTTGATCTGGGGGAAAAAAGTCAGAAGAATGATATTTGACACCACAGTGGGGCCTGGAGAGGAGGGTGTTAATTGAATGTTTCTAGCAGCAGTGGTAATATTATGACAATATTGATTTAGTTATCCTTCCAATAGGTTGAGAAACGTATGGTGTGAGGAAGATATAAGTGATAGTGGGGTACATAGCAAGCAAAAGACTGGGGTAGATAATGTGGGGGATAAGAAGTGTGGTCTGGGGTTAGAGGAGTTTATAGTAGGATCTGTAGGATGTGGGTGTTTGGGTTGTCTAACTTACCAGTCAGGAAAGCAGGAAGTTCAGAGACTGAGAGAGATCACTGATATGATGGATGCCTTTAAAAAAGGTATGTGTGTATGCGTGTATATATGTATATATATATATATATATATATATATATATATACATATATACACGCATACACACATATATAGTACATATAAATGTATACATGAATATATGTGTGTCTATATGTAATTTTATGTGTGAATATGCTGAATTTGTATCACTATGACCTGAATTCAGATCAAATCTTGCCTCAGATACTTAACTAGCTATGTAACCTTGGACAAGTCCCTTAACATCTCTCAGCCTCCGTTTCCTTATCTGTAAAATGGAGCTAAATAGTATCTAACTCACAGGAATATTGTGAGGATAGAATGTGATAACATATGCAAAAACACTGCAAATCTTAAAGCACTGATTGCATAAAATACTTCCTATTATGAAATATATCTGTCATCTATCATGATCTCCATCTATCTCACACACTCATACTCTCTCTCTCTCTCTCTCTCTCTCACACACACACACACACACACACACACACACACATATCCTTTTAAAGACATCCATGCAGGTCTTAACTTTGAGAAATTTGTACTTGGATGTAATTTAGTTGTCTCTCTGTCTAATACTGGAAAGTAATAGTAGCTTGCCTGTGGTGGAATGACTTACCACCTGCTGTATATTTCAAATTTTTTCAAAAATTGTTCCTGTTCCTAGTCTGCCTCCAGAACAGGTTATACAAATCTGCTAACCAGTGATTCCCTAAACCTTGACAAACTGCAGAGTCTTGTAATTAGGTGCAGGTTAGAATCAGAAAGCATCCAAGTAAAAGTACCATCCTTCCCATACACTCGATATTTCCTGTATTCAAAGTTCTAGTGGACACTGAGAAACTTATGTGGTCCTCCAGTTCAATCTCTTATGAACCAATCAGAACTCCAAAGAGGGAATGGAGTCAGGCAGAATCACCCCAGAAAGGTCCCAGCCTCTATACAATTTTTCAATATGTTTGTACTAGTATGAAACTAGTATGAACCCTCACCTGCCTATCTTCTTGACCCATTAGAATGTGAGCTCCTTAAGAGGAGGGACTATGTTTTTGCCTTTCTATGTATCCCTAGAACTTAGCACAGGGTCTGACAGTTAGTAATTTCTTAATCAATATTTGTTGACTTTTAGCCTGCTTGACTGACTATCCAATGTGTGTCTCTCTGATCAGCCCTGATTTTGGCCTCAAGTCACAGGGTGATCCCTAAAATTCCATAGCTTTGTTGGGGGCAAGATTAAAAGGGAAAATTCTTAGTGGAGTCAATATGATTGGGCAGAATTAGGCAGTCTACAGTTAACTAGAAATCAATCAGTAACTTCAAATACCACAAAGGGAAACTACAGACATAATCTATACTGTTAGAAGACAAAAAAGAATTAAATGAAGATAAAAAGATGGCTGCTTCTTATATTGACACATATTTCTTTATGACAAATGATTTTGGATGACCTCATTTCTGTGAAATTCAATTTCTCATTTTTCTTCCTCACCTTTACCTTCAGCACTCGATCAGGGTAAGTATCCTAGGAGTTGGAACTTAGACTGACATTTCCAAGTCACATGGCAGCTGTGGTGGTTGGCCTTGGGGTAATCATAAAGGACTTAGCTGTAAGTGGCTTCTTCTATGTAGAACATGTTTTAAGGTAAAGGACTCTGGAAAAATTAGCCTTGACTTGACAAAGACCTGAAAACAATGACAAAAGTGCTTCTACTGATGTGTTAATTGGCATTTCTGAAAAGTTGTTCATGTGTCTGTGCTATGCATGTTTATACAGTATGTTCTCACTTATATAATTGTTCACATTAGCTGGTAAATGTCAAGGTCAGTCTAAGTTCAGATTTTGGAAAGGTCTATGTAATTGCAATGTTCTTATGCTCTATGGGTGCTTTCCCCACTTTGGATGGGGGTGAGGATGAGGGAGACGGGTTTTGCTTTTATTCCACTCTTTATCTTATGATCTCAAAATATTAGCTTCAATTGACTGACTTCAAGTTATGTCACAGATTTTTCTTAATTACTAAGGGAGATGAATGCTAGATATGAGACGTGTGAACAGATTGCTGCTGGCATCCTGAAAAATTATCATGCACCTATCAGCCTAGTGCTGAATATGGCTCACATACTGCACTAATATGCTAAGCAAACAAAATTTTGTTTCAGGATGGGAGTCACATATACCTGAAAGCTGTTATATTTTCCATCATTGCTACTCTATTTTGTAGAATGCTACATAGGTCAAATATTGACTCTATTTGAAAACAGCTATTATGATGGGTGAAGGTAGAATCTCCAAAACAGAGAAAGGTCCTAGCCAATAAGAACTTTTTAAAGTTCACAGAATTACTGTTTCATGGGTCCCAACCTTTTAGAAATTGTATCATCTTTCAATATTCTACTAAACATCTATTCACATTGCTGCTGCCTTAGTTTCGTCCCTTATCTCACCTCTCACCTAGACTACTAGAATAACCTTCTAATTTATCTTCCCACTCTAGCCTATCCTCCACTAAGCTAAAAAGTAATTTTCCTAAAGCACAAGCCTGGCCATGATACATTTCTATCCTTGTACATAAATTCCAGTGATTGCCTATTACCTCCTGAATTAAATGTGGACTCATCTGTTCAGCTTTTAAAGCTACTCACACCCTGACCCTTTCTAATTTTTATCAGTCTTCTTATATTTAGCACAATCTAGGTTCTAGCTACACTTATCTATTTGTAGTTCTGCCAACATGACACACCCTCTGCTGTCTTGGTGCCTTTACACTGGGTATCTGCCATGCCTGCAACATTCTCCTTCTTCACCTCCACCTATTAATTTCTGTGACTCTTTAAGAAAACCCTCAAATGTTATATTCTTCAGATGGTCTATCTCTGTCCCTCCAGCCACAAGTCCCTTCTCTCTGAGGTTCCTTCCCATCTACTCAGTGTAGATTTGTTGTTGTTAAGATGATCAGTTATGTCTGACTCTTCATGACCTCATAGAATCATCCATGAGGTTTTCTTGGCAAAGATTCTGTAGTGTGTCACCACTTCCTTCTCCAACATGTCTCTATTTTACAGATAAGGAACTGAAGCAAACAAGAGCTAGGTGACTTGCCCAGGGTCATATAGCTAATAAGTGTCTAAGGACAGATTTGTTCTCAGTTATTCCTGACTCTAGTACCAATGCTCTAAACATTAACTGGTTTCCCTTTGTATAGATCTAGGTCCTAATTATTTACATCTATCCCATTGAAATGTCAATTTCATCATGGCAAAGTCAATTGTACTGCCTGCACTGTGTCCCAGCACTTAGCCTGTACCTGGCATATAATAAATATTTGGTAAGTGTTTGTTGGCTGAGTGTTTTATAAAGGATTCTGTACAACACACACAAGAACACAAACACAAACACACACACTCACAATTAATTAAAATCGGTTCTGTTCATGTAATCTTTTTTGAGAATTTGGAGGCATACTTTGAGTTATCTGGAAGTTCTCTGATGATTGACAATCCTGAATTTCATAATCTTGCTTTAAAAAATGACATAGCCTCTTGTGTTAGTTAAACTAGCTACACTCAAGTACAAACTATTGTACTAGTACCTCAATGGAGCACTTCACGCAAAATACTAGATAATGTGATTTTTAAAAGCAAACCTACAAACTTTTGTTCTATACTGTTTAAAACAGGGGTCAGCCCTCAGTAAGAAGTCAGCTTCCTCAACACAGTTCTTGGAAAAAAACTGAGGTCACTGCCTTAGGCGCAGTCTGTTAGCTAACAGAACAGTTGCACAAAGTGATAAAGATTTGGAATGATTTTCCTCCATGATCTCCTCTCATTCTTGAAGGTCAAGGCCACTTTATAGTTAGGATGATCTCTTTAACTCCAACTTTTCTCACTACAAGTTCCTTGAGATCTGAGTTGTATTGTCATCGAACTCTGGATGCTTTCAGATCTCCCATCTGGTTAGTGCAGCAGTACAGAATTCTTATAATGTGTCTGAACTCTGGGACTTGCTCAATTTCTTTACCTGTCATTGGTTTCTTCTTTTGGATTTTCTTGGCACACAGTTTGCACTTATATCTAGCTCAGTGAACTGAATTGGGAGGAGGAGTAGGGCTAGACTAGGTTTATGACCGTTTCCTAGAAACACTTGTGATAAATTTGACACACCCTTTCTTATTACTTGCTTAATCAAAAATCTTTTGTTCTTTCTTAGTTCATTCCAGTTCAGCATAAATTTAACATAAGTCATGCTTTTTTTTTAATAAGCCCACACCTAACATAGTTCCTGCTACAGATTAGGTAATTAATCAGTGCTTGCTGAATTGCTGAATTAATGTGAATTAGTAAATATGTATTAAGCACCAAATGTGGGGCTAGACATGAAGGAAATACAAATATAAGCAAGACACAGATGCTAACCTTAAAAATAATTTGCAGAATACTCTCATCTCCACAATTACTTAGTTGCTTTAAAATTGAATAAGTCATTTTAAGTTTTAGGTTTTTTGTTTTGTTTTTGTTGTGTTTGTTTGATAGGAAAGGGATTGTGGAATTGGCCACAAGGATAACTCATAAGGTTGTCAAACATCAAACATGCCAGGAAATTCAGTCAGTGTTATAATTCAAGTGTTCTTGGGAAATGCTTAACAAAATCAATAAAAGATAACATGCAGATAATAAATCTGCAGGTATCCTTTTGTATGGTTAAGTGGTCCCCATTTATATTTGATTTTGACCAGTCCTCTATCTGCTCAGCAATATAAAGTTACCTGAGGGCACTGAGGGGTTAAATGACTTGCCCAGAGTCATACAACAAATATAAGTCAGAAGTCACGCTGGAAATTTAATCTTCCTGTCTCAAGAGCTGGTCCTCTATACCCTCCACCATGTTGTTCCTGCAATTTATCAGCGACTATCATACTTCATGGCATAATTGTCACACAGATTTTATGCTAATTTTGTTTTTTGCAAAAATGGTGGGATATGACCATTATGTGAAGCATTTCCATTTGTGCTGGTATTACCTAAAAATAATACATTACTAAACTATTTTTGGTGAAAGACAAGGATGTATGGAATACTCATGAACCTACATTGAGATTGAATACTGACAATCTGTATAAACTGAGAATTCTAGGCTCATAGATCTAAATGCTCAAGTTATAAATGCCTGTGCATATGCTACTGGTGAATACATTGCTTCTCTATTTACCTTTTAAGCAGCATGATGAACAGAATTATACCATGGAGTGATTATGTGCTGAAAGGTTATAAACCAATTTTTGGACTGAAAAAAACAGAGCAATGGTTATGTGGTAGCAACAATTAAGCAGTGAAACGTTGTACCCTTTGTTTTTTTATAAAGATGTAGGTGTTTATCTTCTTACCTACACTTCTCATCTGTCCAGATAGATATAAGTTATTTTACAGTGAAAATAATGCTTATTTTTGTTTCTAAGATTTCATCCTTGGAATGTATGAGCTATGCCACTGGTTGGTGATATTGAGAAGCCACCATGAAACTACCAAAAAATTCTGCCTTTACAATAGTTACCATCTTCCTGCTTTTATTAATATCACCCCCATTTTGCTATTTTCACCCATATTTAATATCCCCTAAAACCATGGATTGGGGGGTCAGGCTGAGGGGTAGGAAATGGGGGTCACTCAACTATATATATATATATATATACATATATATATATATATATGTATATATATATATGTATATATATATATATACATATATATATAAGGATCCCTCTGACTACATATAGACTTATAAAACAACATATTATCGTTATCTATATTCTATTCTTTCTTTCTTTATTTTTATTTGTTTAAAAAAATGATTCCTAATTACTTCTTAATCTGATTCAGGCCAGATTTAGGACTGCTAAAAAAACTGGCTGGTCTGTGTGTTTGACACCTCTGCAATCCAACCTGCCCCCGAGCCATTCAAAAAATCTATTCAAAGACCTCCCTCCAGTCAAGAGGAAGCCAGAACTTCCTAGGAAAAAAAATTAACTTTTGGACTAATGCCAATAATTAGAAATGTTTACCCTACATTGAGCTGAAAACGGCTTCTCTACAATATACGAGTTAAATTCAGACTGATATTCCAGGTCTTAAAAATGACATGGAATTTAGTTCAGGCTAGAAGAAACAGCCCCAGCCACAGCATCATTTGTAGTAATAATTCCTAATTCTTGAAATTTTATACATTCTATTTTCTCTTTCAGTGAGACATGGGACATATATTTAGAGTTGAATAGAACTTCAGAGGTCAACCAGATAAACTCCTTTATTTTCTAGATGAGTAATGAGAAGCCAAGAAAGGTTAAGTGACTAGTCAAAGATTATATATGTAATAACTTCGACAAAGGGACTTCAAACTTAGGTACCCTACTATCACATTCAGTTCTCTTTACACTCTAGCACACCTTTCCTTAGAGACTTCCAGTAAATTGCTTTCTGCATTTTCTTTGTATGTGCAATAAACATTAAACTTCTTTCTCAGAAAACTATAAAGAAAAAAAAATAGGGCCGACTTTGGAGGTGGATTGAAAATGTATTTGGTGACATTTCACCTTTAAGTTCAACCAGTGTTCTCATAAAACATACATTAAATCTAAACTAAATATTACACTAAACTCAATAGTGAACTGTTTGATTTGATTGTAACAATTTGTGGCAAACAATTCAGTTTTCTGAAGATTAGTCATGAGGCAAGAAGTTTGTTTTCTTTTCTTATACTCCTAGAAAATGATCAGTTTAAAGCAAGTGTTTGTGAAAGCATATAACTAGGTAGAACAATTGTGTCATTATCTAATGTTGATTAAAAAAAGTTCTGTAAATTTATGAAATGTATAATAGATGAATTAAAAATGATGTACAGATCAAGTTTCTCTCAGCCCTCTTGCAGAATCTGCAGAATTTCTTCATGCCTAATTACATGCATTGGGATCACTGGATATTATGTGTGGTTGTCAGAGAAAGGTTCTTGTGCACTAAAAGTGAGTAAAATATAAAATATCGGAGAACTGCAAATATAATTTTCATCTGTTAAGAAGAAACTTTACTGGTACTTGTGATATTGAACTATATTCCAAGGAATGAAAAAAGTTAGAGCACCAAGCAACAGGCATTTATGAAGCACGTCATGTATGTGTTGCACTCTGCTCAGTACTGAGGGATACATATAAAAAGAAAAAATAGTGCATGCTCCCCAGGAGCTTACATTTTAATTGGGGTGACAGCATATATAAATCAGAACAGTAAAGATAAATACACAGTCAATCAAACATAACCTTAGAAGAGACATCACTAGTAGCTAGAGGATCCAAGAAAGATTTCTTGAAGGTGATGGTGCTTGAGTTGGGTTGTAAGAGAAGTAGGCTGCTGGGAGTAAAGAGGCATGGGGAGCAGCTAATGCAAAGCTACTGAGATGGGATATTGAATGTCCTGCATGAGGATTAGTAGGGCAAATAAGACTGGATTGTAGAATTAGCGAATACTAAGATGGAAAGGGTTTGGAAAGACAGGAAATGGGCAGGTTCTGAAGTCTTAAATGCCAAATGAAGGACATTATATTGGATTCTCAATTTAATAGTAAGCCAATGATATTTATTGAGCAAAGTGTTCCAGGTTATGTGAAAAACAAGGTGGAAGACAAGACATTTTCTTCAGTCCTCAAGAATGCTCAAAACTTCATACTGTAAGAAGTATGTACAAGAGGTAAAAATGTTTTCTCTGTCTCCATAGGGACAAGACAGCAAGAAGTTTAACACAATAACAAGTTAATGAATTAGCAGCAGAATATGTTAACCTCTAATAACCCTAGTAATTCCCCTCAGCAGCTCACATGTTTTGATAGGGCAGCCCAACCAGATAAGTGTGTTTGTGCTCTGATATCTGCTCCCAAATGTCCTGTTGCTGCTGTAGTCTCTACTAGCTCAGCTTGTCCTCACAACACCATTCTGCAAGTCTGTCCCCACTCTGCCTCCAAATTCTCCAACACACACACACATACACACACACACGCTTTGAAAACCCAGATATTTGTGCTTCCCTCTCTGGTATCTATATATGTATGTATGTAACGGTTAGACCATTGGAAGCCTGTCTGTTGGTCCCTGTATGGTGAATATAATTAAAGTGTTGACCCCTCAAAAGTTGCCCTTTTTTTTATAAATGCAGATCTAAGAATCTGTGATAGCAAACCCCCCATGTATGTTGGGGTGCTTACTGATACAACTATCCACCATCACACTGGAAGGAATCATAAAGTATGTAATAAGAAAATGTGAGAAAAACATCCTGAGATTTCCAAGGATGTCCGGAAGAAGAAAATTCAGTTTAAAAATTTGAACACAAGCAGATAAATAAACAGGGAAAATATCAAAACAGTATGCTACAATGGCCATTAAGATATCTAAATTATCTGAATACCTTTAAATAAATATTGTAAGAAAAAAGAATTGGATCGATATTTGATGAGGCAGAAGATTATTCCTTCTGCACTGTGGATTCCTTCCAAAAAGGCACAAGACGATAATTTGCGTTGTAGTTTTTCCAGACAAAAAACTCGAGAAAGGTAAATAAATTATTGTTCATTCTTCATATTTGAAGAGATTCAATGACATCACAATTTTGGGATCATTGTATAGTGTGTGCAACTGTGGCTGATCAGTCCAATGCAGAAGGCTCTACTGGAGGTTGAGCACAAATAATCCATTTGAACTTTTGGGATGAAAATGTCTCCTGAGTTGTGCATCTAATTTTTTCTTTGTATTACTGTGATTCTGCTTTGCCCATAAAACCCAGTACTTTCTTTCACATAGGTACTCCATGCTGGGTGGTCCTGTGCCAGTGTCTCCTATGTCTCTCAATAAATTCTAAAGTTTTCTGAGAGACCTTGAGAGTTTCCTCATACTGCTTCATTTGACCTCTGTGTGATCACTTACCTTGTTCTAGTTCTCAACAAAATATATATTTTTAGATAAACATACATTTTGCATTTGGACTAGGTGGCCAACCCATAAGAGTTGAACTATCTGCAAAATAATTTGAATGCTTGGCAGTTGAGAGAGGACTTGAGTGTCCTATCCAATACCTTATCTTGCCAGGTAATCTTCATAATCTTCCTAAGATATTTGTTCAGTTTTCTGGCTTGGTGCTGATAGACTGCTCAGATTTCACAGGAATGCAACAATGAAGTCAGTACAACAGATGTGTTACGCTTCAGGTTTTTTATGCAACCAACTAACTCTTCTCTCCCACATTTTCTTTTATAACCTCTTTAACACTAACTGGCTCTGGCAACGTGTGTGTCAACCTCATCTACTGAACATCTCTGGAAAGTATACTACCTAAATCAGTGAAGTTATTCGTAGCATTCAAAATTTCTCCATTTTCTATAACTGATGATTCCTTATATGGATTATGTGATGCTTGCTGGTCAAGAATCTCTGTTTTCTTGATGTTAATTGCCAGGTTAAACTTCGAGAAAAGAGCAAATGTAAATAAGTACCCCTACAAGAAAGCACAATTAAAGAAGGAAAATACTCTCAAATATAAAAATTTTTAAAGAAAAAGATTAGAAATTTTTGTTTTGTTTTTCCAGAAATAAAAAGCCATTTGGTAACTTCTTTTGAGACTTGAGCTAAAGAGTCATTCAGAGAGATATTTACCACAAAATGTAGAAATTTAAATAGGTGGATGAAGAAGATGCCTTCTTATTTTAAAACTCTTGAATACATAGAGAACTCTTATCCCTATTGCTGCCATGAATATCCTTAATTTAGCTGCTTCAGGTGTCGTAAAGCTGTATACAGCTTATTTATACGTTTGCTTACTTGTTGTCTCCATTAAATTGTAAGCTTCTTGAGGGCAGGGCCTATTTTTTTGCCTCTTTTGTATTCCCAGTACTTAGCAGGATGTCTGGCACATGGCAGTTTAACAAATGTGTTTTTTTTTTTTTGATGGATTGATTGATCACACTGGGGAAAAGAAAAGAAAAATGCCCGGACATAAGAGTTTTGTAACGAAGAGAGATTTATTTCAAAGTGCTCTTTATGGACGTTTGGATTCTGGCTGACTTCAAGTCCTTCCAAATATGCATCTTTAATGGTGTGATAGCTGTTTCTAAAATCAGCTTACTAGTTTTCCCATTTTGTATTGCGAAAGTACCATCACTGATTAGTGCTGGAGATGCTCTTCCTCACCTTTGAATGCTTCTGGAATGATAATTTATAGAAAACAAAGTATTAGCTATTTCCTTAGCTTCCAGATATATCTTAGAGGTTAGTAATCAATTAAGAATTAGGAGAAGATGAGATTAGAATGTTTCCTGATTTACTCAAAGTTGGATAACCAGGGTATTGAATAGAATCCTATTTCTTCTGATGGGCACTTATCTATGAAGATATAACTGGTGAGAAAATGTAGTGACCATCTAAGCTGGTTTCAAGGGATGAAAACAAAAGAAAAAAGTAAGCAATTAAAACTTTGTATGTAGGATAGTAGCAAATTAATATGGACATGGGTTTTCCCAAGGAGCTTTGTCCCTTAAATTTCCTGGCCCGTGCTAGGACAATAGCCTTGGGTTATTTTCTCAAGTGAGAAATGCAGCCTTTATGGAAGTTATTGTGACTTTTCCATTTAGGATTCTATGTAATAGTGCTACACCTAAAATCTGGAAGGAAATAAATGTCCAGTACATATAGATTAGTAAGGAGGAGAAAGGCATTGACTTATTTATATTATATATTATAAAAATAATATACAATAATAAATATATTATAAAAAATAAGTACTAATTAATAGTAATAAATTATTTATATTTATTTATATTAATTATTAATATAGCTATGCATAAATGTAAGAATATGCGTATCTATGCATATATTCTATAGCAAGCAGTATCAACTCATTTACATTGTTCAGTAAGAAAAGACAGCTCTTGTAGTTACAAAATTCTAAGATACACAAAAAAATTCTTATACACATATTAAGGGTATTAGAAATTCTCTCACTCAAATCCAAGTCAATTGCAAGTCATGGCACCATCTCCCTGACGTCATAGTCCTCTTCTAGAACAAAGAACAAATCATACAATCACAACCCCAAGAAACTACAGGCTGAATACTATGAAATGAATTGTGACATAGTCTGAAGGACTTTCTTAGAGGAATCCATTATACTTTTAAGCAGCTCTAATTAATGGAAAATTGTTTCGCTATTTTGAAATTGAACCTAAATTTTCCTATCTGCAATTTAATACTTAACGCCTTCTTGGACCAAGCAGGGAAGTTTCAGACTTCTTCCATGTGAAAACCCTTCAAATGCTTGAAGACAATTATTTGTTCCTCACGTTTTGTTGACCTTAGGCCAAATAACTGAATTCTCTGCTGACCTCATTTTAAATTTGCAGGAATCAGAAATAGTAAAACATTTCTAGCCTTCCAAGTTTCAGTTTTACCAGGAGGCCAGTTATATGCCACACGGGCAGGATATTTTATTCATCTTTAATCATTTGAGCATGAGGCTATGCAGATGAACTTGCATTTAAGCCTTGGGGACCTCTATGTTGGCCCCACCCCAAGGTCTTGTCTTCTGATAGTTATTCTATTATGTCCCCAAAATAGTCAAAAGAGTATAGCTGAGACAGCTTGAACTGGCTCATGAGAGTCAATTTTTAAAATTTCAGTGTAAAAAGGTCAGAAATTGGCAAATACTAAAAATCAGGGATTGCTGTTGTTTGTTAATTGTGTGTGTGCTCCTCCTTCGTTGCTGAAGAAGACTATGCCATCAGAGAAATAATAACATGACTTGCACTTGACTTTGTTTTGAGTGAGTGAGGGATATGCAGGTTACCAGCCTCACTTCTCCTCCAGAGGTATCTGAATCCAGTGACCAGATATTCATCAGGATGACTGGAGATGACTCAAGATGAGGCAATTGGGATTAAGTGGGTTAAGTGACTTGCCCAAGGTCACACAACTAGTGACTGTCAAGTGTCTGAGGTGAGATTTGAACTCAGGTCCTCCTGACTCTTGCCCTGGTATTCTATCCACTGCACCACCTAGTTGCCTTGTTAATTGTGTAGACTGAAGAAAGCAATGGAGAAAACTGTAATAATGCAGATTCAACTATATATATATATATATATATATATATATACATAATTTATATATACATAATATATATACATAATTTACATATACACATAATATGTATACATAATTTATATATATACATAATATGTATACATAATTTATATATATACATAATATGTATACATAATTTATATGTATACATAATATGTATATATATATAAAATTTTCAAGGGCAGTTAAAAATTTTGCTAGAACACTCTTGACTGAAATTCCATGCCCATTTCCAGCAAATTCATTTGCTTCTATCTTTTCCTACCAAAACCTCTCCAAATTCTGAGTCTAATAGAAACATAGCTATATAGAAGCTTTTACCTCCCTGATGACTTTCTCGACTTTGGTTGCTTCTTCTCTAATACCTCACTTCTTGGGCCAAGAGGGGGAGTTGGTGTACTCTTTGTTCCTGACTTCTATTTCCAAATAATTTTTGTCACCATGACTTTGTACTTGATCTCACTATTACCCTATGTGACTCTCTTCTCTTGATGTTTACTGTATCCCCCATGTAGATTCTTTTAGCTGTCACCTCCCAACTTCTGCGTCATTCTCTCCTTTTTCTCTAAAGGAATTCATAATTTAACTCCCAATCTTCCTCTTCACCTGTACCCCAGTTATTACACTGAGAACATTAAAATACTTGTCAATGTCCCCTTACTTTTAGAACCCCATTCATCCGCTTTCTAAGTTCTTGTGATCTTTACCTTCAAACTACCTTAGTCAGAGCTTAGGGTAATCACACAACCTAGACTCACAGGACCTGGGTCCAAATCTCAACTCAGAAACTTACTACATGTATGACCCTAGTCAACCTATTTAACCTTGCCAGACCTCAGTATCTTCATCTGTAAAATGAGTGGATAGACAAGATGGATAGATTACTTCAGAGAGTCTCTCAGGATATAACCTTATTCCCTAATTACCATATCCAGGATGTGGAACTCTCATCAAAATCTCTCCTTTTCTATTTCTATCTTACTTCTCCAAAATGTTACTCTTCATTGTCATCGTTGCCTCCCATTCATTATTCCATGCTTGCTTGTTCATTTTACCTATGACCTCTGCTTTAGCCTTATTTTTTGCTACTCAAAGTTTTGACCAATTAAATTAGACTTTTTCTGCAACCCTTGAATTACTTGCCCTTTTGCCCACTACTGATGAACAATCCTCCTGGTGTGTCAATCCCTGGTTACTACCACAATCTGTTTTCTCTTTAATTTCTGGGGTTTTGTTTGTTTGTTTGTTTAATAAATTTATTTATTTAACTTTTTACATTCATTTTCACAAGATTTTGGGTTCCAAAATTTTCTCCCCATTTG
>CM053771.1:323028381-323073013 GCA_028658325.1 Potorous gilbertii
CTGGTGGAGCATGGACGTACAATACCACCTCTGCAGTCACAGTCAAATCTGCCATCAGAAGACTGAAGGAATTGAAAGACCAGTAAAATCTTCTTATCAAATATCTGTAGCCCATAGTCCAACAATAAATGGGTTAATTTATGGAACTAAAAATCTCTTTGGTTTTTAGTAAAAAAAAAAAAAAAGAAAAGAAAAGAAAACAGAAGGAATGTATGAGTTGAGTAAGCATGTCTTCCCTTCAGTATGTATTCTTACTGTTCTATCTACCATAGGTATCATCTCCATTCTTTTTTTATTTCAACCTTCTTTTTCTTAATACAATCAAAAAAGGATTTTTGTGTTGTTTTTAAAATTACTGACATAGTTTCTTTCTAAAAGTTAGTATTCTTGACGCTATTAAAACAAGATGATATCGAGTTTTTAAAACAATCTTCTAGTTACCTTTTTTTATCTTCTATGTCTTTGAAAAATATAAATTGCTCAGTAATACATACATATGGGAATGTATGTGTATACACACACAGCTCTAATATGATGATTCCTTTTCTTCCTCATAACAATGTTTATATTGATGATAGATGGGGCAAGGAGGAGAAAGGATCAGTAATTTATTAAGAACCTACCATGCACTGCCAAGTACTTGACAAATAGCTCTTTTAATCCTTAAAACAACCCCAAAAGGGAAGGACTATCATTATAGCCATTTTTTCATTTGAGGAAATTGAGGCAGATGGGGTTTCAGTGAGTTTCTCATGGTCATACATCTAGTAAAATATCTTGCACTGCATTTGAACTGGAGTCTTCCTGACTCCAGGTCCAAAGCTGTATCCAGTGTAACATGTACTTGAAGGAAAGAGAGATAGAAAGAGGGAAAAAGAGAGAGAGAGAAGATAAATGATAGATAGACAGACAGACAGACAGATAGATACATAGATAGATATTTAGATAGACAGAGCAGAATAGAGTATCAAGAGAATATCCCGCTCAGCACAATTCATCTTGTAGAATATAAGCCAATGGGATCTGACCTATCTCCATTTCCCCCTGAAATCAGTGAAATTTATTTTTCCTAAGTCTAAATTCCTGTCATTCATTCTTTGGCAAGAAGTTACTCTCTGTTGGGACCATTCACTCAATATTTATAATTTGCCTCCTGTTGGGAAGAAACAGGGAGACAAATAGGTCATTATAAAAGAGTCGAAGATGGTTGACAGGAAGAAGCCAGTATGAGAAAAAATTTGTTGCAATTAATCCATAGAATATGCAATACATCCAGAAATTCAGCACTTGATTTTCAAAAGAATAGCCTGGGGAAACTAAGATGGCATTCTCAGCTTTTGGATGCCACTCTGTGAAAAATGAATTTTTGAGGAGCTTATGACTAAAGGTAAACAGAGGTAAAGGGGGAGGGTGATGAACAATGACAATGGGTGTCTAAAACAGTGGGACTAGTTATTTCAATAGATCCTGGAAATGTGAGATTATAATCATTTTTCCTGGCCCGTTTTCTTGATAATCAAGATACTCACTGCAACTCTTCCAGGAAGAGATGTTTAAAAGTGACAGTGACAATCAATAGATAAAATATTCATTACTTCTGACCTACTATGTGCCAGGTGCTGGTATTGGAAATGTGAAAGTGAAGACTGTTCCTGTTTTCAAGAAGCTTACATTATACAAGGGAAGACGTTATGTTTATAAGGGGAAAATACGGGATATATATTTTAAAATTCAATGACTGGTACAAGAGTCATTAACAAGTGGAGAAATTAGGAATGGCTCCTTGAAGGATGTGGCATGTAAATTGAGGCATGAGGGCATGGTTCCAATAGGTAGTGGTGAGGAGGGAAAGTAATCGTGGCACTGGGGCAGCCATGGGGGCCAGGGATAGGAAGCAAAATGTTTATGGGGAGTAACAAGAAAGACTGTTTGGTTGAAATGTACTGAGCATGGTGAAGAATGATATCTAATAGGTCTGGAATTCAGATAGAGGATGCAGACTCTGCAGAGATTTAAATGTCAACTAAAGAAGTTTATATTTTATCTTAAAAGCAGTAAGGAACCACTGAGATTTCCTGAGCTCAAGGGTGATAGGGTCAAAACTGAGTTTTAGGAATATCACTTTGGCAGCTATATGGAGAATGGATTGAAGAGGCAGAAAATTGAATGCAGAGAAAACCTATCAAGTAGTCATTACCAAGTGAGAAGTGATGAGGGTATGGACTAGAGAATTTGTAGTGTCAGTGGAAAGAAAGATGGACTTCAGAGATGTGGATGAAGTAGAATTAATAATACTTGATAACTGATTGGAAGTAGGGTGGGTAGTTGGTGAAAGTGAAAACTCATGGATGACTGAGGTTGGTAACCTGCATGGCTAGAAGAACAGTGGTGCTTTTCAAAGAAATAAGAAATTTCCTGCGTAGAATTTGAGGGGTGGGAGATAATGAATTCTATTCGGGATATTGAATTTGAGATGCCTGTGGGACAGGTGGAGTGATGTGATAGCATCAGCAGAAAAAATTCTTGGTTATTTTATTTAGATGAGTCTAGTGTGGAGTTGATGTTCTAAGCCAAGAACCTTATTGCTCGGAGGCCTAAACATGGAAACCAGTACTGGTGAGTTGAATAGAAAGTCTATAGATTTCTTAAGAACGGGCCAAATTTATTAGCACTGACCTACGTTTTCTTCTCTCTAGCAGAACAACTCTAACAGACTGTGTGTGTGTGAGTGTGTGTGTGTCTGTGTGTGTGTGTGTGTGTGAAAGATTTGGGAGGGGTGAGAAAAGGGGTGAAATTTTAGGGTTGGGGATTTATTTATTGAAATAATATGTTAAGATAGAGTGAAAAGGTGTGGAATGTTGTTGTTTTCTCCAACTATTCCTATGATGATGATATGGATCCTTAGCATCATCCAAGGAAGACAGAGAAATCAAAACTGTTATGGCAGAGATTCTTATTTGAGAATGGATTGAACTAGATAGATTCGGAGCTCTCTTCCAGCTTGAAAATTCTGAGATTCTGAGAAGTCAGTATAAATTATGCTTTTCTTAAAAGTAAATGTAATAGACATCAGGAAGCCAAACAGCTTTCTCCAATAACACACAGAAAGCCAATTATGAAAGAGATCATAATATGTGGAGCATAAAAGCTATACAGTCATCATTATTGATCTGAAAAATGATTTTTTCTATATTATTAGGCAATTTTTGTTATTTCTGTGGTTGTGATGAACACTCTCCATTTTCCATTAGCCTCTTTGCTTGTTTTTTACTTCATAGGACATCATGCTTTTGTACTGGGGCATCCTCCGATGCCTTCCACTTTTCATCTTCCTTTTGAGTGCTATCTTCTCTCTTTAGACTGTAAGGTCCTCAAGGGCAAGGACTATTTTTCCTTTCTTTTTTTAAAATTTATATTCCTAGTGTTTAGCACAATATCTGGCATGTACTAGGTATATAATAAGCGGTCACTGAATTGAAGTGTTTAGTTGTTTAATTATTGACCTTTCTCTATCAAGTAGTTTTCTGGTTTTACTTCTTGTTAATTATTTAATATTTTCAACTCTACTATAGGTACAAAACAATTTCAACTTAACTAGTGAATACAATTGGGAAGTCTCTAAGTAGAGTACTGGATAGGGAGTCAGGAAGACTGTTACATAGATACGCTGTTACTCAAGGCATGTGCCTTAATCTCTCTGTATTTTCAAGGGTCAATTAAATGAGTTATACTGGATGACCATATAGGTCTCATTCAGTCCTAAATCTTTGCTCCTATAATTTCTCTTTGTTGAGTCAGAAATAGAAAATAATTTAAGGAAACAAATCTCTCTCCTATGTGATATTTTTTTTAGGATTTCCTTTTTGGGCCCCAAACAGGTATATGTTTTTAATTATCACAGTTCATTGAATGTCATGTTTGAGGCCAGCCAGAAATTTTTGCTAAACATTCCCCAAGTGTCTTGTTTTCATCATTCACACGAATTTTGCTATAGCACACATTTAACTATGGAAAGAAAACACCAGATGACCTGCTAAGATTATGAAAGTGTTGCTGAGGAGCTTATTCCTTCAAATTTTCCGTTAAAATATTGTCTTGATGGACATTTTTAATTTACGTGGGTAGTAATGTTAGTAGAATGGCACTTGGTTTTGTTACCTTTTCCTTAGTTGTGTGGAAAAACACATTCAATTCAATTCAACAAACTTGTGTTAAATACCTACTATGTTCAAGGTGATATGTAAATCAACAAAAGAAAGATTTTCAAAAAAATTCTTTCTCTCAAAATTTATATTGTACTGAATTGAATTATAAATGGGAGAGGAAAAACAGGATATAATTTATAAACAAATAAGTGTATACAAAGTATTTTGGAGAAAAAAGAATGTTTGGATGGGGCATCAAGGGAAATCAGAAAAGACTTTAGATTGTAGGTGGTACCCAAGATAAGGAAAGAGTTTATTAAAAACAGAGGAAGACCATTACTGCAAAAGCATTCTGGTAGGAGATAGAATGTCATGTGTGAGAAACAGCTAGCTAGTGCTATGGTTTGATGAGAATGAAAGGTATTTAAAAGGAAGCAAGATGAAAAAATGATAAAGGTCACTTCAATTTCCTCAATTATAACATGAGGAAAAACACAAAACTAGTGAAATATTTTTATATGAAGAGGACTTCTAACCATAGTCATTTAAATGGAGACTTCTTTTCTATATGACCTCAACTTTGTTTCAAATATTATCTATTGTATTTTAAATATAATCAAATACAATATGTAACTTCAAATGTAATCCATCTAAATTAAGCTGATTGAAATCTACAGTGATTTTCTTATTTGGCATCTCATTATTTCTCTTTGATAGAAAAGCAATGACTCACTTCATTCTATAGGTTTCCTTGAACCATTTTCTCACCATTTCTTCTAAAGATTTTTATAACACCAAAAATAAAGAAGATCCACATTTTCTCATCAATCAAATGTTGCCCTTCCATTAAGAGCACACAAAGCAGGAATATCCTTCGTATATTCGAGTGAGTCCAAATTGTCATCTCTAGTCAATAAAAACCAACTGAACATGCCCTGCGATATTGTCAGCTACTAGTCCATCACATGTGCTAGTGAGAAAAGAGGAAAATCCTAAACAGCCAGTCATTTGTGAAATTATATTAATCATTTTTTTACCCTTTGAATAAGGGTACTTTTGGGACTTATAAAAATCTATTGAAGGTCTGGAATGTGTATGTGTTTGTTATGAGAGAAGAAATGATTCATTACATACCTACTATTTTTCACATCTTATTTTTTATTGTTCTAAACTAAAATTGATCCAAGTATATGTATCTTCTGTGTATTCCATAGTTTCTTGTACATCATCTATCCCTAGAAACCAATCTACAGCTATAAAGTAGCATGGCAAAAAATACTGGATTTGAGACTAGGAAGATGATTTCAACTCTTAAGTTTGTTCACTGGAGCTGTGTGACCATGGACAAGTCACTTAACCTTTTTTACTTCAATTTTCTCATCCATAAAATGATATGGAGAAGGAGATGGCAAGCCACTCCAATATCTTTACCAAAAAAAACCCTTAAATGGGAAGTCCAGACGCTAATGTACTGTTGATGAAGTTGTGAACTGATTTAACCATTGTGTAGAAAATTTGGAATTATGCCAAAGGACTATGAACCATGATTACCTTTTGACCTAGTAATACCACTAATAGGTCTGTATCCCAAAGAGATAAAAATTAAAATAGGAAAAGGACCTGTATGTGCACAAATATTTATAGCAGCTCTTTTAGTGGTGGCAAAGGATTGGAAATTGAGGGGAAGCCCCTCAATTGGGAAATGGTTGAACAAGTTGTAATATATGATTGTGATGGAATACTATCATAGTATGGAAGAAGTGTTCCCAGAAAAATCTTGGAAAGACTTATAGGAACTGATGTGAAGTGAAGTGAGTAGAACCAGTAGAACATGGTGCACAATAAAAGCAGTAGTGTATGATTATCAGTTGGGAATGATTTAATTATTCTCAGGAAGATAATTCCTAAATATTTATGATGAAAATGCTAGCCACCTCCAGAGAAAGAACTGATGAAGTCTGAATGCAAATTGAAATACACTAAGTTTTTTTTCTTTCTTTATTTTTCTGGGGGTTTTTGTTTGTGTTTCTTTCACAACATGAGTAATATGGAAATATGTTCTGCATGACTGCACTTGTATACCTATGTCAAATTGCTGGTCTTCTCAATGAAGGGGAGGGAGGAAGGGAGAGAATTGGGAACTCAAAGTTCCAAGAAATGAATGTAAAGAATTGTTTTTACATATAATTGGGGGGAAAGATAGAATATTAAATAAACAATTAAAAAAGAAAAAAAAGAAAAGAAAACCCCAAATGGTGTTACAAAGAGTAACACATAACTGAAACAACTGAATAACAACGGTATATAAATGCTACCTCTTATTATAAGCAGAAACCCTGGTGAAAAAGCAAAATAAAAACTTTGGGCAGTTCAAAGATGTTTCTGCTTAAGCAGATCTTGAAAAAAGTAAAAATACAGAAGGGTTGACTAAAGTCATCATCGAAGTCTATGACTCATTGTTATAATCATAATTCATTTCTATACTTGGGTTTTGTATGAATCCAGGTTTACTTTTTAATATTTCTTGTGTCAAGAATCTGTGATTTTCCTGCTGTAGGAAGCCCCTCCACTCATATAGGTGAGTCTTAGTTGCATGCAGTTCAAAGAGGTCAAAAAATTTGCCCCATCCTCAGGTGTTAACAGATAAGCTGGTTTTGCAACTGGGCTGACACAGTCATATGCTCCTGGCACTAAGTCCAGCACCATGCTTCTTCCTGCTCCTTCAATATTTTTTTAATATTTCTTTAAAATTATTCATGATTCTGTTTTTCTGATCTCTCCCTCCCTCTCTTCCTCTCTCTCTCTCTCTCTCTCTCTCTCTCTCTCTCTCTCTCAGAACTATGAAACACTTGACCATAGACCCATCCTGTAAGCACCCTATTGCCCACTATGCTCACAAGTGCTACTGAAACCAGTTTAAAATGTAACTGGGACATACTTAACAAAGTAAATGATAACATAATACTATACAAATATCATCATGTTTTAAAACTAAAGTCAGGATGTGGTGCACAGGGGTCCTTATGTATTGATTAGTGGTCTTCTTTTCTATTTGAATTTGACATCACCACTCTACACCAAAGCATATTATGATTCTTGCAACATCTCTGTAGATTGTTTCATCAGATGCTGAAACCATGATTACTTACTTAACACTCAGCCGTTTAATGAGAAACTGACTTAAGTTAGACTTTACTTGGAAGTCCATTACCTAACCATCAGAACACTTTTAATTTGTTAGGATTTGCCTAGCATTGTGAATTCAGACAGCACAGTAGGAGTTAAATGGAGACACATTTCAGTAAGTCTGTCCCATAGGAGCTATTCAGTGCCTTTCAGAAATTTACATATATGCAATGATATTTTAAATATATAGACTACTGCACTCAATTGCCTGCTAACAACTAAAAATCCATGTAGTACAATCAAAAAAATGCTGACTTTTGAGTAAGTGAATGTGGGTTCAAATTCATCGTAAATTTTACTTTCTCTTCGGTAGCATGATTGTGACTTCCGTAGAAAGATCACTGGAATCAGAAAACCTGGGTTCAAATTTCACATCTGTTCTGTCCAGAATAAGTTGGATAAGCTTGCTTTTTTTAACTTCTTTAGGTCTCAGTTTCTTTTTCTGTAAAATAAGAATTTTTAGAATATATGGCTTATACCCTTCCTCCTTGGTCTAAATCTATGGTCCTATGTCAAGGAAAAATTTCTCTTTGACACATATATTTGGTATTTGTTTCAGTATTATAACTTTTCTAAAGTTCATAATATCATATGTAATCAACGAAATTTTAAAAGTCAATAGAAAGAGGGAAAGGTCTCCCATTTACTGAATTAGCCAAAATTGTAATTTGTTTGGGTAGAAAGGATGAAGCTTTTGACTGCAAGCTTATTGATGAGTGGGACAGAGCTAAAGGATTTTTAAGAAAAATGTCAGATCTTTTCCTTCAAGTCTATGTTCCAGGAAACAGTTTGTTTACTAGTATCTTCATTTTATCACTCAACAAATTCTTAGAGTCCTTTTCTGGGGAGAAATGTAAACTTCAAAGAATGATATTTTCTTGAAAGAACATTCATTCCTATTAACATCAGCTAGAAGTCATTTTGGATATGGGTCTTCCCACTCCAATAGTTGCAATTTTAAACCAAACACAGCTGGAGTAAAGTTAAAAGATCATCCATGTTTGGGAAATGTAAGTATATTACCTTGTTCTTAGCTGTGGGTATATGCAGAACAAAAGTTAAATCAATTTTAGGCATATTCAAAGCAGAAGATGATTAGGTTATTATTTATAAATATATTTTCTAGTTTAGATATTATATGATGCCACAATTATTTGAATTCATAAAACTGATGGAAAATACTGAGAAAACTAGAGCTAAGTGAGCTATGCTATATTGGTTAACTTTTTATCATGTGTGTATATACATAACACATATATATATATATACTTACGTATTTTTATTTTATTTTATTTTAAAATATATAATTAGAAAAACAGGTTGTCAGTATCATTGTTTTTAAATAGAATAGTTGTTTGTGGTAGAGTATGAGCAATTTTTTCTTCCTTCCTTCTGCCTAACCTATGCCTCCACCATGATGCAGAGAGCAAGACGTTGTACTGGAGGTTGTAGTGTTGAGTGAATGAATAATGTTAGACTTGTACTATCCAACTACTAGGAAGTAGGTGAAATAGTGAGATGTCATACCTGAGGCTAGATTAGTTAGAGTCTGACCATGAATACCACCAGAATGGTTTAATACCTAAAACGATATATAATTATAAGCATTTAAATGTAGTATTATTATATATGTATGTATGTCTATATGTGGGTATGTGTGTATATGCTATTTCTATATCAGTTTATAAGAGGCAGTGATAGTATAATGGAGAAAGAGAAAGACACAGCAAGAGACAGAGAGACAAGAGACAGAGAATAGACACATAGACACACACACATACACACACACACACACACACACACACACACACATATATATAGAGAGAGAAAGATGTGAGCATGTATATATGTGTATATTGCATCCACACAAATATATACATGCATACATATATCCATACATACCAACATACCTACATATATAAAATCTATTAAATACTATGTTTCAGGTAACGTGTCAAGTGCTGGGAATAAAATAGAAGCAAAAAAGACAGTCCCTACCCTGAAATAGTTGATATTCTATAATGGGCAATGGTAACACATAAAGAGGAAAAGGAAAGAAGGAAAAACAAAGGTTACTTCCTCAAAAGCAAGGCTGCTAAGAAGATAGAGGAATCTGAAGCAGAGCTGGGAGTGAATTGATTATGATCTAATTGACCCTGTAAATTATAGTCAAGATTAAGGATTTACTAATATAGAAATTCAACTTAAGAAAGAGACATCTCCAGGATGGGAAAGCTTCTTGTAGGTTGGTGAAATCTGGTGAGTGACAAGTCTGGTGGAAGGAGCCTAACCTGAGTACCTCATGAAATGGTGATCTGAGAAAATCTGTATTCAAGTCTTCATTCTGAAACATACTGGTTAATGTGACTTTAACATCTCAAAATCCTTCAAGACTCTAAGTTGCAGACTCACCCAGGACTTTCCTATTACAGGGAAATCACAAACTTGGTCTAGCAATGTATGTGATATGTAATACTCAAATTTCCCCACCATTTGCCTCCTTCCCTCCAACACATGTGCTGCAAAGTGAAGGTGAAGTAACAAAACTATTCTGACTGGCTCCACTACAAATTTATGTTACATTATCTCAATGGGGCCCTCACTGCTGTTAAGCAATCCTACCCTACACCCTTATCAGCTCACTCTCCTACTCTATCCAGTGGTTCTTCTAAATATTTTCATCTCTACTCAAACCTCATATGGCTCCCCTCACCCTATTTTCCAAGCTGAGAAACTTACCTAATATTTTGCCAAAGAAAATGAGGTCATTCACCATGAGTTCCCTCTTCTCCCTTCTTCCTCATCTCCTATCACTCAGATGCATTCTGCCACTATCTACTCCCACTCCTCTGTCTCACATGATGATGTAGCCTTAGTCTTCACCAAGACTAACTCCTTGGTTACAGATTGCCCCTTCTATCATCCTCTCTCTATCAATTATTTCCATTTCCTTCCTGGCTACTGGTGCATTCCCTACAGTCTACAAACATGCTCATGTCTCCTCTAGCATCAAAAGACTCTCATCTTATTATTCCTACCCTACTATTAACCTATAACTCTCTATATATAAACTCCTTAAAAAGGCCATCTGCAAGAGGTGCCTCCTCTTTCTCTCCTCTCACTCTTTTCCTGGCCCCTTACAACCTGGCTTCTTACCTTATCACTCTATTGAAACTGCTCTCTTAAAAGATACCAGTTCATTCTAATAAACATATGTCAAGCAATTAGTGTGTGCCAGATACTGTTCTGGGGATACATTCAATAAAAAAAAAAATAGTCCCTGCCCTCAAAAATCTTAAAATCTAATGGATAGAGACAATACACAAAAAGCATCAGGAAAGGGGAGATGGAGGAGGGACACCATGGAGCATTTTGTTCTGTGAAGCTGAAGTCAGATAAAATAGAAGACACAGAGTGAATTGAACCAGAGTTAAGTTTCTACACTCTAGAAAGGAAGGTATGGGTAAGAGTTTGGTACTTTATGCTCAGTCCCTCCAGTGATAGGGGAGAGGAAGAAGGTGTCAGTCAGGTTTCAGTCATCAGCATGGTGATAAGCATAAAGATGATGAGCTTAACTTGATTCTTGCTTTTTGGAGTTGAAAACAGACAAGGAAACAGACTCAGAGCTGTCAAGTCCAATGACCTTTTCTCAAGTCTCATCCTTCTCATTCTCTATGCTGGCAATACAGTCTTTCTTAAGGTTTTCAATACACCACTCTCTCCTAGCTCTCCTCCTACCAAACTGACTGCTCCTTCTCAGTCACTTTTGCTGTTTCATCATCTAGGTAATACCCTTTAACTATTGGTGTTCTCAAAGTTCCGTCTTGGGTCCTCTTTTCTTCCTTTATGTTGCTTATCCTTCATTTTCTTTTATTTATTTATTTATTTATTTTTAACCTAAAGCAATTCAAACTTTTGGTCAGGTGATAACATCTTTTTAAAGCATTTACAATATGGACCACAAAAGAATTTTTTTTAAACATTAGCCAACTGAGACACAGATAATATTTATGTTGCTAACTTCACAAGTTCTTGACCTAATTGTCTCCACAGTATTACTAAGAATTAAAGGACCCTAACTTAAGGTTGTTGGTCTAAAATCCTATGCCTAATAGCTTAATTTTAGACAACCTCAGATGTCCCCCTACCTATAATCTATAATTGAATAGATCTGGTATTAAGCTTACAAAACTTTTGACTATAGGAAATTGCCACCCATAGTAAGGACATTGCAGGGATACAATATCTCCCCAACTTCATGTCAATTCCAGGCAGGATTAGATTATCCACTTGCATTCAGTCAGGCTTAAAGTCAGCCAGGTATCAGTGGGGAAACTGAATGAGGAAAATTGTCCTTCATTTTCTAAGAGGACCCATGGCTTCACAGAGTGAATTGAATTTAAGTGAGGGAGAATTGCAGAAATTCTCCAGCTTCACTCTTTGTAATACTTTGAGCTTGCCCAGGAAGGGGAGCTTGATTATAGGAGATTTGTAGGAAGGTTCATACCTGTTCTTAATGAGGTACTGGTTCTCAAGAAAAGTGATGCCCTCTGGCTGTGAAAAATGTCTGAATTCTCTGAGGTGAGGTTTTACTTTGGGGCTTACTCATTGGAAGTGTGTGTTTTGGCCAGTTGAGACTCTGGGTAGCCACTAAGGACTCCTGCTCCACCTCGGCTTTGAAAACCCAGATGTTGGTGCTTCTCTCTCTGGTAACTATGTATGTATGGTCAGACAGTTATCTGTCTATTGATCTGTGATGTATGTATTGCTTATGGTCAGGCAGCTAGAAGCCCTGTCTGTTGATCTTTATTTTTCTGTTTGTGTTTTCTCTAAAGTTCAGGGTATTGACTTTTTCCCCTGAACTAAGTGAATGATATATACGCTTCATTAAAGTGAATGCTGACCCCTCAAAAGTTGATTTCCTTTAAGAAAAGTCCATCTAAGAACCTGTGATAGCAGGTCCTTCTGATGTGTCAGGGTGCTTGCTTTGGTACCCTCTCTTCTAAAATCATCAACATTTAGCAACAAGAGAAAGGTGAGGATGATTGGCAATGGCCCAGGTTTTAGTGGATGATCTTGGCACCTTCAATATCTGACCAAGTTCTAAGCACTCCACAGCACCTGTTTCAGTTGCCTTCATGGACATTGGAACAAATTGTTTTCATCCACCCATTATACCTGGGGAAGTCTTCACATGTGTGGGACAGATAACACACTAATTCACCAATGGATTTGTGAACCACCAGCTACCCTCAACCTGGTTTAACCTGTCTGCAGAGATATTTTGCTGGGGGTGTGGTTGCTGCACATTCTACAGCTTCTTGGAGCCATAGGTGACAGTTGAGTGCCAGGTGGACACCAAAGGTAGATAAGAAGCCATAAAATGTGTTCAGAAAGCCCTCGCTCCAGCAGTCCTCACCCTCCTTGAACACCTATACACTCCCTTTTCCCTCTATACTATCTCACATGATGATCTTATCATTCCTTATAGATTTTGTTACCATCTCTATGCTAAAGATTATCATATCCAACTATATATACTGCCCCAAACTCTCTCTTGACTTTCAAGCTCACATCTCCACCTGGAAGACCAGAGGATATCTTAAATTAGCCATATCCTAAATTGAAGTCATTATCTTTCCCCCTAAATGCGCCCCCCCCCCACTTTCCCTATTACTATAGAGGCAACAATATCATCCTAATCCCTCTGGCTTTCAAACTAGGAGTTATCCTGGATTCTTCATTATCTGTCATCTCCCACATCCAATCTGTTGCCAAGACTCGTCAATTTCACTTTTGCAACATCTCATTAATATGCCTTCTTTTGTCCTTTGATGCTGATACTGCTCTAAGTGTGGGCTCTCTTCACTTCACATTGAATTATTGCAAGAGCTTACTGGTGGGTCGGCTTGCCTTGAGCCTTTCTCCTCTCTGATCCACTAACCATTCAGCAAATAAATTGATTTTTCTCAAGTGCAGGTCTGACCATGTTATCCTTCTAGTCAATAAACTCCAGTGACTCCCGATTTCCTCCAGGATCAAATACAAATTCTCTTTTTGGCATTTAAAACTCTTTATAACCTAGTCCTCTCCTACCTTTCCAGGCTTCTTATCCCTTAATCCCCAACCTGTACTCTTCCATGTAGTGACACTGACCTCCTTGCTGTTCCATGAACAAGACATTCCATCTTTTGCCTGTGGTCATCTCTTGCCTCTAATTGTGCCCCAGGTCTAGTATATTCTCCCTCCACATCTCTACCTCCTAGTTTCCCTGGCTTCTTTCTCCAAATTCCAATTAAAATTTCACCTTCTATAAGAAATCTTTTCCCAGCATCTCAATTGTAATGCCTTCCCTCTGTTAATTCTCTCCTATTTATTTTGTATATAGCTTGCTTTTGTGTATGTTTGTTTGCATATTGTCTGCTCCACTATCTTGTTAACTCCTTGAGATTGTGAACTTTCTTTTATCTCTTTTTGTATCCCCAGTGCTTACCACAGTGCCTGGCACAATAGTACTTGATTAATAGAGTCTTGGAAATATTGAGGTTTGGAATCATGAGTTACAGCATTTTTCTTCTAATGAATACATCAATCTTGGTATTCCCTCCAGTTATGCAGATAACAGTTTCCCAAAGTCTGGCCATGCTGTATGACTTATTAAAGTTATACATTTATCATAGGGCATCCACACAATGTCCTGGGGACCCTCTTCAAATTCTCTTGACATCACAGCAGAATACAAGCTGACCTTTTGCTATTCCTCACTCACCTATCTTCTTTTGTGATCACAGTTCCCGGATTATTTCTTTGACCATGTTCCTCAGTTATAATTTCTTGTTTACAATGCTTTTTCTTTTAAACTGACCACCATGGTCCTTTCTATTGCCCTTTTGGTGATCCTCATTTTAAATCTTTAGAAGCTGCATTTATATATGGATGCATTTTTATATCCATGCATGTACACTTACATACATGTACACACAATGTGAACATGTGTATATTGAATTATAAATGGCTATATTAGCCATTATATAAATAGTTAATAATATATACATATATTGAATATAAATGGCCAATGTAATATAATTAATACTATAAATGGACAATATACATAACTATGTGAATAATTACATGACTATTTCACTAATTCTGATTTGAGATTAAGACTACAAAAGAGGCTAATGCATTGAATCATTGTTAAAACATTAATTCACTGAATATTTGTTTAACCGAAGTACTAATAGACTCATTGTAATTGCTGTTGTATTTGTCCTTCATTTTTGAAGAGGACCATGACATCAGGCAAATGACTTTGATTTGAGTGAGCGAGCATTGTGCGAAGTCACCAGCCTCACTTTCTCCTCCAGAGTCATCTGCATCCAGTGACCAGATATTCATCAGAATGACTGGAGATGGCCCAAAATACAATGGGAGACCCTGACCCTTTTAGGCTAAGGCCTTTTCAGATACTCACTTAAGACTGAGTAATGCCCATTCAGTGAATAGGCCTCTTTAGGAGGCAGTCAAGGGATGACCCTTTTAATTGGAAAAAAAAGAAAAAAAATCAAGGTGGGAGGGCAAGACCCTCAAGATACTAGGTATTATAAGATACTATGGAAGGATAAAAGGAAAAGAAATGCAAAGTATTTCTAACTTATTTGGGGAAATAAAATACACAAAAGAAGCAACATGAATTATTACCAAGAAGTAAATCAACAAGTGACAAATGTCTTATATAAAGTAAACTTATTCCTCTCAGGGTGGAGAGAATGACGGCTAACACAATAGAAGAAAATGAATCAGAAATGTTTGCCCAGAAAAAGTAAATATTGAGGCAAGTTTGGAAGTTGGTGTAAATAGAAGAGAAGAGAAAAGAAGACTTCCCAAAGAGGAAGAGTTATCTGAGTAATGGCAAGACAGAGGGATAAATAAACTACATGATGGGTATAATAAAATGAACTTAAAGAGCTATGTTGAGGACTAATCATTTATTGGCTTGGATGGATGCAGAAGCTTTTCATTAAGGCTGAAGAATTTGGAATTGATATAATTTCATGTAATATAACATGTATATGTGTATGTGTATAATGTAGGCATGTATGTGGGAGCAGATTGTGCATATATGAAACACACACAAACTAGGGAATCACTAAATTCTTCTTCATTAGAGGAGTGACAGGATAATAAATTTAAAGCTTCAAGAGACCGTAAAGATCATCAATCCAACTTCATCATTCCATGGATGAAGATACTTATGAGCCTAGAGAAGTTGAAGAGATTTGTCAAAGGTCACCGAGATAGGAAGAAACAGAGTCAAGATTTAAATCTTGATCCTCCTACTCTAAATTGAATCTTGTTTTTAATAAACCATGTTGTTTCTGTGAAAAGGTTTTCATTTTTGTTTTATTTTTCTAAAAGATTAGATTATGGAATATGGTTAAAGTAAGTTGGAACAAAAAAGATACTTGAAACATAGCATTGCCTGTGGTGGCTATCTTGGAAGATACAAATTGAAATGGTATCTTCATGCAAGGCTCAGAATAGAAAGATTCAATACAAGGAAACATGAAACATACCAAAAACAAACAAACTAACAAAAGCCAACAAAAAATCCAGTAAAGCATGACAGCTTTACTGAGAGAATGTATTTGAATGAATGAATCAAGCATTTATTAAGCATATGTAAAGAAAATAGAAATATATAGAAATACAATATAATAGAAGTAGAAAATAGAAAAAAAATAGAAAATAAGATTTAGAAAAGCAAGATAATCCTGCTGTCTCAAGGAGCTCACATTCTATATACATGGAAGTTAAAAGGTCTCATGATCCTTAGAGTTCAACAATGGGCAAAGCAGATATTAATGCCTCTTCTTTAATGTCATTATTTAATATTACCATTTTTAGGGGTTTCAAGTCCAGTGTCTTTGACTATCTCTATCAGGCAAGATGTTGGTCAAGGTAATGGTGGTGGTTAACTTTCCCAGGATACACTGCCTCTTATCTCTTAATTACAACAAATAAGTCATGGAGATACTCAAAGAGAATTGTGTGAAGAGATTGTGGTCTGCTAGAGTCCAGGCTGGAATTAGACACAGTCTTCCTCATTCCTCTGGGAATCTGGGACCTCAGAGCTTAGTCAGCTCCAGGGATCAGGCCACAGACAGGCACACTGCCAGTTATGTCACCAGATACTCATAAGTCTAGCATCAGGGACACCTATTCAGAGACTAGTAAGACCAGGAAAAGAATGAGGAATCTAGACCTGAGAAGCAATGCAGATTCATGCTAATGGTCACAGATTCCTGGGAAATTGGCATCTAGTAGATATATTAAAACTTCCACTGTCAAAAAGGGGTTTTTGGTCTTACTACCGATCTTACTCTGACAGAATAAGAGAGGTTTCTGAGCTTCTCCAGGATTTTTTTATTAATGGAGGGGTAGGGATGCTATTTAGGTCATTACAAATTGAAATCCTAGATTAGCACCATATAATTTATGAAGGTATTCCATATTCACAGATGATAAAAACTGGAAGAGATCTTCAACATGCTAATATCTCACTTTTCATTGTGTCCAGAGAGATAGCTGTAGAGTTATGGATAGAGAGACATCTCAGTGTCTGTAAGTAATGGGATCAAATTCTGCCTGATACAGGCTGGCTATGTGACCCTAGTACCCCTAGTAACTGAAGCACAGCACTTGGTATATAATACTTAATAAATATTTATTGACTAAGAAAGTATTGTAGACCTTTATTGGAAGAGATTACCTAATCAGGAGTTCACAAGGACAAGGAAATCAAAGATCCAATCTAAAAAATAAGTGTAGCAGAATGCACGAATCTGTGTGACATATTTTTTCATCTTAAAGAAGCTAACAAGAAATTATTAAACTCTAAATTAAAAACACATATGCAATTCCATGTACATAGTTCTATTTAATTTATAAAGTGCTTTTTCATCATTATCTAGTAAAAACATCCCCAATTTATAGAAGAGAAGAATGAGTGGCAAAGAGATATAGTGATTTATCCACAGTCATGCTCTGAATTAGTATCAGATCTAGAACTAGAACCCATCTCTCCTGAACTTAAATGCCTGGCTTTTCTACTCATCATGCTACTTTACCATGTGGATGAAGGAGAGAAAGGAGTCAGAATGGCAAGGACTTCAATTTAGGGAAGAGGTATTTTATTATTAGAGAGATTCAAAAGACAAATTAATGGAGAAAGATGATGAGTCCAGATTTTGAAAAAGACATAATAGGTTTCACATGTTGCCAGCACATGCCTGTGGAGAAGGTAAATGGAAACGGGAACCAAAAGAGGGTTTAGAGGTCAGGGTTAGAGATGTAAATTTGGGACTCGCCTGAATACAAATGGTAATTGAAATCATGGGAGAGGGTGACTTTGCTGAAGGAATAAGTGGAAAGGAAAAAGAGGAGGGGCCTGAGGGCTGAGCCTTGGAGCATTCTCACAGTTAAAATGACAATTTGATCTATTCAGCCTGCCCCTGTACAACAGACTGTGGAGACATGAAGTTGAACTCTCACCAGCCCTGAACAATGTGAATTGAATGGCTTGCATTGTTTGTGAACTGAGAAAATTCTGGTTATCTGGGCAGCATGGCCAGATTGCTTTGAAATTAATAGATACAGCCAGGAGACACAGGCTAAGATTTTTGTCTTTTTTTTTAATTTCATGTTTAATCAACCTATTAATAACTACTTTTAAATGAAAAGCATGTCACAAAAAGGTCCACATATTTGGCTTGTGTTCTGTTTGGTTTCAGAGAATCATACAACACTAAAGCCAGAAGGATGACAGGAAAATAGATTTAGAGTGGGAAAAATCCTTAGCTGTCCTCCAGTCCAAAATTCTTGTTTTGTACTGATTGTACTGATGAGGGAACTTAACCCGCCCAAAATTCGAATGAATTACCCAAGATTGCATTAGTTTCTTTAAAAAAAGAGTGTGCTCATCCTCTACACATTAGAGTATACATGAGGCCAAATGTTATTTAATTTAAAAAATGCAAAGGGGTAAGTTGTGTTTTCTTTTTTTAAACAACATTCCCTCCATTGAATTCTATTTCCATTACCTTATCATGGTGTGGCACCGGCCCTGGAATTTTTATGGCAATTCGAATTGAACACAAGGTCTTATAGATCTAACCAAGCTGAAAAAACTTTGATTGTAGGTTTAGTGATGGACTGAGGGTCTGTCCTCAATGGATCATTCTAGTTAGGTCTGTACAGATTTATCACCAGGTCAAGAACTTAAGCTAAAGAATGCTTTGAAGACTATATCTACCAAGGAAAGTAGGAAAGAGTCCAATCTGCACCTGAAAAGGGACTAACCATAAAGATAAAATTGGGTATTTTTCAAAATACTGAAAAAATAAGATGCAGAATTGTCTTTTGAATAGTTAGTTAAAAATTTATCAATAGCATCCTGATAGAAATAAAGGTACTGAGTAGCTAGCTGTTTGAGTAGAAATGACAAGGCTGTGCAATATATGTGAGAAATTTGATGTGGTAAGAAAAGTATTGATCTAGGAATTAGAAATATTAATTACAGCTCTTTTAAAATGCCAGCTGTGTGACTAGACAAATCACTTATACTCTTAGAGTCTTAGTTTTCTCATTTGTGAGATGAAGACAGTTCTACATCTCCTCATAGGTCATCACAAGAAAAATATCTTTGAAATCTTAAGGTGGTTTATAAATATGAGTTAACTTTTGTTGAAGAAATTTCTGTACTCTTGAATTGTAGATATGAATGTCAAAAACAATTTTTTATCAATTTACTATTATTATAAATTAAAAATTTGGACAAAAGTGTTCAAATGAACAGATTCCTCTCATAGCCTTGAACTTCTCTCTAACAACAAAACATTTTGAAGTCACAGTTTATAAGATTCTTGAGCAAAGAATATTTCACAGTCAAGAGTGAGCAGGGATCCAGAATAGCTAGCAGTTTGCTTTGTCAAGAGCTTTTGACAAAATGACAGGAAATCATTTTTGAAAAACATGAAATTCCTCTGTGATCATTCCTTCTTCCCAGGTGATCAAAGATAAACCCAGAAATAACTTTCTATCATCTGCAGAAATCAAAGAGCTTTCATCCTACTTTTGGCTGGATCATTACCCTAATCCCTTCATGGCATAGAAAAAGGGACTGATGCTCTTAGTGGATCATTCTAAGGAACACTTCTCTTCTCAGGTTAGTTCCTTGGCCCTAATTTCCTTGGGGAGAAGTCTTCCCTGTTCTGATTTGCAAAGATGGGAGCTGGACAAAACAATATATGAAGGGATTTAATGATAAGCTTATTTACAGGATTCTGAATAAGCTTTACAATATAAAGTATTAAGATCATCACTGAAAAATAATTATGTATAGTTAATGTTTCCATATGGAAATATCTGCTAATATATTTTAAGCAAACTGTGGTGACCAAGCCTAGTATTCCAGGCATGAATGCCTTGAGGGTTATGTTGCTTGAGGGTTGAAAAAGTAGTGTTTCACTCAATTTTTATTAGACTCACTTCAACTCAAGATAGAGAGTTAAGAAAAACTGATAAAGTTTCTCATCCAGATCAGTCCAAAGGCTTCATAATGAGTAAGATAATTTAAGAAATAATATTTAAGGAGAGGGGATGAAGCAGCGTTAGTCTGCTTCCACAACTTCATTATGGCAAAAAAAATCTCTATCCAGATTAAACAGATAATTATTGAATGCCTACCCTTCTTCATATATTCCACATTTCACTTAAATTGGACTACATATTGTACTGTTCCTGTCCATGCCATTCTCCATACTCATCACTGCCTGTGGAGACACCTACTTAAGGCAATGCAAGAGTCAGAATGGATATCCCGATGGATATAGGGCTGGGCTTAGAGTCATGAAAACCTATGTTGAAATGAAACCTCTGACACTAGTATATAAATTCAGACAAGTTACTAAACTTGTAGAAGTCTGGCAATGTTCCATGCTTTGCTTCTGCTGCCCCCATTATTATTCTAAAAGTTACAAGCAAATTGAGGGGAGGAATTGTTTTTCTTTTTAGTCTTCCTATCTTCATGACCTAGCACAGTGTTTGATAATTAGTAGATAATTAGTTTGATAATTAGATAAATAGATAATTAATAAATTAGATAATTTGATAATTTAATAAATTCTTGTTTATCAATTAACTGAAAGTAAAAGAGGAAGGAGATCATATATCTTTGGTCAATGTATAAGATCCTATGATTGGCCTTAGAGATATAAAGGGGAAAAAAAAAAACAAGGAAAAAATGAAACACGTCAAATGTATAGGAGAAGTCCAGCTAAAGTTCCATAGGAAATTAGAAGAACTAGAGGTCATTTTAGCTGAAAGACAATAGAAATGTTCATATAGAGGATGTGAGATCTTAATTGGATCACTGGCAGAGAAGAAGATGGGGGAAAGTCCATTCTATACTTAGCAAATAATATGGGCAAATGTATTGATAAGCACAATAAATAGTAAGCAGTCAGTTTTCTTGGGCAGTTAGGTGGGGCAGTGGACAGAGTACCAAACCTAGAGTAAGGAGTTCAGATGCATCCTGGGCAAGTCATTTAACCCTGTTTGCCTCCTTTCCCTCATTTGTAAAATGATCCGGAAAAGGAAATAGCAAACCACTGCAGTATCTTTGCTAAAATGAAAAGCTCAAATGGAGTTTGAAGAGTCAGGCATGACTGTATAACAAAAGTCACTTTGGCTGGAACATAGAGTACCTGAAGAGAACTGGAGGGATATAAAGCTAGAAAGGATTGTGGAGGATGTCAAATGCCAGGTCTGAGGATTTTATACTTAAGAGAAAATATTTCTGATTAAAGAAGTAAGGTTATAGCTATACATTAGAATGGTTACTCAAAGAGGCATCTAAGTGGTGCAGTGAATACAGTACCAGGCCTGGAATCACAAGGACTTGAGTTCAAATTGAGTTCAGACACTTGATACTTACTACCAGTGTGACTTTGGGCAATCACATAATCCCAATTGCCTTGTCTTGACTTCACTCCTCACACACAAAAAAAGACTACTCAAAAAGCACAGTTTGGAATAAGGAGAGGCAAGAGATGGTGAGAGCCTTGGATACAGTTTTAGTCCTTGAAAGAGGAGTAGTTAGTTTCAAGTGACTGTAGGGTCTTACCACTAACAGTGGCCTAAGGCCAGTTGAGAAGGAGAAAACCTGTAAAATCAAGCTTGAGATTTCCAAATAATATTTCACATAATACCTTTTGCTCTCCTCTAACCATAAATTTCAAAAATAACATATGAAAGGATTTAATGATGTGCCAATTTAAGGGATACTGAATAAACTTTATGATGTAAAGTATTAAGATCATAATTGAAACATAATTATTCATGGTTAATGGTTCTGTATGGAAATATCTGCTAGTAGCTTTTAAACAAAATGTGCTAACTGAGTCTAGTACTCCAAGGCATGACCGCCTGGAATATGTTGCTTGAGGGTTGAAAAATTAATGTTTCACTCATTTTTTTATTAGACTTGCTTCAACCCAAATTTAAAATGCAAGTTCAGACAAGGAAGAAAGAAAAACAATAAAAAGCAAGAAAAGCTTGTGTTCCAATTTGGGCAAAATGACAGGAACATAGTTGATGCTGATTCAAAAGTAATAGTTTTCAAGTTTGACAGCAATAGAAAATGATTTGAAATTCCTTGGTTTCAATAGCTGTGGAAAATGGTTAGCTCATCATAGGGAAACTGAATCTTATGTGACTTTATGTAGATACAAAATCTAGGAAATAAAGTGCAAAATGAGTTTACAGAGTAAGGGACTTACAGTGAAGCTCTCACAAAATGTGTGTGTCTATATACACACATGCATGTACACACACATATATACATATATGGCTAAATGTGTCTTCTTTCTTTGATGGTGGAGATGTAGAAAGGAAGGAAGAAAGAAAGAAAAAGAAAGAAAGAAAGAAAGAAAAAGAATGAATTGATCTACATTACAGAGTCTCACCTAGACATGGGGTATGGCATTCCTCCTAGCCATTTTTTCACAGTAGTATGGCAGATTTTCTGAAGGAAGGGAAGATGAGTCTCAAGGATATTCCTAGAGTCAAGAATATTTTCTATAATACTAGTAGTGGGAACAGGAGAGCAACAGTGGTTCTAGGAAGGAGAAACAGCCTTGAAGACTTATTGTTCTTTAATATTTACCACTATCTTTCCCACTTCCATTCTTGTCCTGGAACTGGCACTAGGGTGAAAGAATAAGGTGGAGGCAGGGGAGGTGGAGGAGAAAGGGAGAGAGATAAGAGTAGACTTCATAGAGATCTCAGACAGCCACGAAATTTATAAGGTTGGGGAAAATAAGAAAAAGAAGGGATTTCTAAATAGTAACACTTATTTGAGAAAGATGTGATCTACCTAGTCAGGTCTACTATTCTAATAAATTGGGGGCTGCTAGTACCCTAAAACCTTACTTGACAACATAGGATTAGGGACAGGGACTGGGCACAGTATTTCAATGTTTTGGCACTTTTCCCTGCATAATTTCTTTTATCAGTGCATGTTGCCCCCTTCTCTGCAACCTATATTTTTTGAGAGTTAATAATCAGTCAAGCATTAACATTTAACAAATGACTACCATGTACCAGACACTGTTGACAACATAGAAAATACTGTATAATCACATATATAAATAAAAACTGGAAAAAATGATACTTAAAAAGAGCAAGGCTAAGCCAAGACAAAGTACTTAGTTGTTGGGGTTTTGTTCCTTTAATTGTTTAGTACAAAAGCTAAATGTTGAAAGGAAAAATGACAAGAACAGATTAGCTGAAAAGAACACACAAGTCAGAACTCAATCAGTTTCTATCACCGTATCCTTCCAATATTTTACAGCAGGATAACTGGCAATCCTTTCTGATTGTTTAGATCTTTGTTTCCTGGCACTTTGTGGCAGCTGCTGGCTTTTAGAAATGAGCAAATTTATCTGGGCTGAAAGGAGAAGGAGAAATCAGCTGTGGCAGCAGTTCAAAATGCAACAATAAATGAGCAAAAGAGAGAGAACATTTCCTGGAACACACACAGCAGTAAGTGAAGTAATGGGGACTGACATTTATTAAAACACTTAGCTGAAAGGATACAAACATTTTGTAAAGTGAGTCATCAGCTACACTATATCAAATTAGCTGCTTGATTGATAAATTCTCTAAGTTCAAAATACTGTATACTAAGATTCTATATAATCAAGTGTACCCATAATGACAATGAATTTATGCCAAGGCACATTTTTATGCCTGATCTCTCTTTTGACAAATAGCAGGCATTTGTAAGACATTTCACTGGGATGCAAAAGTAAAAATTAATTATTTCATTCATTCATGCAATAGTTCATTCATTCATTCACTGAAGCACTTTTTATTAATCACCTATAAATTAAAGACAAATTGGTAGCAGTAGTTTCCACTTCTGGACTTCCCTACCTAGAAGAAATCCCACATCTGGATGAAAACATTAAAAGCACTGTATTAGATGGTAGCGGAATACAAAGTATATATTAGAAGGGGTGTGTGTTCGTCCTTCATTGCCAAAGAAGACCATGCCATAAGAGAAATAATGACATGACTTGTACTTGACTTTGTTTTGAGTGAGGGAGGGCTGTGCAGGTCACCAGCCCCACTTCTTCAGAGCCATCTGAATCCAGTGACTAGATATTCATCAGGATGACTGGAGATGAGCCAGGATGAGGCAACTGGGGTTAAGTGACTGGCTCAAGATCACACAGCTAGTGACTGTCAAGTGTCTGAGGTGAGATCTGAACTCAGGTCCTCCTGAGCTGCCCCTCATGATGAAGGTATACTATTTTAGAATCATTTACAAATTTGGCATGTATACCTATACGTGGAGCAAAGTGTTTCTAAATTTAAGTTGTTATTGCATTACAATAAAAAGATTAATATTTAAAAATAAGGAATACATAACTAAAAGCCTTCTAAGAACTCCAGTATCTCACAAACTGCATTCCACATAAGGGCTACCTCAGTCTCTCTCTTTGACTCATCGTTTCAATCCTGGAATAAAATTCAAAGGAAATTGAAATTAAGTTCATGTCTAAGGTTTCTCCAAATGTAGATATACTCCATAACATATAGACACTCAATGTACAATATGGATAGATGGCATGGTACCTGCTTGATTTCTTTGACCATAGAAAATTTATGACATAAAAAACTCATAAGAATCTATGAGCAAATAGGGAAATATAAAATATTGAAATAATTCATTAGACTATCCCTAGGAGGCAAAGACACTTTGTGAAATTGCTGAGCAAATATTTTCTATTTGTATTTGAACTGTACCATCATACCAATTCCTGAAATATAATTTAGAGTTGGTAAGTTTCAAATGTCTTAGTCTCTCATGACATGGAAGTTTTCTTTTCTCTTTTCTTTTTTTGAAAAATACACAGTTAAAGACACTGTGTCCTTCTGGTATCCTTTGATCTAGCCCAGGAGCTCTAGAACTTAGAAATTCAGATTTATACATCTGGTCATCTTTGAGATGGGAAGTATCCATTCTTGGGATCTCTAGTTGCTGATCTTTGCTTAGAAAAGGAAAATGATGGTCAAAAGAAAGCAGAAGAGACTTGCTGGAATATCAGAAAAAAATTTTTCCCTTCTCAAACTTACCTAGGCAGGCAGGATGCTTTGCTATGTATTTCTACTATACCAATGTCTTGCCGTACATTTTTATCGTTAATTGTTCTGTAGAAGAGGAGAAATATTCCCCGTATCTTCCTTGTTGAATTTTGGTATAGAAGTCTGAGAGAAAGACAAAGGAGAAAAAGAAGACGGAAAGGTGGTAAGCCATACCATACAATGTTCTACTAAGGGAAAACTGTGGTTCCTCCAACAAGAATCTACATAACTGTGAATTGTCAGTTATCATGCCTTTAAGCTTCTCAGTTGGATTGGGCAACTTACTAAGCTGATCAAAGACTCTTCTAATAACCTCCATTCTGCAAAGATTTTTCTTGTCAATTGTTTCAAAAATAAATTAAGGTATTATTCTAAAGAAATGTTTCTCAGGCCTCATTTTTATTACCAATTCAGAGGGGCAGCTAGGTACGACAGTGGGTAGAGCACAGCCCTCCCTCACTCAAAACAAAATCAAGTGCAAGTTATATCATTATTTCTCTGATGACATGGTCTTCCTTGGCCATGAAGGGCGAACATACACACACCAACTCAGAAAGTCAAAAATGGATGGAGTCTTTATCTTAGTTAATATAAAAACTTTCCAGCCTCAACAAAAATACTTTTCAATATATTACATCACTGAAATGTACTTCCTTACAGTTCTTAGAATGTTTTCATTACTATACAATAGAATGTGTGGCTAGAAATTCAAAAGGTAGATGATAAATCTCTTTATCTTACCTATAGCAAATACCAGACACTATTAAGTTGCTCTCTCCTAAATAATATTTAATAGTTTTTATGGTTAAGTCTGAATTTGGTATTTTCATAGTTCTTTTAGAAAAAAAATTCTTTTTCTACCCATTTTTTCCACTTTGTCAATTTTTTTTTCATTAGGAATGCCATTTATCATAGTGTATATGAAGATGGCCTTAGAATCAAGAATATCTGGGTTCAAGACCTACCTCTGGATATATAAAGGAAGAGCGACTATGGACAAGTGAAATTTAACCTCTTCAGTGCCCTCATGTAACTCTTTATAGGTTAAAAACAAGTTGCTAATCTTTCTAAAATGGGAAGAATTTCTACTGTAGTGGCTCTTTATATGGAGAAATAACAGGTCTCCATATATACATGCATACACACACACTTATACATACAGAGAGTAAAGTCTACTCTTTCATTCCTCACAGCCATATATAATAATTTTAGAATTTATGAACTTAAGTTATACAGAAATATTAATTTTCTAGAATCAGACAGCAAATTATTGGGAGCAATTGCTTTAAAGTATAAATTATTTGACTAAATTTTAGTAACTCCTTAGTTTACCAACTTGAGATATAAAATATATGTATTTTATGTACTTGCATTATTCTATATGTATGATACTTATTATATATCTATTTACACATAAAGGTATATGTATATATTATATAGAGGAGGCATCTGGGGGTTCGGTGGATAGAGCACTGGACCCAGAGTCAAGAAGACCTGAATTTAAATTTGACCTCAGAAACTTATTAACTCTGTGATCCTGGGCAGGTCGCTTAACCTCTGTTAGCTTTAATTCACCAGAGAAGAAAACGGCAAACTACTATCTTTGCCCAGAAAACCTTATGCACAGTATAATCAATAGGGTCATGAAGAGTCAGACACAACTGAATGACAACAACAACATTGTTTATTGCATGTTTATATGAGTGTAGTCATGTGTGTATGCACATATATGTAGTATGTGTATATATGTGTATATATCCATATATATGTATATACATATATGAGGCCATCATCATGTAATCCCATGAAAGGAATTTGAGGCCATCTTGCATATCATTTTGTTTCTGATATGCTCTAGTTTCAAGAGAAGAAAAATTCACAATTTCCAAAAGGAATTCTTCTAGGCCCTCTTATGATTCATAACTTCTTCCTAACAATCATCTTTGAATAAACTATAATTTATACACATTCTTTCTTTCTTTGGTATTAGGGCAAACATTAAAAATACCAGTTTCCCACAATTAACATTTAAAAGCTATGCTATTTGTAGTTATGACCCAACTATTGCTTGGCTACTTAGTCTTATCTAGAGGCAAAATACCTGAGGAAGCCATTCTTCCAACAAAGTGATCTTCTACTGTATTGTCCAAGACTATTCTTCCTATCCTATGTAAAGGAATTTTTTTGCCTGTGCTATCCAGGTTGCTCATTTCATGAATATCAGCATAAAAACTTAGAGCCATGATATTTTGTTATGGTTACCAAAGCAATATTTTCAACAATATGCATCTGAGATTGGAATGTCACTTTGAATCACAGTGTACATTTGATCTTGGCTTCCAAAGTTCTCTTAAGACTTTCAGGGTCTGCTAGTTGGATTCTTCCACCCTTTTCTACAGTATAATTTAAATGCTTTTTTTTTTAACTCAGGAACTTTTGGTCTTTATGTGTTTTGAATATATGTTGGAGTGCTGCAGTCTTCCTCACCTGACAAAAAAGGGACAAAGAAAGGTCCAAGGAGTCATATGACGTATGAGAATTGTAGCCTTTATTCAATAAAGGGTCAGATTTTATCAAAATTTAAACTTGAGTGACTACTACTCAAGTTACAAAAAAAGAAAACCACAATTTAATTATAATCATTTTCGCTTCAGCAGAAGCACACTGAGTCTGAAACATGCAACTGTGTTCTGACTGGTATGCTTCAAAGAGTGAAACTTCAGTACAGAATAAAAAGGAAAAAAAGGCCACGGCTGGGTGGAATTCAGGAATATTAAAGACATACTCATTCTTTGAAGGGAAAATGATGTGTTCCAAACAAATACTATCTATTTTCATGATTGCATTTAGCTTCAGATCATTGCTTATAAACAAGGGAAAAAATGCTTCAACTCAAAGACAAAATTGGACGTTATACCTTAGGGTGATTTCAAAACATGCAGAAATATTAATATTTATAAAATCCCTTTCAAGTTATTTTTACAATTCCCCTTAATGAAAAAGATGTTACTAATAACCAAATATCCTGTGTATGGATTAATATTACTATATGAGGATTAGCAAGCATATTGATACACAAGAAAAAATACAAATGGTATTTATTCTGTTTCATGATGGTATAATGAAAAGACTTTAGGACTTTCTGAAGGAAAAAGAAGTGAGTTCTAGTCCCAACTCTGATATGAGCTGTGTGATCATTGGAATAATCACACTCTCTGAACTTCATTTTTCTCTGGGGCAAAATGAGAACAATACATGCTCAATGTATTCAATTTAATGGAAATAAAAGCTTTTAAATTAAATTTAAAACATATTAAACACCTATTATTTCAGATACTGTGTGAGAAGGTAAATGACAGAATAGGATTCACATTTCAAATTTTCAACAAAGGTTTTAAGTATCTATTATATATATTTCACTACATGCTTAGAATACAGAAATAAAATAAGGTCCCTCTTGAGCTGATCATCTAATAACGAACATAAGACATGAATGCAAACTTTCTAATACAAATCAGAATTAAATTCAAAGGAGCAGTTCCAACAAAACTCTACGAGAATCAAAAGATAAATTAGAAAATGCCTTAGAATTTACCTAGTGCAATTCTATCATTCTTTGTATAGAACCACCACAACTGCTCCTTTGAATTAGGGTATGCTTAGTCAACATTCTTGGAAATTCCATGGAAGTTTGGGGTAAGTCTCTTCCCAACATTCAGTTGGAGAGAGAGAGAGAGAGAGAGAGAGAGAGAGAGAGAGAGACAGACAGACAGACAGACAGAGACATAGACAGAGAGAGAATAATTGAAAAGAGAGCTCACTTGGTTTTGATCAGTGTGTAAAATAGTTGATGAAAATGTAAAATGACTGATTCGTAACCTCAAATCCTGCCAGATAAACTATTTACATACGATGCAACGTATTAAATATTAGCCTTTGCACTGATTGTATTAATAGAGATAATAAGCTTTTGAATTCTTTTCTAATCATGACATAATTCTTTATCATTTAGCATTGTCTATTCTATGACAAGACAAAATACCTGTTCTACCCTTGATTCATGTTTGTACATGGCAGAGAAAGGATAAACTGACGTTAAAACATAGAAAATATAGGCTCCTGACCAAAGATGGAGAGCATCTAACAAGGAAGGACTGGTAAAAAACATAATTTCAAGAGTTGCAAATCTAATCAAAAAGACTTGAATTTGAAAAGGAAGTCAGAAAGACAAAAGTTTGTGGTGTATGAGAATATAGATAATTATTTAGAAAGAATAATTTGTAGAAGCAATATAAAGGCTCAGCGTTTCATTAAAGGTAAAAATCCAAGGAAGCAGAGAGCAATGAAACCATGGTACCTCTGTACACAAAGCAAGGTGGTAAAGCTGATCTCAAAGGGTATCAGTAAGATGTATTGGAAGGAGACCCATGAATGGAAAAATCCCTCTTGGATGGTCTACTGCATTGAAAAGCATTAGAGGGATAAGTGGAGGGGATCCCACAGAGTAACATCAAATATTAAGATGATATACTTACATGAGGAAATCCAGGAACCAGAGCAGAACAGCAGGGTAGAGAACTTTTTGGGTAAAGATCAAGAGAGACAGAAACAGAAGAAATATTTTCTTGGAGAAGACAATAGATCACCCAGGTGGGAAAAAGAAAAGCAGATGAAGATTTGAGGAAACAAATCACAAAACTGAGTTGCTATGGGGTTCCCATAGCTATATCCTGTCCTTCTGCCCAAGTGTGAAAACTGTTCCACATCTGGAAGCCACGCTGGTGTGATGCTCTCAGCCAAGGGCAAGGGGCAGGAAGGTCACACATAGAGACTGTTTCCTGTTGGTATCTATTCTCCTTATCCCCTTCTGAGTAACACTGAAGTTTTGTTAATTGATATCCCTGTGTGGGTCTACTGCTTTCATACGAACTTTCCTACAGGAATACACATGCACACATGCACAAACACACACAATGCATATATGTATTTGTATATGCATAAACACATATAGTAAAATAAGTTCCTTAAAAAGTGGGGAGAAGCAATTAAGTCAAACAAGCCAACATAGCAACTGTGGCACTATATGTAGTACCCATAGTCCCCCGCTTCTCTGGAGACTGGAAAGAGGTATAAATGCTTTTATCTGGTTAAACTTGGGCATTATAATTATACAGAATTCAGTGTTGTTTACACCATTATTTCCATTTCTGTTGTTATAGTCATTAATGCTTGATGACTATAATGACCTATCTGGGTATATCATAAGGTCTTGAGGTATCTTTTAAATCATTCAATAATGGTTAATGATGGCAGCTAGATGGTGCAGGGGATAAAACTCTGGGCCTGGAGTCAGGAAGACTCAAATTCCTGAATTCTAATCTGGCCTCAGTCACTTGCTACGTATGTGATCCTGGGCAAGCCACTTAACCCTGCTTGCCTCCGTTTTCTCATCTGTCAAATGAGCTGGAGAAAGAAATGGCAAACTACTTCAGTATCTTTACCAACAAAAATCCAAAAGTGGTAATGAAGAATGAGAAAGAACTAAAAAATAACTGAATAACAAAATGATTAATAATAAAAATGAAAAGAGTCCAGGACTACTTGAAAGCAAAAGAAGTTTTGTCAACTCTGATGTTAGCTGTGTGACCACTGGAAGATCACATTCTCTGAGTCTTATTTTTCTAGGGAGCAAGTTGAGGATGATACAAAATGCCTTCCATTTAAATGAAATTAAATTGAAAACCTATATTATGTACCTACTATACATGAATGTATCTGTGTATATATACATATATATCTGTACGTACGTATGTATATACAATGACACATGTATAGGTGTGCGAATGTCTTTCATTTATGTAGCTCTTTAGCAGAGTTGGGTGGTACAGTGGATAGATTACTGGGCCTAAAATTCAGCTTCAGACACATAGAGCTGCGTGACCAAGTAACTTAAATTCTGTTTTCTTCAATTTCCTCAACGATAAAATAAAATAATATTTGTAATAATAGCAGCTCCATGGCTATTGTGAGGGTCAAATGAGATATTTGTAAAGCATAAACATGTGTTTAATAAATATTTATTACCTTCCTTTCTTTAGAGTTTGCCAAATGCTTTACATATGTTATCTCAATAGGCCCAGTTGAAAGAGGTGCTATACCTATCCTGGCTTCACACACAAGCAAACGGAGGCTGAGAGAGGTTCAATAACTTACCCAGCACCACACACCCAGTAAGAGTCAGAGGCAGGAAATGAACTCAGGTCTTCACACTAAACCCCCCACACCTGCCACCCACTGTACAGCCTTAACTGCTGGTGAGAAGAGGCTGAAAGCCAGCAAGGGAATTATTCTCTCCCCAGGGTGATCCACTGCAATACAGAATATTAAAACAGCATGATATTCAAAAGAAGCATTTAGTGTAGATTGATAATTTGGGGGGGGGAACTTATGTTTACATTTTTATTACTCTGTGTAAAAAAGACTGAAGACTAAAGACTTTTCGCTAAAAAGACTAAAAAGTAGGAGATATGTATAAAACAAATGTCTTCTCTGAGAGATGATGTGAGTAACAGATCAGTAACATCACCTTCTCGGAAACCCATGGAGAGTAAAACATTTATATATCAGTGGTGTTTCTCCCCATGTGGGGAGCAGAAGGCCAGCTACAATTTGACTTGAAGGTCTGCTCCTGTATCAGTAAGCCTGATTTTCTTAAAAAATTAAATTTCTCACTCTGATTCATTCCTGCTGTCATTTCAATAAAACATCAGTGTAAACCAATGACACGAGGATCCCCAAACTGTCCATGAAACTAAATTCACCCCAGTGATAAAACACTAAACTAGTTAGGATGAATTCCGGATAATCCCTAGGAATCACTGCTAGATTCTGGGCAACTGTAAATGTTGCCCAAGTTGGATAACCTCTTAGAATGTAAGCAACCAGAGGTCAAAGACTGTCTATTTTTGAATTTGTATCCCCAGTAGCTAGCCCAGTTCTTGTCACAGAATAGGAACTTAATAAATGCTGGATAATATGTAGAAAATTACACGCCCCTAGAATCACAAAGTTGAGAGGGTCCTCGCAGCATCAAGTCAAATTTTCCTGAACAATAATTACTTCAACAGTGAAGAAATGAATGAAGAAAATGAAGAAAAACCTGCTATTTTTTCAAAGCAATCTTTTTCATTCTAGCACAGTTCTAAGTGTTAGAAAGTTGTGTTTTATTTTCTTTATAAAGAAACAAAATCTGTCTCTCTACAATTTCTAGCTATTGGTTTTAGTTGTGGTTTCTTGGGCACAGTATAATACATTCAATCCCTTTTCCATATCATAGCACATGAAAAAATAAATCCAAAGATATGTTTGTGTTTATTGTCTAAGACTATGTATCTCCATCTTCCTTCAAGGGGTCATCAGATGGTATGACAACCCAGAAAAGGAACTAAGAAAAATTATAGATTCTATTTATTTTTCTGGACCCGTGATTTTACTACTATGTGGGTTGACTAGGCACCATAATAGATAGTGAGATTTGGAGTCAGAAAGACCTGCGTTCAAATTCTACCTCAGATAATGTGTGACCTTGGGCATCCAACCTCTCACCTAAGTGTCTCATCTGTAAAATGGAAATAACAATAGTAACTACTTCACCGAGTTACTATCAAGATCAAATGATACACATGAGGCATTTTGTAAACTTCAAAGGGCTACATAAATGCTAGTTGTTAGCATAAGCAAATTCTCATTATGATAGAAATTAGTACTCTGAAACTGAGCATCTTAGATAATTGACTACAGTACCAACAGGATGAATTATAAGCCCAGGGTCACACACCATTATGTGATTGAAGCAGAACTTTAATCTCAGATCTCCCTGACCCAAAGTTCTGTTCTCTATCCACTATTCCATATTGTCTCAGAATTGCAGATTTAGACTATCAGCTCAATGTGCTGCTGTGTTGAAGAAAACCAATACAGTGGCAATATTAAGTTATAATTAAGTCTTCTGTTACAACATTGGCATTGCAAGAAGAGAGGATTTGCCTGTTAATTTTTTTCCTCCTTCATAGTCCTAGAGTATTCTGATCTCTTTCTCCTAATGTGATAGCCCTGAGTCATTAGCAGAATTCTATGTCCATGTGTAATATTCTCTTCTCCCACTCAGAAGTCCATCATACTCCTCACTCAATGACCATGCTTAGACTGAGAAGCACAGTCATTGAAAGATGTCAGTTTCTGTGTTTCTCATTGGCCCTTATGTATATTTATCATCTTAGATCATTCAATGAGCTGAAAGCTGTAAGAATTTCCTTAGTAGTCATAGGATCATAATATGAAAGGAAGCTCAGTCTGAAAAGAAATTCATGTGGAAGGCAGGCTTGGGAAAATGATGACAGATCTAATATATTTGTTCAAATTGGCTTCGGGATAGAAAGGCTTCAGATACCAACGCAAGGTAATAGGGAAAATAATCAGTTTTACAAAATTTCTCCCATACACTGTAATATAGATAGGATGTTAAATTCAAGAAGATTGAGAGAGAAAGGTGGGGAAGGAGAGAGGGAAGAAGGAAGGGATGATGGAACGAAGGAAGGAAAGAAGGGAGGGAGGGAGGGAGAAACAGTGTTTCTAGAGGTCAGATCATTGAGTCACCAGGAGGTTGAGATCACTAAATCAGAGGAGAAGGAATTTTAGAAGACTAGAAATGAATATTGGGGCCAATGACCAAAGAAGAAAAAGTGAAGAAAGTAAATATATTTTCTTTGCAGGCCAGAAACCAAGGAGAAAAGTTAATCTGATGAAGGCTGGAGAGAAAAAATAGAGGAGCCTGAGTCACCTATAGCCAGTATGTACTAGACACTTTAAACTTTGACTGAATTATTATTAATTTTTCCATCATTTGAGTCTAGACAATTAAGAATGAAAAGTCAAGCACCCCTTTGTAGCATTTGCCAATTCCCAGGGTATAAATGCTCACACTGAAAATACATCAATTGGGGAGGTGGAGCCAACATGGCAAAGTAAAGACAGGGATTTAGCTGAGCACTCCCCCAAACCCCTCCAAATACATTTAAAAATGACTCTAAATGAATTCTAGAGCAGCAGAACCCATAAAAAGACAGAGTGAAACGTATTTCCAGCCCAAAACAACTTGAAATGTCAGAAGAGTAGGTCAGACACATCAGAGTGAGAGAAGAGTACAGTACAGTGCAGGAGGCTGCACCAGAACAGACCAGGCCCAAGAAAACCTGGAGCAAGCTTCAGGGCGACTGAATCAGTGGCAGCAGTATCAGTTTCCAGACCTCTCAGCCCACAGATGCCAAAGACAACTTAGAAGGTTAGCAGGAAGACTGTCATATCTAGGTGAGAGTGGAGTGCAGTCCAGCACAGGCTCGGCCAGCACAGCCCTGGCCTCAGTAAACCAGGAGCAGGTCTTAGAAGTGACTGAATCAGTAGCAATAGCAGCAGCTGCTTCTGTAACTCTCAGTCCACAGAAAGTAAGGGAGTCAGATAATTTGGTTGGAAAGAGATTACAGGGGTCTTTTTGCTAGTACTAAAGCAGTACTCTGTTGCTTTGCCCAAACTTGGATCCAGGTCATGGTGCTGGGTAACAGTGCCAGGGCAAGGAGAAACATTAATTAACACAGCAGAGTTAGTGGCTCCAGTGGAGGGGAGGGTTCTACTCATAGTTCCAGGCAGGAAGAAGTCCTTGTGATTGCTCACAGACCAGAAAAGAGGCCTGGAGAGTAGTAACTATCTCTCCTTAGATGATAGCACCCTGGAAGAACTGAAAACTTGCAGGTCACTAGAAGCATACCTGAAAATAGCTACACAAAACTCCTGACGCTTGGGACAGTATACCCTCCACTCTGGAAGCAAAGCCCACATTTTACAACGAGTAAAGAGTCAAGAAATAGGCTGGAGAAATGAGCAAACAATGTCAGGGGGAAAGGGAAGAAAAACTGTGACTATGGAAAAATAATTGGATGATAAGAAGATCAAAACACATACAGAAGAATCACAAAGCTCTTACATCCACAGCCTCCAAGAAAAATATGAATTGATCTCAAGTCACAGTAGAGCTTAAAATTGATTTTGAAAAGCAAGTTAAGAGCGGAAGAAGAAAAATTGGGAAGAGAAATGAGAGTGATGCAAGAAAATCATGAAAACCAAGTAAACAGCGTGGTAAAGGAGACACAAAAAATACCAAAGAAAATAGCAGCTTAAAAAAACAGACTAAGCCAAATGGTGAAAGAGATCCAAAAAGCCAATGAGGAGAAGAATGCTTTAAAAAAAAGAATTGGCCACATGGAAAAAGAGGTCCAAAAGCTTACTGAAAAAAAAATAATTCTTTGAAAATTAGAATGGAGCAAATGGAAGCTAATGACTTTATGAGAAATCAAGAAAAAACAAAACTAAACAAAAATAATGAAAAATAGAAGAAAATGTGAGACATATCATTGAAAAAGAACTGATCTGGAAAATAGATCCAGGAGAGAGAATTTAAAAACTATTGAACTACCTGAAGCCCATGATCAATAGAGGACCCTACACATCATCGTTCAAGAAACTATCAAGAAATACTCCCCTGTTATTCCAGAACCATAGGTTAAAGTAGAAATTGAAAGAATTCACTAATCGCCTCCAGAAAGAGATGACAAAATGTAAACTGCCAGGAATCTTAAAGACAAATTCTGGAGTGTAAAGCCAATCACTCATAGCAGCAGTCCTCAAGTGTGCTTTACACCATGTCAAGGTGAAAATACTGCAATCAGTCAGACAGAAACAATTCAGATATGGTGGATAACACAAGATTTAGCATCTCCTACATTAAAAGATCAGAGGACTTGGAATATAGTATTCCAGAAGGCAAAGAAACTAGAATATCAGCCAAAAATCCCCTACCCAGAAAAACTGAATATAAACATTCAGGGGGAAAATTGACATTCAATGAGACAGAAGACTTAATTTTAAGCATTCTTGAAAAAAAACAGAACTGAATAGAAAATTTGATTTTCAAATATAAGAATCAAGAGAAGCACAAAAGGTAAAGAGAAACAGTAAGGGACTTAGTAAATTTAAACTACATTCCCACATAAGAAGATGATATTTGTAAATCATAAGACCTTTCTCAATATTAGGGTAGTTAGAAGAGTGATATAGAGGTCACAGGTTTGAGTTGAATATGAAAGGATGATATCTAAAAAATAAAATCAAAGGTTGAAAGAGGAATGTACTGAGAGAAAGAGAAAGGGAGAGATAGAATATGGTTAATTATCTCACATAAAAGAGGAAAGAGAATGTTTTTACAATGGAGGGGAAGAGTAGGGAAGGGAGTGAATCTTACTGTCATCAGAATTGGCTCAGAGGCAATAATATACACAGGCACTTGGATATAGAAAATTACCTTACCCTACAGGAAATTAGAAGAGGAGGGTAGATTGGGGAAGGGGAAAATCAGAAGTAAAACACTTTTGAGGATAGATAGGATGAAAGGAATGAGAAGATAAAATAAATTAAGGGGGGGGGGAAATAGAATGAAGGGAAACACAGTTGACAATACTAACTTTGGGGAGGAACAACTTTGAAGCAATTTCTCTGATAAAGGCCTCATTTCTCAAACACATAGATAACTGAGTCAAATTTATAAAAATAAGAGCTATTCTCTAATTGATAAATAATCAAAAGATATGATTGGTTTTCAAAGCTGTCTATAGTCATATGAGAAGATGCTCAAAGAACTCACTATTGATTGGAGAAATGGAAATTAAAATAATTCTGATACTACCTCATGCCTATTAGATTGACTAACAGGACAGAAAAGGTAAATGACAAGTATTGTAGGGAATGTGGGGAAAATGAGACATTAATGCACTATTGGTAGAGTTAAGAACTAATTCAACCATTCTATAGAGCACTTTGGAACTATGCCCAAAGGGCTATAAAACCATGCATACCCTTTGACCTAGCAATACCATTACTAGTACAGTAGCTCAAATGAGATTTAACAAAAAAAAGGAACTGTATGAACCATCTGTACAAAAATATTTATGGCAGCTATTTTCTGTGGGCAAAAAAATAGAAATTGAAGGGATGTCCATCAATTGGAGAAAGGCTGAACAAACTGTGGTATGTGATTATGATGGGATATTATTGTACTACGAGAAATATTGAGCATGATATTTTCACAAAAACCAGGAAAGATGTGTATGGGCTGATACAAAGTAAAATGTACTTGTGAATGATTTAGCTATTCTCAGCAATACAATGATCCAAAACAACTTTTGGAGGACTTCTGGTAAAAAATGCCATCCATCCTAAAGGTAGATGAACTGAAAGGTACCTGAATGCAGACTGAAGCATACTTTCTATTACTTTCTTTTGTTTTCTTGAGTATTTTTTTGCTTGTCTTTTCTTTTACAGCATGATTATTAGTATATTGTATATTATATATTATATTATTATGTTTCTTTCACAAGGTGATTATTATGCTATATACCATATTATTATATTTTACACTGTTATTGTTATATTATGCTATATATTATATTATTATGGATGTGATTTGCCTGACTACACATGTATAACCTATATTGAATTGCTTGCCTTTGGGAAGGAGGAAGGGAGACAATTTGGAACTCAAAGTTTAAAAATGAATGTTAATTTTTTACATGGAATTGAAGAAAAGTAAAATAAAATACTAAATTAAAAAAAAGAAAATATATCAGTTGGCTCAGATAATTGGTACTAGCTCCAACTACCTCTGGGAAAGATGAAAAAGATTTTCTTCATTGGTAAAGGAGATTGAAAAGATTACTCAAACTATATGTCAAGATCATACTATCTGAGTATCAACTGAAGGAACTGAGAATGTTGGAATTAAAGAAAAGAAAACACGGAGATGTTATTTGTGTATTTTCAAATATTTGAAGGAAAATGAGGATTCAAAATTGTTCTGGCTAGCCCCAAATAGTGGATCTAAAACAATGAGTGCAAGTTACAGAGAGGTATATCACAGCTCTATGTAATGAGAACCTTATTACATGATTAGAAGTATTCAAAGGTACAACGGACTGCCTTGGGAGGTAGCTCATAGAAGGCAGTTCACTTTTTCACTATGATTCCATACAACAAATTCTTTGTTATAAATAAGCCGATATTCTCAGTGGAATTGGCTTTGAGACTCAGGAGAGAGACATTGGCTGTAAGTGTCTGTTGGTTAAACTAAGGAAATAAAACCAAAAGTCTTGCCACTGCAAAGACTCATTGGTCAAAAGTAGAGTTGTCAAACGCTGTGGGGCTTCAAGAGGCCCACAATAATTCACAGTGTTGCCCAAACCAGATTCTAATGTATTCGGAAAATATTTAACAAAATAAATTTTAAAAAAACCATAAATAATATTAATATGTGGTTTTTTTAATTCAATGTGCATCCCACAGAGATCATTATGTGCGAGTTAGTGGCTCATCAAAAGAATTTAAGACACTTAAGGTCCTTAGGTGCCAGAAAAGGTTTTCTCCCTTAAACAGCTCCAAAAGGGAATATACTAAATCCAAGTTCAGGTGAATGTCATAGGTCAGCAACAAAGCTGAATCACAGTACTGGGAATCCTGAGATCACAGAACAAAAGACTATTTTTTATTTACTTACAAAAAGGACATCAGATCCTTTTGATCTGGAAATCTAACTTCCTTCTGATCTCCTCTGAATGTTTATTATATTTTTATATCACTTTAATTTACTTTCCATTTTTCTTAAACATTGCTTCCAACCCATCATAATTCAGAATCCTTATTTTACACATTAATGATTGTGTTTGTCTCTATATATTTTACAGGGTCTTTCCTCTCCCTCTCCCATCCAAATTGAGGCATTCTTCATTTTGCCCATTCCGTACTCCAAAGGTCTTTCACATAATTGAGAAAACTGGTTTTATTCCAAGGCCCACAAAACCTAATTTAACCCATAAAGTATGTGAGGTATAGACCTAAGAGTATCATTTCAAGTATAGTTAACTATTGCATTTTTCTTTGGGAAATGTGTTGCAAATTAAAAGTTAAGATTTCTGAAATATGAGTCAATTCAATTCAACAAAGCATTTATTGAGTACTTTTTGCCAGTCACTGTACCAAATGCTAGGTACAGGAGATATAAAGAAAGAAAAAGCCTACATTCTAGAGCTTACATTCTACTAAATGGAGAAAAGTACATACACACATGTATATATGCACACAGGTATGTTGTATACATATATGCATATGATAAATACATTTTATAATAAACAAATATACATACATCTAATAAACACAATATATGTAATAAATATAGCAATACTGACAAACAAGGATGGTGTAGATACCCTTGAATGCTGTTAATTTGTTAACACTTTCCACATCTGTATGAATGAAGGTACCTCTCTAGGCCATTCACTCACCAAGTGTTCTGAATAGGGGAACACAAGGCATTTAACCCATAGAGAGTGGGAGACGATGGGGCTCCCTATCCGCCTGCTTATAAATATAAGATGCTTTCAATGATGTTGGTAAAGGTCTTTAATAAGGATGAAAATGACATTAAGGACAGCTACCCCACTCATGGTAAACTATTTAACTTTAAAAGGCTATAAGTCAAGACTAAAATGGAAAGAAAGTTGGTGCAGGATTTTTTTGCTCTCAGATGATCTAAGACTCAATGCACCCTCTGAAGCTAAAATGCAACAAAATATGGACTAATTTTCTGCTCCTTCTGCGAATTTTGGTCTAGCAATCAATACCAAGAAAACACAGGTTCTCTACCAGCCAGCACCACACCACCCTCACATGGAACCATTGGTTATAGCAAATAGAGAAATTTTGTGTACTGTGAATAAGTACACTTACCTAGACAGTCTACTTGCCAAGGATGTACACATCAATGATAAGGTTGATGCACACATTGCCAGAGCTAGCTCAGTGTTTGTTAAGCCCAAAGGGAAATGTGACAAAGAATCATTAGACTGCCTACCAAATTGAAGGTCTACTGAGCTACTGTACTGACCTTATTGCTGTATGTCTGTGAAAGTTGGAAGCATACTAGCATCATGCTGATCTGAAGATCACTTGGCAGGATAAGACATCAGACACTAAGGTTCTTTCTTTAGCTAAATTGCCAAGCATTCAAACTCTACTTCCAAGTACAACATTGATGGGCTGGCCATGTTGTTTCAGTGGGAAGGGTATATTTGCCTAAAATATTATTTTAAGGAGATCTCATGAAAGAAACGCATTTACATGGTAGTTAAAGACTGAAAAGACACTCTTAAGGTCTCTCTGAAGAACTCTGGAATAAATTTTCTCGTCAAGGACTACCCAGTATGGCATAACCATATAAAAGAAGATACTATACTGTGTGAGCAAAGCAAAACTGCATAGCTGAAAAGAAACTTGAGATGTGAAAATTTATAGACATTTCCACTGTAAATGTTCATATGAACTATTTGTGTTCAACCTGTGGCTGAGCATTCTGAGATTTTGGTCTGATTAGTCACAATGAGACATACTGTACCTTGACTTCAATAAAGTTATGTCATTTTGGTTCTCTTCAAGAATGAAGGACAAAAATCACCATGAGATAGATTATCAATAAACATGTATTAAGTGATTACTCTGTGGCAGGCAATGGGGACAAAAAGAAAAACAAAAACCTAAACCTTGACCTTATGGAGTTCTTATTCTAATGTGGGAGACAACAAAAAAGTCACCATATATACAAGTTACGTCTCATGCAAATGGAAATTAATAACAGAGGAAGGGTACTAGCTGGAGGAAGAGGAGCAGACCCTGGAAAATTACTCTAGGTAAGATTTAAACTTAGTCTTGAAGGATGCTAGAGAAGTTAGGAGATAGAGTTAAAGAGGGAGAATATTCCAGATGTGGGAGAAAGCAAGTGAAAATTCACCTCTCAAGCAAATGTTTTTATAAGTCACTGGTTGTGATTTCACAAAAAAAAGTTTAGGTCACTATACTGTTAATGTATTTTTTGCTTAATTTGAAGACCTTTCCCACCCATGAATAAGCCCATGAGACATGCTCACATTATGTAGAAGCCTAAGTCATGTATGGTGGGAGGAGCTTGCGAAACAAGCAGAACAGGAAGGGTGGAGCAGAACCAGGAGGGAATGAGAGCAGTAAGAGTGGAAGACAGAGAGAACACAGGCAGGCAGACAGCTAGGATTGTGAGTGTTTGCTTGTGGGAAGGTCCCAGCAGGGAGATGGGGGGAGGGGGGATTGGGAAAGCTTTGGGAATGATGTTGTACCCTACAGTGCTAATGTGTATTGACTTCTTGATCACTATGATGGATTTGGCTTTCTGGTGTTGGGATTTGACTTTCTGGTGTCTGAATAAATGTTTTTCTTCTGCCTTCTATATGGAGAATCTGTTATATTTTGCAACTGAGATATTCATAGTTGCTGTTGGTGCTGTGAATATTGTCTTGACAATACAGGCACTTTCTGGTTGTCCCATCATTCTTGAGTATTTTCCCCTATTTGAGATAAAAGCAGAAAGAAAATGAATTCTATTATTTGGTGTTACCTGTTATATGACTACCACCCACTAGGAAGCCAAATAAGTATGGAACAATTAAAAATTAAAGAGAATTTTCAGTATCAGTATTAGAATTATTCATGTGTTTTTCTGGCTATGGTATATCTCTCTTATACAAAAGATGAATAATTAAACTCTGATCAGATTTGAATGTTGAATTTTTAATGTTGTAATATATATATAAAACTTCATGCTTTTTCTACACCACATGTGTGTCCCAAACCCCAGTCAGCAGAAATCTGATTATATTTGTCTCTACTTGATACTGATGAGGCAGATTTTCTTTAAGGAAGTGTGGTGGATTAAAACCACTCACTATTTTAGTCATAACTTAGAAAAGAAACCTTCACTTCCAATCATGAACTAGAGTAGTAGAAAATCTAGAAAACTCATGGGAATGGAAATAGAGTTCACATGTTCCCTCCTGCTGCCTACAAAAGGTGCTACCTATGTTTTTGAAGCTGCCATGCCAAGAACCCAGGGAGGCAAATATGCCTGGGCTGAAGCAAGTCAAGTGAAAGGAGCAACAGTTGACTGCATGTGTTTCACTCTGGAAGGACACTGGAAGTGATCAGTGATGGGCCTGAATTTAGTAAGACCTGAGTTAAAATCTGGCCTCAGACACTTAGTAGTTGTGTGACCCAGCCAAGTCATTCAACCCTTTTTAATGCACTTTTCTCATCTGTAAATTGACCTAGAGGAGAAAATAGCAAACAAGTATCTTTGCCAAGAAAATCCCAAATGGAGTCATGGAGAGTGGTATATGACTGAAAAAAATGACTAAGCAACAAAAATGGAAAAGCTGTTCTATCTTCCTATTTACTGTATTACTTTGTTATGGGTGAATATTTGGCAAGAAAACTAAATGGGCATGCTGGTGGGAAGGAGGATTATCATGAAAGGGAACAGAGGTATATGCTAAAGAAATTCCCTTTTAGACCAAGAGACACAGTACAGCTGTATAGCTATATCCGCATGGCCTGTTTCATCTGCCTTCATGGGCCTTGGAACAAATTGTTCTCATCCGCCCTTTCCACCAGGGGAAGTCTTCACATGCTTGGGGTAGACATCCCGCGTAACTCACCAATGGATTTGAGAATCCTTGGTTACCCTCAACCTGGTTTGACTTGTCTGCCGGAAAGATTTACCAGGGTGTGGTCACTGCACATGCTGCAGTTTCTTGGAGTCACAGGTGAGAGTTATGCAGAACAGGTAAAAGGTGAAAAGAAACCTGAAAAGGGTTGAGCAGCTATCACACCAAAGGTACTGGTCTTCCTTGAACACATCTTACACCTCATAATGAAATTGGATTTAAGTGAAGCAGAGTTGCATGAAGTAGTCAGTCTCAGTCTCTCCTCCAGAGTCATCATAGTCCAGTGGCAGGATAGAGTCAATATGGCTGATGATGGCTCAGGAGGCAGTGGATGACCTTGGCATCTTTGGTGTCTAACCAAATATGGGGTTTGCTGATCAACAACTCCAGGAGAAATGCCAGGAGTAGAACAGAGGTGTGTACACAACATTTATAGATCTGACCAAGACCTTTGACACTGTTAGTTGTGAGGGCTTATGGAAAATGACGTCAAAATTTGGTTGGCAGAGAAGTTCATCAATATTGTACATCAATTTCATGATGGCATGTTTGTCTGAGTTCTGAATAGTGGACAGAGCTCTTGTGCCTTCCCAGTCACCAGTGGAGTGAAACAATGCTATGTGCTTGCTCCCATGCTTTTTATCAAGATGTTTTCAGCCATGTTGACAATTGCTTTCAATGAGGATGAACACAGACAGCATCAAGATCAGCTATTGTACTGATGGTAAGTTATTCAATTTGAAAAAGTTACAAGCCAAGATCAAAGTGGAGGGAGTATTGGTACATGATTTTCTGTTGCAGATGATTGTACACTCAATGCAGCCTCTGAAGGTGAGATGCAACAAAGTATGGATCAATTCTCTGCTGCCTGTGCTAATTTTGGCCTAATAATCAACACCAAAAAGACCAGGTGCTCCATCAGTCACCACCACACCATCCATATGTGGAACCATCCATCATAACAAATGGAGAAGTTTTGAATGCTGTGGATAAGTTCACTTACCTTGGTAGTGTACTTTCCAGGGAAATACACATTGACAATGAGGTTGATGCATGCATTGCCAGAGTTAGCTCAGTGTTTGGGAGACTCCGAAGAAAAGTTTGGGAGAGAAAAGGTATTAGACTGACTACCAAATTGAAGGTCTACAGAGTCATTGTGCTGACCTCATTGTTATGTGCTTGTGAAACATGGAAAATCTACCAGTGCCATGCCAGAAAACTGAATCACTTCCATTTGAACTGTCTTAGGAAGATTCTGAGGATCACCTGGCAGGATGAAGTACAAGACACTGAAGTCCTTGCTGGGACTGAACTGCCAAATATTCAAACTGTGCTTCAGAGAGTACAACTCCCATGGCCTGACCACGTTGTTTGAATGCAAAATGTACACTTATCAAAAAGACTATTTTATGGAGAACTTGCATGGGGCAGGTGATCACATGGTGGCCAGGAGAAACGATACAAGGACACTGTCAATGTCTCTCTCAAGAACTTTGGATTTGACTATGCAACATGGGAAACACTGGCACAGGACCACTCAGCATGGTGTGCCCACATCAGAAAGGGTGTTGTGCTATTTAAGCGAAGCAGAATTAAGACAGCACAAAATAAACTCAGGATGTGCAAATTTGGGATATCCACCCCAAATGTTCGCATGAACTATCTGTGCACAATCTGTAGTAGAGTATTCCAAGCTTGCATTGTTCTGATCAGTCACAGTTGGACACACTGAAATTTCACTTTACAATGGTGATGTCATTTTGGTCCTCTTTGAAGTCGAAGGACAACAACCATAGCTGTATCCAGAGAAGCTGATTCTGTGACCAAATGTGTGTATGTGTGTGTATATATATATATGTATATGTATATATATATATATATATATATACATATACATATATATATATA
>CM053771.1:323073513-323112802 GCA_028658325.1 Potorous gilbertii
GAAAACCAACACTGTTTAAAAACCAACACAGACAGGTCTATTTGCATGGACCAGAAAGAACTCCTTTGCACACCTCAGAAAATAACATTTTTCTTTTTTTTTTTCCAATTCACATTTTTCAAGAAGGGGAATAGTTAATACAAGATAATTACCAGGGGATGAACAGAAAATGAGTCAGGCACCTTAACGAATGTTTGGTTTTCTTTTTGTACATAGTATACTTATATCTTTGACAATCCATTTAGCAGTTTGGTGTTGAACTGTGGCCCCTTTCAGTCAAAGGCTGCACTTCAGGACCTAGATGATTCACAGATTTCCCTAACTTTTGCCTACCAAACAAGCAGTATGTGATGTTTTGTCCATGTTAGAGGAACACTTTATTGTTCAAAAGCACTTATTCTTCAGAATACATTTCCCTGACACAGAAAATGTTATGCATTGAAACAGCATGAGTCATTGCACCTGAAAAAGATTCTTAGGATATTTCCAGTCAAAGCAAGTTTCCCTCTCTCCTTAAGTACTCATATCAACCACAGCATTTTCATGTTTTTGAAAAACACCATTCTGATTATTTGGGTTTCAATTATGAATTTTATGTCTAGTTTTTTGTTTTTCATTTTGATTTTGTTAGCAAATAAATCTTGCCCTAGCCTGTAAAGACCCCGGTCAAAGTTTTTTTTTTTATTTTTTTCCCCATCCTTCTTTTAAATTAAGTAGTACCTAAACTATTACATCACTCTGGTTTACCTCAACCAAAGTCAAGGAGAGAGAGTTCCTTATTCCCATAGAAAGCTGAATTTATTAATACCTAATGAATTCTGGAAATTATCACAATTGTACTAAACACAACATGAACATTTATGAACCAATTTTTTTGGCTTTCCTTTAAATGCTTGTCATTCAGCATCTGTGTTCTAAGTACAAACAATGGAGAGTGCCAAATTTTCTGTGACACTGTAGGGCATTTCCTGAAAATATGAATATTTTGTGATCACAACTTGATGGTTCAAAGAAGGGCCGAAGCCTTTAATGGATGTGGGATTCCCAAGTCATTACATTTTACATTTGGAAGACATTGCTGTTTAATTAGCAGCTAATACCCAGACTTCTCTGCCAGACTTAAGAGGTTGGAGCGGATTGAAATGGATTAGCAGTAAAACACAGCTCTGCCTGGAGAAATCCAGGTCTTCTTTGATCATGCTTTCATTTAACATTAAAAACAACTTCAAAAAATACTAGGCAAAAATATAAAAATCCTCTCTTGGAATCCATCAATAAATCACATCTGATTTATTAAAGCACCATTTTTTAAATGAAAAGGAAATGTCCTTTAAAAATAAAAAAAATATATTAATTTGGCTAGGATCAATCATTGGACAGCCTCACATGATGGGGTTAAGAGTTTGGTATGATTATGAAAACAATAGAGAAACGATATTACATTTTTACATATTTGTTCAATAAGTATGCTTATCTGCTTATACAAATAAGTTGTAATAACTCTTCAGATGCCTTCTAAATCTGTGTATGAAGCCCAAATCTCTCTCTTGAACTCTAACCCCACAGCATTAATTTGATGTAGATGGTACATTGGAATCTTATATTCAGGATGTCCAAAATGGAGCTCATTATTCACCTCCATAATCCTCCTTCCTCGTTCAAACTTCCTTATTTCAGTTCAGGACAAAGCCACCCTTTCAGTCACCTACATTTACAACCACAGAATCATCCTTGACTCTTCTTTCTCCTTCATCACTCAGATTTAACTAGTTGCCAAATCTTATCTATTATATTTTGTGCACTGTTTCTCATGCCTTTTCCTTTTCCTCTACTCACATGGTTTCCATCCTGGCTTAGGATCCCACCCCCTTTCAAGTGAACTACTGTGATAGCTTCCTCACTAGTTTCCCTGATTTAAGTCTCATCCCTCTTTAATCGTTTTTCTACTAAATTAGTGTTTCTGTGGCATAATTCTTATCATTCTGTGGTTCTGCTTAAAATCTTAAGTGAGCCTCTGTTTTCTCTGTCATCTTTATTTTCTCTTCAGGTTGATATTTAATCCTTCCACAATCTAGTTCTGATCTCATTTTTCAACATTATTCTCCTTGTCCCTTTTCGGATATTCTATAATTCCAGCCAAGCTAGATGATTTTTCCCCAATAATCTGCCATTTAATCTCCTGGCTCCATGTCTTTGCACAAGTTGCTCCTTATTCCTGGCATGTGCCCCTTAACAGCCTCTTAGCAATTTTGGTGTCTTTCAAAGCAACATTTGGATGGCACATTCTCTTTTGAAGGCTTCCATTATTCAATGAACTATTAATATACTCTGTCTTCAAAGTCTCTTCTTCTTTCCTTACCTGTGTATTTATCATATGAACCCACTGAGTAACTTGAGAGTTGAATCCTATGATCAAATGATGATATCATCAGTCTCCAAGTCCATCAGTTTTGAAGCTTTAGTCATAGCTGATTCTTTCCTTTCCCTTAGGCTTCATAATCACTCACCTTCTTCTGGTTTTGTTTTGTTTTTAGAAGAGAGGAGTCAAGAAATATTTTTAATTGAAAATAGTGTGTGATTTCTAAAACAAAGCAAAACAATCATCTGTACATGCCAAGATTAAAGACTGCTTCATGGTTCTTCTCAATCTAGGACCCTTACCATAGGTGAGTGGAAAGAATTTTATGAAGAAAAATCATATTACTGTGAAACTTCTTTAAACTTTTCATGTTATCTATAGTCATAATTATCTTAGCAACTTACTATAAATCTTCTCCCAACCCAAATCTTGACTTTATGGGTCAATGTTTAGTACTGGATCTTGGAATCAACCTTTAATATGCTTTGAGATTATCGATACTACATAAAAGGAAAATGAGTACAGCAGATTTTGATCCCTGAGTCTACTGAAGATTATTTTACTTACCAACAATTCATGTTATAGAAATATTGGAGAATATTGAACTCCATTTCTCAATGTGCTCCCTGAGTCACTCTGATAGAAAATTTGATATTCTGAGATATCTATTAGCTCTTTAGAATCTGCAACAATAAATGGTCCTTCAGTGACTTGAAAAGTAAAATCCATGACCTCCCTAAATCAGTATTCTCAGTGCAGACATGAGTTAGTACTAAAGAAAATTTAGTCTGTGTTATTTTAGAAATATTTTCTTTAGGAATGACTGTCTTAAACATTATCCATGACTCTTTTTCCTCTTCTAATTATTTTTATGGTTATCTTGTATCCTATTTGTTATCTACTATTCATATTTTGGATGCTCTGATAAATCCTTATTTGAGTTTGTAAAATTTTATAGATAAATATTTAATTGTTTACAAACCATTCTAGGGAGTCAATAAACTCTAAAAAATTGTTTTGAATTTATTGGAAAAGGTGTGTTTGTGTGTGTATATCTTCTACACACATGTTATTGCTTTTTAAAAATACTTTTGCTTTTTCTTTTCCAAAGTAGGTCTTTTTTAATGATATAATTAGTTATTAAAATATATTATAGGTAAAGAAATTGCAACAAGGTTGAAATGTGCTTTGATCTCTGTAAAATGGCATTTTTTTAGTTAATAATTTCAAGGATTCGTAGAATATATACAACACTAACTCCCCTATCTCCCAATGATAACTAGAGTTTATCTTTTTCTCACTACCAAGGTATTTTTCTGTTCATATTAACAACTTACATTCACATAGTTCTCAGTAGTTAAAAAAGCACCTTCTCCACAGCAACTGGAAATTTGAACAGTAATTATAATTAGTCAGTTAATAAGCATTTACTATGAACCAGGCAATGTGCTACTCAGCGTCTAGATCCCAATACTTATTGGCATAGAAGTTTTTGCCTGCTCTGCTTTTCTGACCTGGGTTTTTTCCACCTTCCTTAGGCAGCATATGGCCTTCCACTTCCATGAATTCACCATACTGGTGCTGGACGTTTTGTGGATATCCAATCGGATTTAGCCCTGTTGCTTGGTATTATACTTTCCAAGGATATACACATAGATGATGAGGTTGACACACACCTTGCCAGAGCTAGATCATTGTTTGGGTTCCAAATGAAGGTGTGAGAGAGAAGAGGTATTAGGTTGCCTACCAGACAGAAAGACTACATAGCCACTGTGCTGACCTCATTATTGCATGCCTGTGAAACCTGGACAGTCTACCATCACTATGTCAAGAAATTGAATCACTTCCATTTGAATTGTCTTAGGAAGATTCTGAAGATCAGTTGGCAAGATAAGGTACTGGACACTGCTGGCCTTTCTTGAGCTGAACTGGTAAGCATTCAAACCTCACTGTAGGAAGCGCAATGTCCTTTAAAAGTCAAATGTATGTTGGCCTAAAAGACTATTTAGTGAAGAGCTCACACAAGGTACGTATTCACATGGAGGTCAGAAGAAATGTTACAAGGACACTCTCAAGGTCTCTCTGAAGAAGTTTGGAATTGATTGTAAACCATGGCACAGGACCATCCAGCATGGTGTGCTGTGTCCTATGAGCAAAGCATAATTGCAGTGTAACAAAAGAAATGAGATGTGAAAATTTAGAGAACTCTCTATTGCGAATGTTCATATAGTCTCTATATTCCCTACCTGTGGTAGAGCTTTCTGAGTTCATATTGGTCAGACACATTATGTGTTGACTCCAACATAATGATGTTATCTTAATCCTCTTCAGCTATGAAGGACAACAACCAGTCATCCCTATTATATCTCAGAATTCCTGACCTCATGAGAGCAACCAAATTCATTCTATCACTAGCATAAAAAGGACTCCAAGCCTGAAAAACCCTGTCTGATTTAGTAAAGCACTAAAGATCCCATTTTACCATTTAATGTACTGGTATAGGATAGAAAGTTACGTTAAATTTTATCACCAGCCCCATCATTTAAAAATATTCTCTACAACAGTGGCATCAAACTCAAAATTGCATATTGCACACAAAATGGTAGAGTGCAACCCAACCAGATTAAAATGCAATTGGTAAATATTAAAAAAATAAAAATGCAATATAATATAAATTATATTAGTGATCTTCTAAGACAATTGCAGCCTGCAGGAATACATTTCTATTTGATTATGATACCATTGCTGGAGACTATCTTTTCTAAATTCTTTTTTTTAATGAGATGTCTCCATTTCAAATATTTCTGTTACACATCTGTGTGCCATCATACCTAAAGCTGCGCTATACTGAAAAAATGAGTCACATATGGAACTCTTGAAAGTTCTGAATGAATAAGTATATGAAAACCATGCAAAATCATACTTCACTTAAAGGATATTTAACTTTCACAATTTTATCGTAATAGATAATATTTCAGACAATAATGAAACATGACATTTATATAGCTCTTTTAGGTATACAAAATTATACACATATGAGGGATGACAATTAGATATCTTAATTCATTGGTTAAACATTCTGTAAAAGATTTAAGAAAGATACTTAAGAGCAGTGGCGTTAAACCAAAAAGGCAGAGTTTGACCTCAAAGAGCTTAAAGAAAGCGGGGGATATAATACACTAAAGAAAACTTAAATTTGGTGTAGGAGCCACTACCTGTCATGGGGGCATGGTGCTCCATGAAGTTGAAGCTAAACAGATCTGCTGATGAAAAATGGTGGAAGCTGATTAGCTATGACTCTCTAAAAAACAGATCAATCATTGTACCCCTTTGTATCTTTCTTTGCACCCACCCTAACCCAACTCATAGTACTCTAACCATATCTTTTTTTTCCCACTTGGATCTCACCTTCTGAGAGAATATTCTGATAAAAGCAGTCTATTCTCTGTATAAAGGTTATTTGTGGGTGATGAGTATGTTACAGGTATATTAAGAACATCTGTCCCTAACCCACTCTCTAACCCTGAGATCTGACTCCACTGTGAGCTGTGCAAAACTGGCAGTCTCCTAACTGTGACAGTCACATTATCTGAAAAAGTCTGCATGAAGCTGTCATTCAACAAACATTCATTTAAAGCAAATCTGATTCCCATTGTGTTTAAGGGAGTGTAGAGTATAGCAAAAATAAAATCTCACATTTATAAACTTCAAGGTTTTCAAAGGATTTTCCTCACAATATCCCCATGAAATTATACACACACATGTATGTAAATATGTATGTATGTACATATATGTATATATAGTAATAATTATTATTCCTCTTTTGCCGATGTGAAAAAAATGATGATTAAAGCTTTGAAGTGACTTCCTTAGCATTACATTGCTATTAAGTATCATATATGGGGCTTGAACTTAGGTCTTCTAACTCTTGGATCAAATATCTTTCCAGCATATCATGCTGCATCTAATTGGATGATTATCACTATCACATGGGATTTATCTTTTAAAAATATAGGCTTTAAAATTAGCTCATAAAATCATCTGTCCATACATCTCAAAATTGAGGGCATCAGAAAGTTCTTACACTGTGGAAAGAGACATAACCACTGGTCAAGGTCAAATTCCACTTTGGCTTTCATAAATAAATTATATCTGTCATTTCAATTAGACACAGGTCATAGCCTCAATCATCACAAAGCATCTTTGTGAGCTTAGAGCATCTCTTATGTTCTATTTCAGCCATAACTACAGTTCACTGAAGTGTTAGAAAATGTAATCAATATGACCTGTCATATTTTTCAAAATTTGGATGTCTTAGTCCTAAAGGCCCTCAAGAGATCCACAGCCACTAAAAGGGAAAGTTAATTCAGGTCTAGGCTGCTTCTGTTGGTCTAGAGTATTCCTAGCATAGCACAGTGAAATTCGTGGTTCCCTCAAATGGAGGGCTCAAAATGATCCAGCATCCTGGAATTTCCCTTTGTAACTAGTTATTTCCTTTTTGATTTTCTAAATGCTACCTCTGGAGACAATCTAGTGTTTCCTATTTTTGAGATTAATGGATAGAAAAGAGAGAAAAATTAAAGAAATAGAGAAGAACCAACATCTGGGTTTTAAAACCTGGGGATAGGGGAGGTTCCTTAGTGACTGCCCACAATCTTGTCTGGCCAAACACATACTTCCAATGAGTAAGCTCCAAAACAATACATCACCTCAAAGTATATATACACTTTTTCGGAGTCAGAGGTAATCACGACCCAGTGACTCATTAACAATTAATAAAAGGTGTGGGCCTTCCTACAAAACAAGCCTTTCCTAATCAAGCTTACCCCAATATGTTCCACCTGAGGCCTATTAATGGGTGGAGATCTTTCATTAACATAAATTTCATTAACATTTCAATATTATGAAATATTGTTGCCCACTTGCATTTCTCCAGAGAGATTCAGAATTTAATTCAGTGTTATTCAACAAGTATTTTTTTTTAGTACCCTCTGACTACAAGTGTGCTATGAAGTGAAAGGAATCAAATAACAGTTCCACTATCTAGAAGTCTACCAATTCTGTGGTGTTCATGTCCATGTGTGAGAGACAGAGAAACAAAGTCAGGGACGGAGATAGAGACAGATTGATATTACTATTATTTTACAGATAAGAAAACGGAAACAAATAGAGATTAAGTGAAATCTTTAGAGTCACATACCTAGGAAATGTCTGAGGTCAGATTTAAAATAAAAAATCATTCTGGATTCCAGGTTAGCACTCTAGCCATTGCATTACCTAGCTAGCTCTGTTCCCTTCTTTTCTAACTTCCTTGTCTTCGTCAGTCAGGAATAATAAAATATTGTCTATATCTTTGTGCCTTTTAGATCACTGGAATTCTATCATGCAATGAAGACACAAGATCTGAGTGACCAATCCTTTACTGAAAAGAAAGGAACAAAAGAAGTATGAGGAATGCAGCAGAAGCTAAGCATGTGTCATTTTTAGAAATTTATATCAAGACCAACTACTTGAAACTTTTTGTATTTTTTATTTCCTGGGAAAAGTTAGTCATAGGGAGATAATGAAGTAAAGCATCCTTTAAAAGCATTTGCTCAGTACACTTGGTGAAACAAATAGTTTGCTATGGGAATTAATAATAGGAGTCAGGGTGAAACTATAATGATATAAAGATGTGATTTTCAACACTGATAGTAAATTGCAGGTAATGCGTGGTTGGTACTTCTAATTGAAGTGAGGGTGGGAGAGAAAGATGCAAAAATCTTCATGTGTAAAAAGTTAAAATTGGACTTCTTCCTGGAGCAGAAGGTAAAAGAGCCAGAGAGATCTTTCTCTACTTTCAGGCTTATTGGAGATAATGAATGTTCCTTGAAAGGATGAAATATGAGAAAATATTCTCACGTGATCAGCAGACTTCAAGGTCAACTCACCTCAAAAAAGTTGGAAGATGGAAGAATATGACACAGAGGGAGAAGTCTAGAAGAAAATCTCTGGATTACTAAAGATATATTATAAGCATAAGGCTATTCTTATAGGTGCAGTGGGTGATCTACCCCTCCCTTAACGTTATTTTTTTTTGTATTCTACATAAAAAGAAAGAGAACTCAGAGCTTCTGGAAATAATGAGGGTATCTGTCATTGGTTAAAAAAAATTCATTGCTTCTTATAACTCTAAAGAGGAGAACTCAAGCTGGGTAACTAGAGAATTACTAATTACCATTAGTGGGTATGGAAATCAGGAAGGTTCAAAATCTGATATTTTATGAGCAAAAGAATAAATTCACTTTGAGACAAGATGGGTATGGTAATAGATAGTTGGAATAGTAGGACTTGAACTATAGAGAGTGTTCAGTATTTGAGTTAAAGATTTAAGCAGCACTGTGCTGGTAAATATGTAACCACTGGCTCTCTGAAAAAAAGTATGAGTGACACATTTTTAAATTTAATCTCAGCTACTAACACTTTTCTTCATCATTTCCTTAAATTTAGACAATCACCAAAGCAATACACGAAGCCTAATTTGTAGCGTCTGTGAATTTCTGAGATATAACTATGTACACCAAAAATTTAACAATCAACTCTGTGGTGGGTGCTCTTTGTATAGATTTGATAGTGGAAAGTGTGGGAGCATGTGATACCACTAAAATGTCAAGTATAGAAAAAGAAAGGAAGAAAGCCATCTACCGAACCTTGGGACATGCCAGTATTAAGTGGGTGCAAGAAGGAAATGTATGTGCTAAAGAATTTTGGCCGTGGGAGGAGGCAAATAGCTAGGGCAGTAACTTGAAGGGAAAGAAGAATTGAGGAAATATTATTTTTGGCAGAGAAGAACTAAATAATTTAGTAGACAAATTAGTAGATAAAGGGAGGCAGACAGACAGAAATACAGAGACAGAGAAAGAGAGAGAGAGAGAGAATGAGGATGTAGCACCAATTCAAAATTCACAGCATCTATGGCAGCCATGAATATCCCAAAGCTATTCTGAATTGTGAAATACAACAGACTGTCTACATGGAAGACAGAGCCAAAACATTTATTCAGACACCAGAAAGCCAAATCCATCATAGTAACAAAGAAATCTATACACAATAACAATACAAAGGACAACACCATCCCCAAGCCTATATCCTACTAGGCTTCCCACAAACCAGGTCCATTGCACTAATCACAAACAAGGTCTCTCACTCATATTAGCCAGCTGCCTGCGTGTCTCTCTCTGCCTCAGTTCTGACTGCTCTATGACCAAATTTTCCTCTCAGCTCTGCTCTAGTTCTGCCTCTTCGTGCTCCACATCTTCCTGTTCCATGTGACTACATGTATTAATGGATGGGAAAGATCTTTCCGTTAAGAAGCAAAATTACGTTAACAAGAAGCAAAAATGGATTAACAATACAGAGGGAGAGAGAGAGAAAGAGAGAGAGAGAGAAAGCATGAATAGAAAATCAAGGTTGGGGTTGAGTGCATCTTTGAAATGGTTGCCCATGTAGTCCAGACTGGGTAAGGAGGCAAGTGACACTAAAAGGATGTGATGGTCCATGACAAGAGGGCATCAAAGGGATAAAAGATATAATCAGGATGGAAAATGGGATCATTGAAGGGAAGTTGATGAGGTTGAGGGAAGAGAAAAAAGATTACAAGATTATTTTGTTGCATACTTGAAAAGAATGGTAAGTTGTACATAATAGATTTGCAGATTTATGGATCACTATCTTTTTTATTTTACTATGTTGTGGAAATAGTTTTAAAAAGTGAGAAATGCAACAGGCTATGTGATGATAGCATTCTAGATTTAGTAATCAAAAGAGCCTTAAAGGTCACCCACTTCAACTCCTCTTTACCTGCCCTCCCAACTCCCAATTTACAGTTGAGAAAAGTAATTTAAGTAACGCTTTCAAGGTTACATAAGTGGTAATAACCAGTATTCTAAGGCAATAGTGAAATTGAGTCCTTTGATTTTGAAAACAATATTCTTTCTACAATACTATAGAGCTCAAGATCTGGAGATAATAGTTCCTCAATTTTTTCTGACAGTGTAAACCAAATAATAGGAAGGAACAGGCTTTATTAATGAAAGAATAAAATGCAATAAAGTTATCTCAATTAACCTGAGTAAAGTTTAGTCTGACCTTAGAGACATAGAGATGATGTACAATTACTTTTAAACTAACCACAGGAAAGAAAGATTTAATTTATACTCTAAGAAGTCTATTTTCGGAGAACTTTTTTACATGTGAGACAGGCTTAGGTATTGTACAAAATATTGGTTGTAGAAAACATGCAGTGATTAACAGTGAATCATAATTGCTAGTTAGGAGTCTTTCATGAGTCCAAACCTCTGTTAATACAAATGTATTTCTTATTTTAAAGAAGGATGCCTTGGTTTTCATGTCTATTAATGCTATAGCTCCTGAATATTATGCACATTATGAGGAAGTTAATATAGTGCAGTCTTATTTGCTCAGTACCATAGGGAAATGTGCTCCTCATAAGTAAATTTCCCAGATACCTTAAAACTCCTAAAACTTGGAAGACTGGAGTTAAGGGGGAAGGGAAGGGGTGGAGAAATAATACAATTTTTTTCCAAGTCTTTTAAAATTCATTGTGTACTCTCCTTCCATATTGCCTTTAAGAGTATGCTTAACTTTAAGAATACACTGAAAATATTGTGACTTTTAAAATTTGTCTCTGGGTCACTATTATGAATACAACTAATTGTATTTGAGCTCTAAGTGTTCAGAGGTGCCTTCAGGTACTTTTAAGATGTTCAGGACTGCTTGTCTACACAGTCATCATTCCTTATATAGTTCATGTCTCCTCCTTATGTCACTAGTTACCTCTAAACTGCACTAGTAATCTTGTTCCTTCTGCCTGCCCATACTCTTGTGGGCTCCTGGTTTTAAATTGTTTCCAAAAATTCAATTTCAGAGCTTGTTGAATCAGAAATCTTATTTTTTCACGTAATTCCAAGTCAAAAGTATCTACATGAGAGTGTGTGTGCCTCTACTACTGAGTAAGGTTAATACACTCTGGAACAACTGTTTTCCTTTATTTCTCATTTACTGCTGCCTTTAAATATGTGTTTAGAATGGCCAAGGTTATGAGGGGTCTTACCACTAGAGAAGTGCAGTATTACTGTAGATATAGCAAAATAGTGATGACTCTTAAGGATTGTCTAAATTCTAAAGTTCTTCTATATTTCACACTTACTGTCCACTAGGGTCTAGTCACATGATAAAGGCTGAAAATGGAAAGAATGACCCTCCCTACCTTCCTTCTCCTCCTTTCAAAGCATGAAAAATAATTATTAGTTTAGGGGAGGGTGGCAAGGAAGTGAATTCTAAATCTGTGATTTTAAAAAGGTTAAGAGTCACCTGTGTAAAAAATTCACCCCACAGATGTACATGTGCAATTATTGGAACTTATAGTTTTAAAGAATAACCTGAGGGCAGCAGTTAGTTTGCTCATGGTCACACAACTTGAATGTATTATCAGGAAGACTTAACACAGGTTATTCTGATGCAGAGGTCAACTCTATCCACTTTATCATGCTGTGTCTTGATTCTTTGATAGTGCCTATAAATGCTTTGTGGTTTATGTCAGTTTTTTAGCTATTTTTTGAGGAGACAATGAAAAGAAGGAAATAAGTATTAAACACTTACTAACTATAAGCCAGGCTGTGCTAAGGGCTTTAATCCTAACAACAATGCTAGGAGGTAGATATTCTTATCCCCATTTTACAAGTGAGGAAACTGAGGCAGACTTTCCAGGGTCACATAGCTAGTAAATGTTAGAAGGTGGCTTTGAACTCAGGTTTTCCTGACTCCAGACACCATGTTCTCTCCATTATTACACTTTGCTGCCTCTTTTGCTATTTTTATTTCATCTAGGGAGTTCTGACTAAGGAATTTACTTCTACCAATGGAGAGTAACACCTGAATGATATTTATAGTGTTAGAGTCCAGATGTATCTGGACTCTATATTTAGACTATCACCTAAACCATGACCTCTCTAGCTACAAAGGACCATGGGTTTCAATGGCAGGTATGTTTCGCACTTATTCTGCATTCAAGAAACTCAATGGATTTTTATTAATCATGCTATTTATTTTTTCTTTATATTAGCTGGACACCTGGATTTTTGCAAATGTAATTCTATGCTTTTTAAAAATATGAAATACATTTAATTTTTATCTGAAAATCATACTATTAAAACATGATGAAACATGGCCTTATGAAGAAAGTTGAAAGAATTCTGTTATAACATCTTATTTTTATTACCCTAGCAAGGGAAATTTTTTTTGAGTACTTTCCTGAAATGAATCTTTTTACAGAGACAGATTCTTGTTATGTAATTAGATAATACATGCTTTCTATTTGCCTGTTGAAATGCAGGAAAATCATGAAAATGAAGCCATTTCAAAGACAAACCTGAAATATAGCATCTTGATCTAGTGCTGCTTTATGGTGTCTCATATTATACACTCTAGGAAAATGCATCTTTTGTAAAGGAAAAGTACAGGCATTTGGTTTCACAGGAAAACGATGATATATTTGTATTGTCAAAAGTAGGTGCTGTTAGTCTGCCTTTGAGATTCGGATATAAGACTGACTCTCTTTTCCTTCATGTCTAAAGTTCTTAAGATTGTCTACAGCACTTACTTCAAAGGCCACAGTGGCTGAGAGCCAGATAAGTTGACTGATCTTCTTTCCTTGAACATTTCCATTTGGTCCTTATACTGTGAATTTGTGGGTTATTTCGTTTGTTTTGGATAAAACTTTTTGACAACAGGAGCTCAAATTTTGTTTTAAAAAAAACCATGTCTTTTGATTGTAGAAATAACTCACTGTTTCCAACCTATCCCAACATTTTAAGTTAGATTTCCACATTACAAGCAAAACTCAGTATAAAATGTACCTATTTACAAAGTTTTGCTTTGTAAACAAACACTTTTTAGATCTTTGAAGACATATTGTAGGATATTTTTTTGAACCAAAATAGTGCACTGCTCCACCACTCTGTTTCTTAGCCAGTACCAAATAGTTTTGACGATTGCTGCTTTGTAATACAGTTTTAGATCTGGTATATATAGGCCAACTTCTTTTCCAACGTTTTCATTAATTCCTTTAACATTCTTGACCTTTTGTTCTTCCAGTGAATTTTATTATTATTTTTCTAGCTCTGTAAAATAATTTTGGGTAGTTTGATTGATAGGGCACCAAGTAAGTAAATTAATTTAGGTAGAATTGTCATTGTTATTTTATTAGCTTGGCCTACCCATGAGTCCTTGATAGTTTTCCAATTGTTTAGATGTAACTTTATTTGTATGTTGTCTGTCTTGGCAATTAGACTCCCAAATATTTTATATTGTCTACCATTATTTTAAATGGGTATTTCTCTTTCTATCTCTTGCTGCTTGGCTTTGTTGCTAATATATAGAAATCCTGATGATTTATGTGGGTCTATTTTATATTCTACAACTTTGCTAAAGTTGTTAATTACTTCAAGTAGCTTTAAGTTGATTCCCTAAGTATATACTTATATGCAAAGGGTAATAGTTTTGTTTCCTCATTGTGTAGTCTAATCCTTTCAATTTCTTTTTCTTCTCTTATGGCTATAGCTAACGTTTCTAGTACCATATTGAATAATAGTGGTGAAAATGGGCATCCTTGTTTCACCCCTCATCTCATTGGGAAGAATTCTAGCTTATCCCCAGTATAGATAATGCTTGCTGATGCTTTTAGATGGATGCTACTTATCATTTTAAGGAAAACTCCAAGTATTTCTATACTCTCTAGAGTTTTTAATATAATAATAGTTGTTGAATTTTGTCAAAAGCTTTTTCTGCACATATTGAGATAGTCATATGATTTCTGTTAGTTTTGTTATTGGTATGGTTAATTAAGCTAACAACTTTCCTAATGTTAAATGAACCTTATATTCCTGGTATAAATCCCACCTGTTCGTAGTGGGTTATCCTGATGATAAATTGCTATAGTCTCTTTGCTAATGTTTTATTTAAAAATTTGCATTAATATTCATTAGCGAAATTGGTCTATAATTTTCTTTCTCTATTTTGACTCTTCCTAGCTTAGATGTTAGCACCATATTTGTGTCATAAAAGGAATTTGGTAAGACTTCTTCTTTACCTTATTTTTTTCTGAATAGTTTATATAGTATTGGAATTGATTGTTCTTTAAATGTTTATAGAATTCACTTGTATATCCATCTGACCCTGGAGATTTTTTTCATTGATGGCTTGTTCAATTTCTTTTTCTTAAATGGAGTTATTTAAGTATTTTATTTCCTCTTCTGTTAATCTGGGCAATTTATATTTTGGAAACATTCTTTCATTTCACTGAGATTGTCAGATTTATTGACATACAATTGGGCAAAATAGCTCCTCATTAAGTTTTTAATTTCCTCTCCATTGGTGGTGAATTCAAACTTTTCATTTTTGATACTGGTAATTTTATTTTCTACTTTATTTTTTAAATCAAATTAACCAGAAGTTTATTTACTTTATTTTTTCATAAAAAGCAGTTCTTAGTTTTATTTATTAGTTCAGTAGCTTTCTTACTTTCAATTTGATTAATCTTTCCTTTGATTTTCAGAAATTCTAATTTGGTGTTTAATTGGAGATTTTTAATTTGTTCTTTTTCTAGCTGTTTTAAGTGCATGTCCAATTCTTTGAGCTCCTCTTTCTCTATTTCATTCATATGAGCATTTAGAAATATAAATTTTCCCCTAAGAACTGTTTTTGCTGCATCCTGTAAGTTTTGATATATTGTCTAATTATTGTTATTCACTTGGATGAAATTATTGATTGCTTCTATGATTTGTTGTTTGACCTACTAATTCTTTAGGATTAGATTATTTAGTTTTCACTTAATTTTTAGTCTACCTTTCAATGGCCCTGTGTTATATTTCATTTATATTGCATCATGAACAGCATTTGATTTGAAGTTTTTATGCCCTAATATATAGTCAATTTTTCTGTAGGTGCATGTGCTGCTAAGAAAAAATATATATTCCTTTTTATCCTCGCTCACTTTTCTCTAGAGGACTATCATATCCATCTTTTCTATAATTCTATTCAACTTCTTAGCATTTTTCTTATAAATTTTGTGCTCAGATTTATCTGGTTCTGAGAGTGGAAGGTTGAGGGCCCCCCACTAGTATATTTTTTCTATTTCTGCCTTAAGTTCTCATCTAAAAATTTGAATGATATGCCACTTGGTGTATACATGCTTAGTATTGATATTTCTTCACTGTCTATGGTACCTTTTAGCCAGATGTAGTTTCTGTCCTTATCCCTTTTAATTTGGCCTATTTTTGCTTTTGTCTGAGAAAAAGGATTGTTACCCTTTATTTTTTTTTTACTTCAGCTGAAGTATAATAGATTTCTGTTCCAGCCCCTTACCTTTACTCAGTGTGTATCTTTCTGCTTCAAGTATATTTCTTGCGCACAGCATATGGTATTCTGGTTTTTGATTCACTCTACTATCCTCTTCCATTTTGTGAGAGAGTTCATCCCATTTGTATTCACAGTTTTAATTACTGTGAATTTTTCTCCATCCTATACCCCCCTTTTCATACTTTTTAAATATCCTTTCATGCTGTCCCTCCTCTACACTGTTTTGCTTCTGACCACCACATAATCCAATCTGCCCTCTCTTCTCTCAGTCCCCCCTCCTTTTTTCCTTTTTTGCCTACTATTTCCCTGCTGAGTGTGCATATCATTCCCTCTTTGAGTCAACTCCAATGAGGGTAAGGTTCAAACAATGCTCATTTTCTTTCCCTCTTTCTATCTACTATAATAGAGCTTTTATATCTCTTCATGTGATATAATTTACTCCATTCTGCCTTCTTCTTTCCTCTTCTCCCAATACAATACTGTTTTCACCCTTTAATTTCTTTTAATTATCACATCAAAGTCAACTTATACTCACCCCTTCTGTCTAAGTACACTCCTAATTGCCTAACCGAGATACAGTTCCTAAGAGTTACAAGTTTTGTCTTCCTATGTAGGGATTTAAACAGTTTAACCTTAATGAATGTCATGTCAATCTTTTTTTTTCATTTTCTATTTACATTTTAATACTTCTCTTGGGCCTTATATTTGAAAATCGAGTTTTCTTTTCAGCTCTGGTCTTTTTATCAGGAAAGTTTGAGAGTCTCCTATTTCACTAAGATCCATCTTTTACCCGGGAAGATTATATTCAATGTTGCTGGGTAGTTGATGCTTGGTTGTAGTCCAAGAATTTTTGCTTTCCACAATATATTACAAGTCCTCTGATCTTTTAAGGTGAAGCTGCTAAGTCCTATATAATCCTGACTGTGGCATCTTGATATTTGAATTATTTCTTTCTGGCTGTTTGCAATATTTTTTATTGATCTGATGTTTCTGGAATTTGGCTACAATATTTCTTGCATTTTCCATTTTAGTATTTCTTTCAGGAGGTGTATGCTTTCAATGACTATTTTGCCCTCTGGTTCTGGGATATCAGGGCAGTATTCTTTGATAGTTTTCTTGAAAGATGCTGTCCAGGCTCTTTTTTTGATCCTGACTTTCAGGTAGCCCAATAGTTCTTAAATTATCTATCCTAAGTCTAGTTTACAGGTCAGTAGTTTTTCCCATGAGGTATTTTATATTTCTTTTATTTTTTCTTCCCTATGATTTTGTTTGACTGATTCTTGATGTCTCACAGTCATTAGCTTCCACCTGCCCAATTCTAATTTTCAAGGAATAATTTTTTTCAATTAGCTTTTGAATCTCCTTTTCCATTTGGCCAATTCTAACTTCCCTGGAATTGTTTTCTTAAGCGGACTTTTTTTCCAATTTGGTCAATTCAATATTTTAAGGAGTTGTGTTCTTCAGTCAATTTTTGTGTTTCCTTTTCCAAGCTGTGACTCTTTTTAAAACAATTCTCTGCATTTCTTTTCTCGTTTTTTTCTACTTCTCTTATTTAATTTTTAAAATCTGTTTTGAGCTCTTTAAGAAATTTTTTTTTGAACTTGTAACAAATTGGCATTCCCCTCTGAGGTTTCACAAGTAGGTATTTTGCCATCGTTGTCCTCTTCTCAGTTTGTTTTGGTCGTCCATGTCTCTGTAGTAGCTTTCTATTATCAGGGCTCTTTTCTGTTTTCTGCTTACTTTGAAAAAATGAGGTGTGCTTCTGGGGTACAGGTGGCACTCCCCCAAGGTTCTTGTACTGGAGGCCAGGAACCTGGTCACTGAATTTCTATGCCAGGCCCCCCAGGCTGGTGGCTTTCCTCCTGCACTAGGAGGGTCCAATCTAGTCATGCCTGTTGTGCCTTGGATTCCAGGACTGACAGTTTTCTTGCTGTGCTGGGGCCAGAGGCCTCACAGTTGGCCTGTTGTGTCTCTGGCCTTCTGAGTCTCACTTGCTGGGCCTAGACTGCTGATCTGTGCTGTTGTTAAGATCTTCTTGCTGGCTTGCCTAGATATAGACTGCACTAGGTGCAAGTGAGACAACTTTCTTCATGTTCTTCCAAGTTATCTTGGGCTAGAAAATTGTTTCTCTCCATCTTTTTGTGGATTCACTACAGAATTCTTTTAGAGGCTTGATTTAACTTTATTTCTGAGGATAAATGGGGAGAACTCAGGCAATTTCCTGGCTTCTCTCTGCCTTCTTGGCTCTGTCTCTAGTTTATAAACTTTTAATAAATATAATTAATAAAACATATAACTATTTAAATAATGAACAAATAAAATGCTTATTTGAAAACCAGAAAAAATTAAGCTTGGAGGACACAATTATCCTTTGATCCAGCAATACCACTACTGGGTCTATTTCTAAAGATGGTTAGGGGAAATGGAAAACAACTTATCAAAAATATTTATAGAAGCTCATTTTGTGGTGACAAAGAACTAGAAATTTCAGATATGCTCTTAAAATAGGAAATGACTGAACAATTTTTGATACATGTTTGTGAAGGAATCCTACTGTGCTATAAGATATGATGAGCTAGACAATCTTAGAAAAACATAGATAGACTTGCACAAAATAATAAGGAGCAAAATAAACAGAATTAGGAGAACACTGCATATTGTAACAGTCATATTGTTTTAAGAATGACTGAGCTCTCCAGAAAGAGGGAAGAGGAGTCAATCAAGGTATGAGTGGATGAGTTTAAGTAATGAACTTTGTTCCATGAAGTGAAAACTCAGCAGATACAAAATAGAATTCTTCCCCCAAGGTCTTCCTCCATGAAATTAGACTGAAAGCTCTTATCTTTCTTTTTCTTATTTGCATCCCCAGAAATTAGCACTGTACTTAACATGTAGTAGGCTTTCAATAAATATTAATTGTATTATATTTTATAATTCTTTGGACCAATCAAGTCTTTGTAATAGTTCTCACACCTTTGATGGGGTATGAGGGAGACTAGTCCAAAATACATGGCAAGGACTTTATTACATATTAAATTGTTACATCGAAATTTGTGACCAACTCATCATTTGCTGAGTGAAATAGAGAAATTTAAAACATATAATCTCTGCTCAAGTAAAGTTATTATTTCAACATTTTAAATTATGTGATCTATCATGTGGTAATGAAATATATGCCATACATATGCATGTTCATGTTCACAGAAACAATACATCTATAGATCATTTTTTAAAGAAGACTTTTCTTTTACCCTACTTTATGGTGGATTAAATTTGAATTATTTTTAGCTTTAAGTGAAAATTAAAAAGAAAAAGAAAACATATCTGGTAAATTGAGGAGAAACAAGCACATCTATGAATCATATATATCCAAACATTTATCTTTCACTGAAATGTGGGCTCATAACCAATGCTGATTGAGTCAGACAGGTTCAAATTGATTGGTTTCTTTCTTATATCCCACCAAATTTTGGATTCTTCAGACTTTGGAACACTTACCTTGTCCAGTGGTCTATGTTCTATCAGATCAGGGTATCATACATGTAGAAAACCAGAAAATTTTTCAAACTGTCTAGTTCAATCAGCAATGTATAATGCTGGTCAATAGTTTTAATTTCATGTAATTGGTAAAAAATGGAACCTCAATTCCAACTGCCTCTCATTAATTCATGGATATTACACATCTTAAGCAATTCTCTTCAATGAAGCATTCCATTAGAATCACCACCTGTTTTTCAAAATTGGTCCTGGAAAATGTTTGCACAGATGTCTTCTGGCATCCCGTATAATAATCATTTGGAAGTCTTTAAGTACTTCCATATTCTTTATTTTTCTTCCCCAAAAAATAGTCAACTTCTATTTTAAAAAAAAGTCTAATTGGCTTATATCACTGGTAAATCAGAAATAAAAGCAAGACACAAGTTCACCACTTTCTAATTGCATTCTTGACTTTTCCAACTAGATACTAAAGTCAAAAGGATGTATTTATTATATGGTCAAGCAGAAGCGTTTATGGCAACATATATGATATACTATATACACATGGTAATGTTTAGCTTGATGCTAATACCACCTATGTATTCTATCTCTTTCTAAGGCCATATATATGCATAATCATTGAAACAAACAGAATCATGTTATTGTAGAAATAATGCTAGATCTAGAATCAGAGGACCTGAAGTTGAATTCTAGTCTTTTGTCTGTGAGATTCTGGGGAAGTCACAACCTTAGGACTCAGTTTCCTCATCTGTGAAATGAGGGTAGACTCAAGAACCTTTAAAGTCCATTCTAACTCTAAATCTATGATCACATATATCTTCACAATAAATACATATTTTTATGATGTTTTACAGTTTACTTTCTGGATTTTTACAATGATTCTTTAGCTGTCCATAAGTCATTTGATAAAGACAAAGATTTTATCTACTTGTTCAGTTATTGAGACATCAGTAACTTCTCTTCTCTGGAGTGTGATATTAGTACATTTTCCTAAATATGCGGCATTTTTTTAAAAGATAGAAACCAACACATTTCCTCTTTGTTTTCTAAATATACAAAATCACACATGTACACAAACACATACACAAACAACCCCATGTTTAGTTATATAGCTAAATAAAGTACTGTAAAAATATAAAGATTTTTTTGAAAAGGAGTGTTCCTTAATATTGAGTAGTTACATCATTCATCATTTCCTGAATTCAATGATCTCTTACATAAAAAATTTCCAGGTCCAATGGCCTTTTCTCAGTTTATCCTTGCTGACCATTCCTCAACCTTTGACATGGTGATAACTCCTTCTTGACTCTCTCCTTTCATCTTTCTAATTATTCCTCTTTAATTTCCATCCCTGATCTGGCTTTTTTCAATCCCCTTAAATAGCAATTCTTTCCAATATTCTTTTATCTTCTCTCTCAATACTTTTCATTCATAATTCCAACAACTAATTAGGCTTTGATGATGGCCTCTTTGTAGATCTTCACAAAGAAAGGAAAATGCTATCCATCTCCAGAGAAAAAACTGAAAATATAGACGTATACATAGTATGGTTTTACTTATGTTTATAAATCTGTATCAAATGGCAGTCTTCTCTGATGTGGGATGGGGAGGAGGAAGGGACATAGTTTGGAACTTAAAATGTAACAAAGTAAATAAAGTTATTTTTTAAACAGAAAAATAAGAAAAAATCCTATTCATCAAGTCCTAATATTTCTTACAATTTCTAATCTCACTTTCCTACCTGAATGTCATGCTGGAACGTCAAACTCAACATGTCCAAAGATAAACTCATCTCCATAAAACATGTTCTTCTATGTACATTTTCTACTTCTGACATGGTATCAAAATTCTGTGAGACTTTCACGCTTAAAACCTGAAATTATTTCTGGCTTTCCTCTCCTTTATCTACTTATTCTCAATCAGTTGCCAAATTCAGTTGATTCTCCCTTGGTAATAATGCTGATGATTTTCTTCACAAAGTCCCTCCCACCCCATTGAGAGTAGCTAAATTATTTATACAAGGTCATATGAGGGGTATATTACATAAGCAAGGTTTGAACCCAGAGCTTCTGACTCAAAATTTAGTGTTTTCTTCCATTTTGACATGGTGTCTCTATATTCCACTTGCAGATTTTTATAATATTGTCTCTGGATCTCCTCTTTGCCTTTATCAAATTCCACTTTGTATAATATTATTACTATATGTCTTTTTGGCTTATTACAAGTTCATCAAGGGTAGGATCTATTGATTTTCATCTCGTCAATCCCAATGTCTTATACATAAAATGTTTGTGAATCATATCTGTGAAAGAACTTTTCAAAATCACAAATTATCCATTTCTATCTACTATGTGCTTCATCTTTTGTGATGCAGAGGCTAAAAAAAACAAGTATGTATCCCCACAAGGGATTGGCAAGTGGGGGTAATTAATTAGGAAAGCAGTCATTCTGGGAAAATAAAACAAAATGAAACTGTGGAATCTAATGTCAGTCACCTGGCCAGAGGGCAGATGACAAAGAAGGAAACTGTAGGCAATATCCTGTTCAGTTGCTAAATACAACACATGTTACACAAAGCTAGGTAGTAGTGGAATTTGCAGGTGTCAAGTCATAACTCAAACTTGGCACCTCTCAGCTGGCCCCTATTTTTTAATAGATTAGCATGCACCTCTCTTCATTTCTCACCAGGCTGCACTCTGCACTTCTCCATCCAATTCTCCCTTCTCTTCCCCCTACCCCTTCAGCTTCCCTTTATGTATTGTCTTCTCCCATTAGAATATGTTACTTGAGAGCAGACACTCTTTTCCCTTTTGTTTATATCCTCTGCACTTACCACAGTGTTGGGATCATAGTAAGCTCTGACTAGTGCAACATTTAGATGCATAGAGTATGGGACTATAGACTATAGACTTCTGTGGATTGCTAAAAGTGGAAGATATATTAGAGATCAAAAATAGAATGTGTTTTTAAATTTATAGAGAAATTGTAATATGACCTTCAGTGTCTTTATCTTATCTCTTCCCTACATTATACTATTTTCATTTTTATATAATCATGACCAAACTCCTACAGTCAGCTACCATAAGGACACCCTGACCTAAGTCCTAGCAGTACTATTTCTACTTTCTCCATCATTTGTGAGGTTTAATATTGAAATTCAACTATGAGTTAAAGAACAGATTTCTTTTAAAGTTGAAATATTCTAAAATGAAAGATATTGAAGAAGATGACATTTTTACTAAAATTATACTTGGACTTAGGACAAAACCTGAATACAAGCAATTAAAACTTCTAAACAGTCTAAACATACTCTTTTCAACCAAAAAGTTTTTTATGACAGTTTTCTTTTTCTGTGAATTATGAGTACAGATGTATCAACTCACCCAGAGGTTGTGCAATACAAATGAAAGAAAACTCAACTATACTCCTTTCTGCCTATCTCATCTTAGGCTAATCACTCAGCCCTAGATTTAGACATGAAAGGGAGCTCAGAGATCATTTAATATACCTGTTTATAGAATACTAAGGGCCAGGAGAAATGATGTACTGGTAACTGTCTAATAACCTACTTTTCAAGGAGAATAGTGTATATCTGATATAATAGTTTCATTATTCTATTTTCCTTGTCATTTTCTTCAGTCTGAATAATCAACACAACAATACATGATTTATGACATTTTCTTATTTCTGAATTGTAAATGATCATAATGAAATTTTAACTATCAGCTTTAGTGAGTCAATGCTGCAGAACACTGGTTTGATGGTTTAAGGGATTTCCTCAAGACCACCCAAGTAGTAACAGTGGTAGGACATCTATTTCCATACTCCAAAGTCATTGATCACTGACTGATCCTTGACCTCCTCTGTTGGCTTCAGTATAAATGAGGTATTGAACAAGATGATTTCTAAAGTGAGTTCAATCTCTAGATCTATAATCTTATTTTTCTTTATCAATAGAAAATTTAGTAAATTTCTAGCATTTTCATTACTTTCTGCATAGAATTTCCATTAATCTTCACCTTAGGTGTAAATTTATGGCTGTTGTTCAAAATGTGTTTGAAAAAGTCAGCTCCTAACTAGAATCATAAAAACTGTAAAAAGTTTAATTTTCATTGACTCAAAATGTTTCTTCTTGAAGAAAGTGTAATCAGAGAGGAAGGAATTGCTTAAGTGACATGCAAAAACAAAACATACTGGTCAAACTGTATTTTATTTCATGTTCTGCTTCAGAAAGCAGAATAAGCAATTTTACCAGCATAGATCTGATTATGCCATCACTGAGAAGCTTAGATGTCATCATTATGTGTGCCAAGACAAATCTGGGCACTAATACTAACACAATAATATGGTAGTTCAGAATTTACCAACTCTCATGAAGCGCCATAGTCCTATCAAGAAAGTAATTTCACAGTATGTTCAACCATTCCCAATTAATGGGCATGCCCTTAGTTTCCAGGTTTGTTCATTTTTCTGTGAACTTCCCTTCCCTTCCCTTTCCTTTCTTTTTCTCTCCTTTTTCTTCCTTTTCCTTTCCTTTATTTTCCTTTCCTTTCTTTTCTTTTCTTGCCACTACAAAAAGAAGTGCTATAAAGATTGTTGTACATGTAGTTCCTTTTCTTCTTTACTCTCATTGGTGTACAGATCTAGTAGAAGTGTTACTTGTTCAAAGGTTTTGTCTTAACTTTTCCAATGCTGGGATATAGATACAACTTGCTCTCCTGAATGCTTGCATTGTTATAGCACTAAAAACAGTGAATTAATGTGCCTGTTCTCTTGCAGAACTTCCAAAATTTGTCCACAAGAAGTGATGAAAGGAAAAGTTTGAGAGAAACATTGGAAGACTTTATGAACTGACAGAGTGAAGTGAGCAAAGGTAGGGGAATAATATATGAAGTAAAACTGTAAATGTAAACAACGATAGACTAATTATTGGCCAATGCTATGACCAACCCTATTCCAGAGAACTAATGATGAGCTATACTGACTGTCTCATCTCTTGATAAAGTGGTGATGGATTCAAGTTACAGAATTAGATAAGCACTTTTTTAATCTGGACAACGTGGGAACTTGTTTTATATTTGACTATTCATTTTTGTGACAAGGATTTTGTTCTTTAAAAGTGAGAAAGATGAGAGGGACAAAAAAAAATAATTGGTTGTTAACAGAAAAATAAAAGGATATTCAAAATCTTTTGCCTCTCCCACCTTTCCAGGTTTTTTGCCCTTTGAAGTACTCTTTGACCTGGAAAATTGTCCTTCTTGCTATTCCTGAAACAGCCTTATACATTGCCTGACCCATAGCAAATGCTTGATCATTCTTTATAGACTGACCAACAAGATAGCCTATCTTCTGACTCCAAGCATTTCACTGAATGTTTCTCATGCATGGAATATTCTCCCTCCTCCTCTTTGCCTGCTGGTTTCCCTGCATTCTTTTAAGTCCCAACTAAAATCTCACCTTCTTCAGGAACCCTCTCAATTCTAATGCTTTCTTTTGGTTGATTATTTTTGATTTATCCTGTATATAGTTTTTTTTTGTATATAGTTATTTTCATGTTGTCTCCCCCATTTCATTACGAACTTCTTGAGGGTAAGTTCTGTCTTGGACCTTTCTTTCAATCTCTAGTGTATTACAAAGTGTTTGGCACATAGCAGGTACTTAATATTTTTTATTGAATGACTAACGACAAGAACAGTAGTAATAGGTTAAAAATAAAAGTATACAAATAATCACATTATAGGAGCATGTAAGGTTTGTTTTTAAAATATTTTTGCTATTCTGAATATGTTCATAACAAAGAACTTAAAAAGAGTATGGAATAAAGCTGATTCTACTCTGCATCTGACTTCTTCCTTTTTGAAAATAATAGTATAAATTAAGCATTTTAATTTCAAAGGAGTCCTGTTTTTCTGTTTCTCTCTCTGAACTTTCTTCTTTTCTTTTCTATGCTTTCTTCTGAATACTTCATTAACCTTATTTTGTTTGACTTGTTATGGAATTGTTCTTTTCCAAGGTAACTTCTTAAGTATTTCCTGACCCATAATATCTTTTTTTCATTGTACTCAGTATCTTTTTTATTGATATTTTCAACTTCATCCCATGAAATGGAATTTTGTGCCATGGCCTGTCTATGCACCTTCTCTCACTCTTAGATAAAGGTCATCGTCAGTTCTTACTTATTTCCAACCTTGATTTCTTGACCTGTTGATGCTAACTTCATCTCCCCTAATGTATTGGTGTTCAGAGCACTAGTATGTTTCAGACACTCTTGAATCATGCTGAGTCTGGACAGTGTGATGCAGTGTTCACAGCGCTCTGAAGCATGTCAGGTGACAATGCTGTAGACTTCATGGGACATCACATGAGAGTGATATACATTTCTAACTCTTCCTTTCCTTCCCCTTCCCTCCCACTGTAACTCCTCTCTACCCTCCCTCACCCCTTGCAATGGAGATTTCCCATTGAAGGATTTCAAATTTCTTAACCCAGGGACTGACCCCACATGTTTCAAGGGTACAACAATGTGCTGTTGGAATATCTATTAATAATATTCTCATTCTTGAACTCCTATATCCGTGTTCATAATCTATTCTCTTATGGAGAGGATCCTCATGCTTCTGGCTATATTTTTGGGTTAGTACACTACACTAGGTAAAATAAATTACTATTGGTTATTTCTTGTTCATTACTTCTTTTGGTGCTCTTTTTAGAATTTTGCTGGAGCAAATATTGGAGAACTGGACTCCTTTAGGACCCCCAAAACTGCCATTCTTATTGGAAGTCTCAAATGTAAATTTCCAGCTTTACTTCAATGATGTGACAATCAAGTAGAATTTAGCCATTTGAAAAAAATTTCTTTTTAGGAGAGATAAATAAGGATCGGTAATTCATGTCAACAATCTACACTCCCAGCATCCCCCAGATATTTGTCCTACTTTATTATGATTCTTGGGCTTTTTTCCTCCCCATTAATGTCACAGCTAACACATTTCATTGACAAACCAGATATTAGCATTTCAAATCGGCAGACTTTATTCTAAATGAATGGCAGTTTACCAAAGAGAGGCTAAAATGACAGCCACCTTTTAAATACAAGTGGATGATCATTCCATGATCCATTCCTTTTGGGGATTTAGGTAATAATCATGATGATATTTATGTAATGTAAGAATTGCAAAGCACTTTACAAATATTATTTCATTTAATTCTTACAGCAGCTCTGGGGTGTGGATGCTATTGTTTTTATCTGTATATTACAGATGAAGAAACAGAAGCAGAGGTTAAATGAGTGTATATGTGTGTATACACTTATATGTACATGTGAATATGAATGAATATGAATATAAATATATAAATATCCACATACACATATATACATGTATATACATTCATACTTGTCCATACATATATACCCACATGCAAGCGCACACACATATATTCCTTTGTGGACATACCTATGTGATCTATAATACATAGATACATGCAATGCATGAATGTATATATATATATATATATATATATATATATATATATATATATGTGTGTGTGTGTGTGTGTGTGTGTGTGTGTATGTGTGTGTGTGTGTGTTGTGAAGAGGGGAGAGAGAGACGAAGACACCCACACAGACAAACAGAGAGAGAGAGAGGGTCTTTGAGGTTCTTCTCAGCTGTGGAGCTGCAATGCTATTATTTCTACTCTGTTCAAAGCACTATGCAGGACACTGGAGGAACTATAAAGATATCTAGATACTATCTAGATAATATATGATATCATAGCTTGTGTTCTAAACTTAAAATCAGTACTCAGGGCTCTACGACTGTGCCCAAGACATACAAGATTCTGTACCTTAGCCTGAGTGGGTGAATTTGGCTTCTGGTGCTGGTTTTGTCACCAACTATGGTCTCGTGAGCTAATCACTTTAGCTTTCTGTCTTTCATTTCCACATCTTTAAGATGGGGATGATATGTGTTCGAAATAAGAGGGAAATTTTATTTCAATCTAAAAGATCTGTAGGACTCTGATATATTCTCCAATATTTTTGAAAATACCCTCTTTGAGTCTTACTAGAACTAAAAAGAATTTACATATGAATACTAACTTGTTTCCTTGCACAATGCCTCTTTAAAAAGAAACAAAAAAGATATGAAAACATAGAGGATTATAGTTGACACTTTAGAGACCATCTAGTCCCCTCACCTTACAAATGAGGAAATTGAGTCTGAGATTGATTGCATGACTTGTCCAAGGTACTAAAAAGGAGATAAAAACCTAAGATGGGATTTAACTCTGGTCTTTCTATCATACTGTGGTAGTACAATGTATGTTATGCTGCAATACTATGACATGAGATGTAACATGAGATATGATATGATATGTGGCTTGGTAGATGTACACATATGTATATATCGATATAAATAAATATACACATACATCATCATATGATGGAACCTTCCTAGAGAAAGATTTAAAGTGTCACCACTCTTACACTATTCCAAGAAGTCCAGACTCAAAGATCTGGAATAATATTCTTCTAGTTATTGACCCTCAGTCCCAGAAGTTAGAGTTCTCAGAAAAAAGGAAATCCTGCAGTATTTTTAGTTCTCAATCCACTTATAACTGGGACCACAGCCTTTGAAACATTTTTGCAGTCTTTTAAACTTCCTCTATAAGATTCTGTTGCATTGGAATAAAAGGGAAAATTACTGTGAGGTTTCAAAGAAAAGATGTATCTCTGCATAAACAGGTGACTCATCAGCTTGAAAGGAAAAAAAAATTCCAGATGTCATGGGGGGAACAAGAAAGATTTATGGTTTGAGTGCAAATGGAAAACATGGCTATTGATCAACGAATGTGTGCTGGAGAATTAAGGTGTATTTTTAAATGTCTGTATATTTGGATAGCCCATCAAAGGGCAATTCAAGTAAAATGAAGCTAATCTAAATGAAAAAGAAGCACTTAAAAAACTAATTAAGTAAACTTCTTTCTGAAAGTTCCTAAAATAGGAACATTGATTATGTAAAATGGAAACTGGAGAACAAGATTTGTACAGCATTTTCACAGCACATTTTGTCAATCAGATTTAATTCTATTTAATAAGCTGCAATATTCCTTTCTCCTGAGGAGGAAAACACAAATAAATACTATATACTCCATGTAGGTAAGATCTATTTGTGGTCCTTCTGATTAACAGTATGAGCAGTGTTTGAAAAGCATCATCACTAAGAAAAATGGGAGAAATGACCAGAATTATTTTTTGATCAGAGGCCAAAATAAACTCTGAATCTTTAAGAACATAAATTCTAAGCTGAGGTCTGACTTTAGCCAAGGTTGAGCCTTGGGCAAATATATTTTTGTTTTTCTTCAAATTTCACTTAATAAGTTTGATCTCTACACAATAACTAAGAGTTAAGATCAGAAGCATCAATTCAGGAGTTCTGAATATGGACCTCAGAGAATCATAGCTCCTCTAGAAGAATAATTGGTCCTCCCAATGGTCCACATCTCCTAGCTTCCTAAGGGATGCAATTATTAATCAACTCCAAGGCCAACTCTTACTATGCTGCAACTCTATGAAGGGGAAAATCAGTGGAGATATGGAAAGCAAAATATCAGAGCTTATGTAAAGTGAGAACAGGGCAATTGATTTATAAGTTCATTTTATTCTGTTTTCAAAGATAAAATAATTTCTCTTCACATGTCTTCTGTATATTCACTATTTTAACAACTATTAAGTGGCTGCTGTACAGGGCCAAGTGCTGGGGAGATACAATATGCAGATAGGGCACAATCCCTGCCCCCATGGAACTTACATTCTTTCAGAAAAGTGATACAAGCACAGATAACTAGAATGTGCAGCACAACATGACAGTTGCACTAGTTCAGGGAAAGAAATGGAGGACAACAGAGGTGACAAGAATTTTTAAGGTCACATAGGTGACCTTCAGCACCTTAGTAACGATAGGTAGCAGAGCCAAGATTTAAAACTATGTTCCCTGACTCCAAATATACTGTGGTTTTCTGTCTACCACACTACCTTTTTCAGAGTAAAGGTTTTGAGATCCAAGTCAGAAAGGAGACTTAAAGGTATGGCCAAAATATTCAGATTGGAAGCTAAAAAAAAAAGGCATAGAGAGAAGTGGAGACCAACTATTTGAGTCAAGCCAACAATGACTTCTTAAATGCTCATGATGTGCCAGGCATTGTACTTCATGAGGTGTTAACAGATAGAGAAGAAAGCTTGGACATGGAATTGGAAACTGTGCCTTAGGACCTAGATTAGGCAGATACATCCCACTCTTAATATGGTGCCTGAAACATATTAAGCACTTAATTTTTGATGAACCAACTGGCCACAGCCTAATGATACATACCTTAAACAAGCAGTTCTCAAAATGTAGTCCCTAGAGATCCCCAATCTCTCATGGGATCTATGAGATCAAACTATTTTCATGATCAAACTAATGTTTTCATTTCTAATGTGGTCAACATAATTGATATAATCCACATAAACAAAAGCTCTTTGGGGGAGAGGAGTGGTTCTCAGCAATTTAAGAGTTTAAATGAATACTGAGACCAAAAATTTAGAATTACTGCCTTAGTCTATCAATGGCAAGTCAACTGCTATGATATTGGCTTGAAGTATTACTTCTGGTATGAGTGGATACAGGGTGATGTAGAAGAAAAAGTTGTTAATAGTGTACTCAGGAAAAGTATTTCTCTGAAGAGTCTTTGGCAAATAAACAAATATTACTTAGTCCCGCTGAAGGTCCACCTATTCCAGGAAGACTTCCCTGACCACCTCAATTCATAGAAATAACTACTTGTTCTGAGATTGCACATCAGATATTTTCTGCCATTTTTGATTATTTGACAGATATGTGGGATTTTAGAATTGGAAGACTCTTCAAAAGCTATATATTCCTACTCACGTTTGACTTAGAATTTCTTCTAAAATCTACTAAACAAATGGCTTTCCAGCTTCAACTTGAAGAATTCTAATGTGGAAGAACCCTTATCTCCTATGACATTACAATGCACTTTGTACAACTGCAATTTTTAGTAAGTTTTTTCTCAGATCAAAATGAAATCTACCTTTCTGTACCTCCCATTAATCACTTCTGGTTCTGCTTTCTAAGGACAAAAAAAAAAAAAGATCAATCTGTTTTCCACATGATAGTCCTTCAGATATTTGAAGACATCTACCATTTCCATCCTCTATAGTTTTATTCAACTCATCTGTGTATAGTATGGTCTCAAGTCTCTCATCCACTCTGCAAGATGAATTCCCAGTTGTAAATATCATTCCTAAAGCATAGAGTACAGAATTGAACAAAATATTCTCAATATGATATGATCAGGGCAGAAATATGTAAAAAGTCTAAATTGAGAAGAATCTTAAACACCAACTTAAAAAATTGAACTTAGGTAAGTATTAGGGAGCCATTGAAAACTAAAAATAATAAATATTAATTATAATAACTAGCATTTGGATAGAACTTTAAAGTTTGCTAAATACTTCATGAATGTTATCTCATACCAACCCTTTGAGAGAGGTATAACAATTTTGTTGATTTTCAATGATTTCCATCATGACTGACCCTTTGTGATCCATTTAGGGTTTTCTTGGCAAAGAATGGTTTACCATTTCCTTCTCCAGTGGATCCAGAGGATCCATTTTTTCAGGCAACTAGAGATTAAATGACTTGCCCAGGGTCACACAGTTAAGAAGTGTCTGAGGTTGGTTTTGAACTCTGATTTTCCTTACCGCAACTCCAGAGTTTTATCCGCTGAGCCACCAGTTGCCTCCCAAGTGCTATTACCATTCTTGTTTTGCAAATGAGTAAACCAAAGTTGAGAGAGAATAAGTGACTTGTCCAGGGTCATACAACTGGAAGTATCAGAGGCAAGATTCAAACTCAGATCTTCCTGTCACCAAGTCCAGAGCTCTATCTACTGCACTATGAAATTGCCTCTAATTAAGCTGGAAGGGACCTTAAAATCTATGTACTCCAACCGTTTTGTTCTGCAAATAAGGAAACTGAGGTCCAGACATTAAGTAAATTGCCCAACATTACGTAGATCATGCAGTTAATAAGCAGTAAAGGCTGCCCTCTATATTATAGCACCTCTCTCTGATAGCATGGTCTTTGCTGGCAACAAAAGACAAATACGATCTTTGTGAGTAGATGCAGCTGACTGAATGCTAACTGACTACCTCACCTCTTCCTCTCCTGTCCGCCTACTCCTCTCCTTCCTTCTCCTCTCCAAAGGAAGGTAAATTTGGATGGCCAAAAGTTGGCCAGTTGACTTGGGTTTTACTGGCTCCTTCCCTTCCCTCCCCTCTCTTTCCCTTCCCCCCCTTCCCTTCCCTTCTTTTTCCCTTGTCTTGTCCTCTCCCCTGTCCTATCCTCTCCCCAAACCCTAAACCTATTGCACTCTGAAACTCAGACCCCAATTGGCCCCTACCAAGGGTTCTGGACTCTCCTAGCTTTACAGTGATTATCCACAGTAACTGTTTCTGTTTCCCACCCTGCCTGATGTCTTGGTTTTTCTTGACCTCATTAAAGGGGCCATGCCCTGGCAACTTCATAAACAGGCCTATTGAATCAATGGGCATTGCCTCACCCTAACTGAGAAACCCTAAAGGGGTTAAGGTCTTCCAGTGCATCGTCAGTCATTTCCAGTCATCCTGATGAATATCTGCTCACTGTATTCAGATGGTTCTGGAGGAGAAGTGACACTAGTGCCCTGTGCAATCCTCCCTCACTCAAAACAAAGTCAAGTGCAAGTCATGTCATCATTTCTCTGATGACATGATCTTCTTAGGCAAAAAAGGGTGAACAGGTAGATCCTGTCTACCTTTCTAGTTTTTACAGAAAAGTATCTCTTTCCCTTAGTCTATGCGTTAGGGAAATAAGACTATTTCTCAAAGCCATTTCATGTCCCATTTTTCTCTCCCCTGAATTCTTGCCTTTATTTGTGTAATTTCTTTATACTTAGAATGTTCATCCCTTCCATTCCCACATTTGAAACTTTATCTATCCTTTAAGGCCCTGTTCAAACTCTACTTTTTCTGATAGATTTTCAATAGCACATGGTTCTTTGAGGTGTCTGTCATGCATCTTTCTTTGCATCTTAATTATTAATGCTTCTGTTACATTCTTCTATGTGGCAACATTCCATGATCAGGCCTAATTTAATCTTTATTTTTCCTCTGTCATCTAGTATTCTACTCTGAACATGATAAATGCTTGCAAAATGTTTCTTGAAGTTGAAAGAATATACAATTGGAAAATAGAAACTCTAAAAATCTTTGTAACAAGCAATAGTTTACTGGGCAGGAAAGGAAGAAGGAATATGTAAAGAAATTTCATATATATATATATATATACACATATACATACACACACATATATACCCATACACATATATTTGCATACGTGTATACACAAAGGTATATACACACACATATATGTATATGTGTATGTATAAAATATAAATACCTATATATGATATTTATATCAGTGGAAATAATGGAATGTGAAAGCAAAAGACAATAAATTTTTAGTAATTTAAACCTTAAAAGAGGCCAAAAAAAAGAGCACTCACTGAATACTCCTCTGTTGGCAGCCTATACCCTGATGATTCACTAATGAGGCCCGGCACCATCTGATGGAAGCCAACCATCTTTTGGCAGAGCTAGGAGACAGTCTGACTGCTATGGAGCATCCAGCTCCAAACCAAGCTACAGACTTATGAAGCAACATTTCTCAGCAGTGTTCTACAAGGGTGTGAAATGTGACCTTTAGAGAGCTGGCTTATCCACAGGCCCATGGACCCTAGCAAAGTTTAACCCACCACACTTATTATGGTATATTAAACATGAAACATCAGGGCAAAACTTGTCTCCCATCATCTCTCCACAGATCACTAAGCAGCTCAAATGTGTGGCTGTCTGCTCCAAATGCAGTTCACCTTCCTTCACAATCACCAGTTCCCATGAAAAATCTGAGAAAAAGAAAGAGGGCAACTTCTAAACTTCTGGCAGCCTGTTCTGTAACTCTGTAGGCTCAGCTCAGGCTTACCCTGATGAGTGTTAGAACCTGAAAGATCTTAGCAATCAATTTTCTGTTTTGTTGTTTCAGTCTTGTCTGATTCTTGATGACCTTATTTGGGATTTTCTTGGCAAAGATACTGGATTAGTTTGCCATTTCCCCCTCTAGCTCACTTTACAGATGAGGAAATTGAAATATACAGGGTTAAGTGACTTGCCCACTTACAGCTAGTAAGTGTCTGAGGACAGATTAGAACTCAGAAAGATGAATCTTCCTTACTTCAGTCCTGAAACTGTCACTGAAACATTATGTCATGTAACTGCCTAGTAAACTATAACCTGTTCTTTTTACAAGTGAGAAAACTAATATTGACAGATATAAAACAACTTGTCCAGTATTCCTCACAAGTAAGGAAGAAAATCAGGATCTTCTGGTTTGAGTCCTTTCTTTCCATTACATTATAATGCTTCACTTTTGTTAGGAAAAATGAGTGTATGCTCAACTATAGCCTCAAACAAGGAAGAAGGGGGAGGGAAAGGTAGGGGAGGTGAAACACTTGGGATGGGTAAAGAAGGGGAAGAATATCTTAGATAAGAATTAAACTGATATAGCCTAATATGCCAAATCAGCACATATTATTTTAAAGCATTTGAGAATATAGTGATTATATACAAGATTTCACATTATAGTCAACTTTGAGAAGGATATTTATTTTGTATATCAAACTCCTAACTAAATTCAAGAGTTGTAGCATCCCCATTAGTTTTGTCTTGGACTTTGATACATTAGCCTCAAGTTATTTTATGTGTGTGTGTGTATACACACATATACATATATACATATACATATATTCTTATAGTTACAAAATACCCTTTGACGAAAATAGTATATTGCATATAACTCCTTCCGTTCCTCATTATTGCATATTTATGTTATTTTCATGATGTTTGTTATTTGGATAGCATACTCTAAAGACTCAGATGAAGAAGCTGGAAAAAAATTAATTATCTTTTCCATATCTCAGAATTGTTGAGCTAAAGGAGATCACAAGCAATGACGACCGTTAAAACCCTACCTTCAGGCAGTGTAATATCTGAATTCTCCTAGACAAAGAGGGGTCTGTTCCTCTTTTAAAGCTCCCCATGGCCAGAGAACCCACATCTTCCCTCAAAAGTCTGTTTTGATGGATGTCATTGATTGACCTTTTGATCAAGAAGTTCTTTTCTTCTTTGCTTCAAAAATAGGTCTGGCTTCAACCTACATCCATTCCTTCTAGTACTCTGATTGCCTAAATATATAGAAAACAGTTACCCTACATTCCACTCTATAAAATATTCATACATTTCAACCTAGAAAGGTGATCATAGGCTGAGTTATGAAATGTCCCATAATTCTTAATTCAGATTATTATGTGCTAAGATTAAATTTTGCCAATGATTTAATAAAACATGCTTTGAGCAGAGACTTGCTTTCCAGCATGAGACCCAGAAATCATTAAAATAGACTATATATGACTCTTTACATATATTGTCTCTGATCAAAATTTTGTGAGATAAGTGCTGTTATCCTTATTTATAGATGAGGAAACAGACTAAAAGAGACTAAATGACTTGCAAGGAAACCACAACTAATTAATGCATGAGGCACTATTCTAACTCAGATCTTTCTGACTAAGTCCAGCTCTCTCCTCATTGAGTCACCTAGCGGCCTAAGATGTATTTGCATAATGAGACAGTGTTTGAACATTTGAACATCACTGAGTGACAAACTGAATTTCCTCTAAGATGATGTGTGAGTTGTAAAATATGTGCATGTATATTTTAAGAAATGGAATTCTAGATTGCCCATCAATCTGAGATCATGTAATGAAGACATGGCAGACAGAAATAATACCATAAAGAGGCATGCTCACAAATGGAAAAGAATATCCTTGAGAAGTGTTAATTTCAAAAGAATTGTCGTTCCAATTATTCCTGCCCTGTTGAAAACACAGCGTTAGCTTGATTGGCAGGCTTAGTGAAGGAATCTGAAATTTTCATCCTGAAAATCTTTTGAAATACTTGGGGAAATTTCTTCCTTCTGATTGCACAGGGCTTTTAAAATCTTTATTTCAACATATTCCCCAAACTCCAATTACTTTTAAAGTACACAGAGACTCAGGGGATCTATAAAAAGATTAGGAACAAATTAAAAGGTTAGATTGTAGGCTTGTTAAGACATTTAAACTCACTGATTCAATTTATCCAGTTGCATTCTTCCTTCAGAAGTCTGTGACAGTCTGGATTAAATAATCTATTGATTTTGTTTAAATGAAGAATCAATAATCCAAAGAAATTTGATTTTACTTCTGGGAGATGATGATAAGATAGAGATTGATGGGAAAAAATGAACTAGACTCCAAAACATGAAAAAAAAATGTTCTAATTATTAAGCAGGTCCCTGTTATGCAACCAACAATATCTTAGGAGAAGGGGTTATAATTTTCAGATTGCATGGATAGCAAAATTGAATGTGAAATTTACATAGGAGCAGGAATGACTGTCGTAAAAATGGCAAGCTTCAGAACCATACCATCCACAGGAGAAAGGAAAGGTCAGAAAAGGAGGAAGACAGAGTGACAAGAAACACAATTTATCAGATATTTATTTCTTAACTAATAAAGGTGTTCTAACATGAAAGATTCTACAGTGCCATGCCTTTTCAGTCAGTAAAGAGGAAAATTATTTTTAGTTTGTTAAATATCTTCAATTCTTTTGGCAATGGAACAGCCAAGGTCAAATAGATTACAGAAAAAAAATATACTTTTTTCTTCCCTCTCTGCACGAACAGAAGTTTTGCTATCACTGTATCCAGTATTTTGTAATATAACACACATCAATCTATTGCTTCTTCATCAGTGCCTTACATGTTTCTCTATGCAAAGGTCCAATCTTCTTTAAAATATTTATAATAATCTATCTCCCTATCTACCTCTCAATTTAACCTCTAAATATAAACCTTTTCTGACTAACTTCAAAACAAATAAAATTCACACACATTTGAACCCCCCAAAATCCACATTAACACTTGGTTGACTAGAAAGGTTATGAAATAGAAGAAAGTTAGGAGGCAATAGTATTGGAGACATAGGCCCAATAAATGAAAACAAAAACTCACTTACCAGAGCTGAAGATCCCAGAAACTGTGTCCAGAGTTTCAGTGGAAGAGAGATGGGGGATGATGATCCCAAAGCAAAAATAACATAGCATGGAGGCTTGGAGTCTAGCCAAGATAAGAGCCCTAGGAAAACCTTGGATCTGGAGTCTATGTTTTCACTGGAAGGGGGATGAGGATCATGGCACTAAGAGCTGAGGTTTGATGCAGAGATGGATGCCTGAAGAATTTTATAAACTCCTAAAAATTAAAATGTAAAGAACCAGGAAAATCACTTATATAATAACGTTCCTGAGGAGACAAACAACTTTGAAAGCTCTGAGTATGATGATCAGTGACATGACCATCCATGATTGCAAAGGATGGAGGATAAAACATGTTATTGATCTCCCAACAGAGAGCTGGTGGACTGAGAGTGCAGAATGAGACATAAATATTTTATATACAGCCAATGAGAAATTTTGTTTTGTTTGAAGGTGTAAGAAGACTGGAAAATTAGGAAGGCCCCAAGTTAAAAAGGGCTCTAAAAGTTAAATAAAGAATTTTATATTTAATCTTCAAGGTACAACAGAGCCACTATAGTTTATTGAATTACAGAATTAGGTGGTCAGATATTTATTTTGGAAAAACAAATGTGATAGTTGAGTGAAGGGTAACTTGCAGTGAGGAGAGAATTGAGGCAGGAGATGTTGCAGTAGTCTTGAAGTGAGGTGATGAAGGTGGTAGCATTGTCAGAGCAGAGAAGGTGGCATACATGAGAGATGTTACGAAGGTAGAAGTGATAAGACTTGAAAAGTGGTTGTATATGTGGGGTGAGGACAGTGAGGAGTCAAAGATGACTCTGAATTTGTGAGCTTAAATAACTGGGAGAGTGATGGTATTGCAGATAACAAGAAATAATAAAACACAATCAAAAGTGAAAAGTGAAAAAAAACATACAATAAAATATGAAATATCTCATTGGGAAAACAACCATCCTGAAAAATAAATACAGAGGAGATAATTTAACAATTAGTAGACTACCTGAAAGCCATGATCAAAAAATATCCTCTCTCAAGAAATTATCAAAGAAAATTGACCTTATATTTTAGAACAAGCAGATAAAATAGAAATTGGAAGAATCCCCTGATGGCTTCCTGAAAAACTTCCAAAATAAAAACTCCTAAGAATATTATATCCAAATTCCAGAGTTCCCAAGTCAAGGAAAAAATATTGCAGGCAGCCAAAAAGAAGCAATTAAAGTATCATGGAGCCACAGTCAGGATAGAACAAGACTTCACAGCTTCTATGTTAAAAGACCAGAGGGCTTGGAATAAGGTTCTCTGGAGGGCAAAGGACTTAGGATTACCATCAAGAATCATCTACCCAGTAAAATTGAGTATGATCCTTAGAGGGGAAAAATAGATACTCAATGAAATAAATGACTTTCAATCATTCTGAATAGAATTTTGACTTTTAAATACTAGACTCTAGAAGCATAAAAAAGTAAACAGGAAAGGGAAATCATAAGGGACTTAGTAAGCTTAAACTGTTTACATTCCTACATGGGAAGATGATATTTATAACTCATAAGACCTTTCTTATTATTAGGATAGTTAGGAGTATATATAGACAGAAGGCACAGGTATGAGTTGAATGTGAAGGAATGGTATCTAAAAACAGTAAAATTAAGGGGTAAGAAAAAGGAATGCTTTGGGAGAAAAGGAAAGGGATAGGTAAAATGGGGTAAATCATAATACATAAAAGAGACAAGAAAGCTTTTATAGTGGAGGGGAGGATAGGGGAGATGAAAGGGAGTGAGTGAACCTTAGTCTTGACAGAATTGTCTCAAAGAGGGAATAATATACATCCTCAATTGGGTATCGATATCTAGCTTACTTTACAGGAAAGTTGGAGGGGAAGAAATAAAAGAAGGGAAGAGGAGATAGAAAGGAGGACAAATTGGGGAAAATGGTAGTCAAAAGCAAAACACTTTTGAGGAAGGACAGGGTAAAACAAGAGAAAGAAGAGGATAGATAGGGAGGTGAGTATATAGGATAGGAGTGAATACATTTAATAATCATAAATGTGGAGGGGGCGGAGCCAAGATGGCGGAGTAGAAAGACTTACCTATGCTAGGTCCGAACCCACAGCCCATAGATTTCCTGTAAAAAGAACTCCGGACAAATTCTGGAACAGTGGAAGCCACGCAGCAACACAGTGAAGGATATTTCCGTTGCAGAGAGCCCTGAAAAACCGACCACAAAGGTACTCCGGGACGGGAGTGGAGTCCTGTCCTGCCGAGTGCTTCCCTTCCCCCGGCCCGGACCGCGGAGCTCTGCCCGGCCACGCGGCACTGAGAGGAGCCAGCAGACCCAAGGAGGAGTCAGGGACCTGAATCTCCGGGCGGCCACGAAGGTCCCACCACCCACAGACTCACAGGTCAGTGAGAGAGACGGGCTGAGAGGGGAGCAGGGGATCTCTGGGACTCGGAGCTCCTGGGAAGCGGCCCCTGCGGCAGAGGCTGAAGCAGCTCGGCCAGAGACTCCCAGAGTGGGCTGGAGCTCCACCCCAGCTCCACTACAAAGGATCTCTGTATAACCCCCTGAGGGAACTGAGCCTGAGAGGCAGCCCTGCCCCCACCTGAGAACCAGCAGATAAGCTCCCATTGAAGAGCAGTCAGGCCTGCCGCCAAAAGCCCTGAGGCTGGGGAGCAGCATTTGAATCCCAGACCCCAAGCACTAGCTCAGCGGATCTAAACCAGGGGGGTGGAGAGGACTCTAAAAGTCAAGTAACTGGCTAGGAAAATGCCCAGAAAAGGGAAAAAAAC
>CM053771.1:323113302-323155875 GCA_028658325.1 Potorous gilbertii
TTAAAAAATGTAAGTGGAAACATTTATTTCAGAAATAGAAACCATCTTAATTCCCCTCTCTTCTCATTCTCCTATGTGACACAGTGGGTTAAGTGGTGAGCCCAAAGTCAGGAAGACCTGAGTTCAAATTTGACTTCAGTCACTTACTAACTGTGTCACCCTGGGAAAGTAACTTAACGTCTGTCTTTCTCACTTTCGTCAAGGGTAAAACAAGGTTAATTACCTCCTAGGGTGAGGATTAAATGAGACAGTGTTTTTAAAGTATTTAGTATAATGCTGGCATATGGTAACTTAATAAATACTTGTCCTTACTTTCTCTCACCAAGGGCAATATTTCACTCTTGATGACTCCTGCCTTAGTGTTGAAAGAAACACCATGCAGGAATTTAAATTCACCTCCTTCCCTATCCTATCATGACATGGTCAACTCCTGTTGACTTAGGATTTGAAACTGTTCTCTTTGGGCTGTGTCTATGTAACTTCCAGGTAAAGTAAAAGTCTCCAGGTTGTGTCTATGTTTGAAGCTGAATAGTCATGAATCTAGGATTCAGTGACAGAGGGAATTGTCATGGCCTGGATACCATTGGCTCTATTCTCTTTCATCTTCAGCAATTTCCAAACTCTACTGCTATCTGAGGACTATCTACAAACTCCCTGTAAGCTCTTCCATGTGCATACGCTCTCTAAGTATAGCCCCACACAAGAGTATACCTGTAAAATCTTTTCTTTTTTCCTTCCAGAGTAGTCTTTTCCTTCCAAGATCAGTTTAGGTACCAAATCTTCCATGAAGACTTCTCTTATATCCAGTGGATAGTGTTTTGTCCCTGATTTTTGAAAATTCTTATTGTCTCCATTTGTGGCCACATTATACTATTTTGTCTGTGTTTATTTAATATTTACCTTGTAGAATGTAATCTTTCTTAGGGCTAGGACTCTTATGTCTTCTTTTATCACAACACCTGACACAGTATCATATATACAGACACTAATAAATATGAATTGAACTAATTATTTTTCCATTTTGATGAAGTGTTTTAAGATTCTACTTACCACCTGTGTGACCTTATACAAAAGGGTTAAAATTAATAATAGCAGCAATAATATTGCTAATAATTCCAGATATTTACAGAACATTTTAAGAGAAATAGTATGGTGTTGTGGATAGAGGTCAACCCTTGAAATTAGGAAAAATTGGATTCAAGTTCTCTCTCTTACCTACTATGTAACCATAGAAAAGTCACTTAAATTTCTTGTTCCCCTAGTCAACTGTATAAGACTATTGGTTGCATATAGGCATTGATCTGCGTTGATAGAAGGAGTTTACATACTGGAAATTCAACACACAAATAAAATCTCTCTGTGTCTGTCTTTCCGTCTCTGTCTCTGTTTCTGTCTCTGTCTTTCTATCTCTCTCTCTCCCTTGGGCATATGCACACACAAGTACATACACACACACACACGCACACACACACACACACACACACACACACGGTACTTTAAGGTTTACAAAGCACTTACATTATCTGTTTTGAGTTTTAACCCTCACAACAATCCCGTTAAAAGGATAGCATATTTTCTTAATTTTACAAATAAGGAAGTATAGATAACTTAAATAACCACCCCATGGTAACAAAGCTAGTAAATCTTTCAAAAAATTGTCTTTCTCTAAAACTCCTCTCTGCTTCTCAACACCTCTGTTTCTATTGAATGTGTCAATTTCTTTCTTCTCATCTAGAAGCATAACCAGTGGTTTTCTCTGTTCTTTGTAATTGATTGATTTTAAAATCTTCTGAATCTTTTTCCACTATAATTGCCCTCTCTCCACTTATGAAATTTGGGATGGTTGTCTATTGAAAAACCTCTGTGTTCTCTTCTCAGGCATATCTTTCTTTGGTCAACCCATTTTCCACACAGTTCTCAAGGTGACATGCTTTTACCAAATCAATGATACTTTTAAAATACTACCTCCACATCTAAATAAACCTATCTACTTTTCCTTATCCCTATAAGAATAAAAAATAAATAAAAGAAAAATCAGTAAACATTAAGTACCTACTGTGTGGGAAACTGTGTTAGGAGTTAGTCTTATAGACCTGCAAAATGAAATGGTCCCTGCATAAGTTTACATACATAAAATAAATGCAAAATAAATGTATGGTAGTTAGGAAGATCATTAACAGTTGCAGGGATCAGGAAAGATCTTGTGATAAAAGTGATACTTTCCCAGAGCATTGAAGGACATAAAGAATTCTATGAGAAGACAATGTGTTTCAAGTTTATAGAAGCCAATATATCTATTGATTATATAATGATGATATATAATAAGATCCTAGGTCTAGAACTGTAAGGAACCTCATACACCGTCTTATCCAACCCTTCAAGTTACAGATAAGGGATCTGAGACTCGGGATGGATAAGTTATTTGCCAAAAGTCGTGAAAATTATAAATAGCAGAGGTGAGATCTGAATTCAGGTTTTCTGACTCCAAAACCAATAATCTTTCCACAGTGTCTATTCTGAAGGAAACTAGCCATTCAAAGAAGATCCAGACAGACCGATATACTTACTATTCCTTATAGTATTGCTCTCCATATCCATATTCTACTTTTGCGCTGGCAGTCCCTTGAATTTTCTTTCTCCTCACTTCTGACTCCTCAATTTCATGACACGTTAAAAAAAAAACTGAGGAGGGAGAATTTTCCAAGGAGCATCCCGTGAAAAGATGAACACAGTGTGGAATACAGTAAAAGGGGATCAGCAAGCCAGCTAATTTAACTATAGTGTAGAGTGTATGAAGACAGTAATATGCAATAAATGTACAAAATGTGCCATAGCAAGAAAGGAATAGGTTTTAAAGACCAATCAAAGGATACTGTATTTTACCCTACAAGCAATCAGGAGCCACTTAAGCTTCTTGAGCAGGGGAGTGTGCTCTAGGAATACCAACTTGGCAACTTTATATAGAGGAAAGCAGGGAGAGCATTTAGAAGGCAATGGCCCAGGCAAGACCTGATGAGGCCCTTAAGTATAAGAGGGGTATCTGTGAACCTAGAGAAAGAAATGGAAGTGAGAGATATAGTGGAGATGAAATCAAGAAGACAGAAATAATTGTGAGAAATAGTTTTCTATGGTGGAAGAATCTTTTTGGTGGGTTTGCTTAGAGACAACAGTGTAATTTACAAGACTTGTGGCAATATGCACATATGGAGCTCACTTCAGTGTCAAGCATGGATGGACATAATATCAACCAGGATTCTCACTCTTTCCCTGAAAATATGAGCAATGTTTTGGCAGAGTCCAGTCAGAATTGCTGTGGTCTGGATGTACCAGCATAAATAGTTGCAGTGACATATGTTTATACAGCATAAAATCGAATTACATTCTAAAATAATGATATTAAGTGATGAAAAATACTTGTCTTTAAGTTTATTTTGGAGGGTAAGTTTTTGGCAAGATGAGGTGTCTGTTTCAAATAAACAATTTACAAAGGATTTCAATAAAACTAGAAGCCAAATTCCAATGAAGGTCATCACAAAGAGCATGCTAATCATAGCAAATGGCTTGGATTAATTATGTAGATGGTTACATCATTGTGTAGCCTGAAAAATTTCTCCTGTTGGGCAAAAGCTAATGGAGATTTTTTCCAATTTTCCTGGTAATATTTATCCACATAATTATCTACCAAATAGTTAAATTTAATTCAGCATATATTAAGAATCTACAATGTGCAACATTCTAGGGATACAAAAATAAATATCATATGGATATCTATCTCACAAAACTGATACCTTAACAGGGGAAAGAATGTACACAAAATAACTGTGACTAAAAGGAGAGCTAGATAAATGCGAAGGGAATATTCAGATGAAGTTCATTTGAAGGCAGAGCTAATTGATTGACTGACATAAGCTTGCCAGATGGACAACTCAGAGGATGTCTCCCAATCTGTGTCTGGCAGAGAGGGAAACTTGTCATGTGTCTGGTATGTAGGAAGCTTATCGGATCCTTTAAGACTCACATTGGTGGTGTTCTTAGATTTTGTATATTTTGATTATTAAAGTTGGATTTGATGCATTGTATATTTTGATTTTTAAAGTTGGATTTGATGCATTGAGAAATATGTCTAATTAGTGTTTCCATCTAATTATATATGTAATAGTAAATCTTCTGTAAGCATGCATTGTAACATTGCAGAAGCTCATTTCAAGCACCACCTACAATACAAAGCCTTTTCTGATCTCCCTTTCCCTCCTGTTAATACCTTCTCAACTCCCCAATCACCACGTATGTATTTTGTTTATATTTATGTGGGTACATGTTGTCTCTCCCCATTGAAATGGAATTGCTTATGTAAAGTGCTTTGTACTGGTATAGCACTATAGAAATGTTATCTATTCTTATTCTCCTTTCCTTCCTTGCTTCTAGTCCTCCAACTCCTATAGAGTTGATGGCTATTAAACACTTTTCCCTTGAACCTTCTATTTTCCTCTTCCATCTCAGTTGATTCTGTGTCCTTCTGATTTCTGTTTGATTACTTGGACACTGACTTGATACTTGATACTTGATCATGGACTTCCATGTTCTCTATGCTACACAAGTCCTGGCTCTTCACTCAGGCCTTGTGACCCACTATCTGCTATAACACTCCCTCGAATAAGGAGTTACTTCTGTTCAGCGTCAGACCCAGAAACCAGGACTTCACATTCTAAGTCAGTCTAAGAGGAAGTTCATAAAGGTATTTCCAAAGTCAGTATTTTCCATACACTGTCAGTGAACACATTGGTCTCTTCAAAAATCCCTTTTGGGAGTTTATTATTGGTCTGGGAGTTGAGCATCACACTCTAGTAGTTGATAGAAAGCCAATTTCCTGCCTGTTTTATTCACATTTAGCTGCTCATGGAAATAATTTAATGCCCACTACTTTCCCTAAGAACTTCTCATATTAATTACATGATCTTTTAAAGAATAAGAGTCTATAAAAATGACCAAATGATATTCCGTGGCACACATATCCTAACTCATGTCTGAGTCCTATGTGAAATCAAATGATCCCATTTGGCATTTTTGGCCTAACATCAGCTTTAAAATATTGTACATGATAAATATGATCCAGGCTACTTCTAAACTTTTACTTAAAATAATAGTGACAACAGTGATGCAAACAAAGAAGCAAGGAGAAGAAACAAATAATATAATAAAACTAATATTAATCAAGCTAATTTTATATGAGGTCAAAAGCACTTGAAGTTTTTATTAATCAATTTAATACTTTGCATCAGATCTTTTAGAACCTCTATTACCTCTCTTGTGGATGGAATATTTATATGAGAAAATAGAGTATTGGCAGAAATACAGCTGTGTTAAGTGAGACACTTTTACTTCCAGGGTTCATAGGAACTAAAGTATATACATATCACAAAACTAACAAACAAGTACAAATTATCTTGAGTTAAAAAAATGTGTGTGCAATGTGCAGACACAGGTCAACAAAAGAATAAAAGTGAAGAAATGTCTGAAAAATATTCTACCAAAACAACACTTACTTTACCCATGCTCTATAATACTGAGATCATCAGTAGTCTTCCTTCATCTCTCCATGGCTTAAAGTCATAGGGACAGCTAGATGATGCAGTGGATAGAGCACAAGTTCAGGAGTCAGGAGGACCTGAGTTCAAATCTCACTGCAGACACTTGACACTCACTGGCTGTGTGACCTTGGGCAAGCCACTTAACCCCAATTGTCTCATCCCGGCTCATCTCCAGTCATCCTGATGAATCACTGGATTCGTATGGCTCTGGAGGAGAAGTGAGGCTGGTGACCTGCACAGCCCTCCATCACTCAAAAACAAAGTCAAGTGCAAGTCAGGTCATCATTTCTCTGATGGCATGGTCATCTTTGGCAACAAAGGATGAACACACTCACACTTAAAGTCATAAATTGTTGGGGCCAGAATGGATTTAGGAGACCATCTAATCCAACCCTTTAATTTTACAGAGGGGACCCAAGAGAAGTTAAGTGATTTGGCCAAAGGCAGGGTCTCCTGTTTCCTAATCCATATTTTCTTATGTTGTACAATGCTACCACATCTCAGCCACATTAGTTGACGATATCCAGTGGCTCCAACTCCTTAGCTAGTGAAATTATAATTAAATCATGAAGTTGAAAAAATAATCACTCTCTTAAGCTCTAGTTTCGTTTCCAGCCACTTGTGGGACAATTACAGAATTGCACATTAAAGAAAAGAAAGGAACTTAAAAATATGAGACCAAACTCAAAATAAAGAAATAGATTAGCAATCTAAAGACTGAGACTTTGCTGGTAATAGCTTCCTAGAATACAGATTTGGTTTTTTATAACTTTTTGGGTCCAATTAGAGTAATACAGGAACTTTCTGTGGCAAATTAGGATTAGGTAAGTAAAACATTTCACAGGAAAGGGAGCAGTGGAAAGAGAGAAAAGGGAGAAAAGGGGAATATTTGGGAAGCAACTGACAGAATTTGTTCTTATGATAACAAAAGTTCCCTATTCAAAGTCAGGAGACAAGCTAAAGTGAACAAATACTTTTATTATTGTGAAAGAAATCCTTTCAGAAAAAAAAGCAACCTACAGAGTCTTATGCAAAGTCAACAAGTAATTATTATATCAGTGTATAACATCATCCATATCCTGGAATATTTTGTTATATTTTATTTTTCCTTACTTTCAGTCATCAGATCAACAGGTGGTTGGGAGATTTTAACATTGTTAGTCAATCAAGAAGTAATAACTTTTCCCCAACAGTAGCAGATCTGGGATTTGAACCAGGATACTCATTTTTTTGGACCTGAGATTCCAAATTTAATGCTCTTTCCATTGTTCCATGCTATCTCCAGCTTGATGCATCTAAAACCAAACTTCTTTACTTCCCAAACTTCCCTTTTCATTCCTTTATTCTCCTTCATGATATCAGAATTTTAAAAATAACCAATCTTAAAAATCCAAAGTCCCTCCTTGATCCCTCTGACCACCTACATATAGTCCTAGTCATTCTTCTTCCATAGTTTCTTTCTATTCATTTCTTTTCCTTATATCCCACTTTCACTTTTGCTCAGGATTATACTATCTCATTCATAGCCTATGACAATAACCGAACCAATCATTGTGATTCCCAACTCCATTCTCCTGCTACCTGTCTGTGTTATGCTAATGTTCTGAAAATACTTCCAACTCAACCAGGCTCATTGGCATCACATACAGAGGCAGTAAAGGGAAAGAATGCTGAAGTCTGCAAAACCTGAATACAAAAATCACATCTCTGACTCTTACTAGTTGTGGACTCTGGGCAAATCATTTAACTTCTCTGCCCCCTCCATTTCCTCATGTGTAAAATGGATTCCTGCTCTGATTCTATGATAATGTAGCACCAATGCAATATTCATGACTCCTGCAGCAGCCATGAATATCCCAGTATAATTCTGAATCACAAAATACAATAGACTCTCCACATGGAAGATAGAACCAAAACATTTATTCAGACACCTGAAAGCCAAATCCATCATAGTAACAAAAATCTATACACATTATCAATGCAGATGACAACACCCTTCCCAAGCCTTGCCCTGTTAGACTTCCCACAAACCAGTTCCATTAAACAAATCACAAGCAAAGTCTCTCACTCACCCTAGCCAGTTGCCAGCTTACTGCATTCTTCCTAGTTCTAACTCACTTCCTCTCAGCTTTGCTCTAGCTCCACATTTTCCTATCCCACCCTTCCTGCTCCACCCCTTCCTGTTCCATGCATCTTGACTCATGTGACTCAGGCTTCCATGTGACCCAGACAGACCACATGGACTTATTAATTAATGGGAAAGATCATCCCATTTAAATTACCATTACAGATACTAAGTCATGGGAATAAGAAGCAAGATCATTGATAAATTTAGCATGCATGGAGTATGTAGAAACTTGTGATTTGTTTCCCTATAGAAACAGTGCCATAAATGATGGTTAGGTTCCCAAACTAGTCCTCAGAAGCCTCTTTGATCCATGATGTACCTGAGCCATGAAATTAAAAGTACTATTTTACCTATAGAAAAGAACCATTTATGACATTGCTTCTATAGGAAAAATGTATTTGAAAGTTAAACTAGACATGCCTCGAACACAGCCATCTACATTGGTAGCACCCAGGTACAGGGACTTTCTTAGAGTGAGGTTAACTAACTCCAGAGGAGCCAGTAGCTTATAGAATTCTCCACATTTACACAAGGGGGAAAAGAACCCCACATATTTTTAGACTAATTCATCAGGAAATCTGCATTGTTAAGGAAAGGTTTGGGGGAAGAGAAGTTATAGATTTTAACTTGTCCTTTTCTCACCCTTATTCACATCTATGGGTAATTCATAGTTCTAGCATTTGTTCTTTGGAGACTTCTTATAAGTAGCATTTCAGAATTGGTAAGGTCACAAGAGGGAGTACAATTGTTTCTCTCACATTCTGGTTTCCCTACTGTAGTTCCAATATATTGTGGGTCAGCATAAGAAACGAAGTGGGAATTTTTTGGGAGTTTTGTGGAAGCTGCAAATGACAGATGAAAGACAGTAGCTGACACCAAAAGAGTTTAGAAACTCAGTAACGCATAAAATATATGTATAGCATTTTTATTTAACAATGACCTGTATCCCAAAAACAACCCAAATTTTATAATAAAGTACTGTAAACACCCCATAAAAGAAAAAATGCAAGCTTCTTCTTTAGTGTAAAGGAAGGGCCAAAACATTTTACACAGATTTTCCAGATTGTAGGGATACTGATCCCCTAGCACCAAATGTAGAAGGAATAACTGAATATTGTGAAAACAACTTCATTTGAAATAGATTCTGGCTTTGAATACCTGTTTGGTCATTTACCACCTATGTGATGTTGGGCAAGTCACTTTTACTTTTCAGGGGTAAGGCTGGACTGGATGGCTTTTGACATTCTTTCCTCTCTGAATCTGTAACCTTTTATCCTCAGGAGCTTATGATCATAGCTAGATCCTATATGGTCAGGTTCATTTCCTGTGGTCAGCCTACAAAGGCTTAACAAAGAGAAAGTACATATTTCTGACATTAAGTCAGTGAGGAAACTTCATTGGATTAGAATAGTCCAATACTGTAAAGTACTCTCATCTACAAGAAGGGAACCTTGTTTATGCTGTTTTTGATTAAAATATGTCAGAATTTCCCAGATTATAGATGCTTCGCCAGCTCTTTGTGTGATGTCAAAGGACTAGAAACTAAGAGCATGCGTATCAATTGGAATGACTGAACAAATTGTGTCATATAAATGTACTGGAATACTATTTCACCATAAGGAAAAATCAAGGGGATTGTCTCAGAGAAACTTGGGAAGACTTACATGAATGAATATAGAATGAAATGAATAGAACTAGGAGTTCAATTTATACTATCATCACAATATTGCAAAAATGGAGCAGTTTGAAAGAAGTAAGAACTCTGAGTAAGTAATGAATAAAAATGCAGTGCTATTATCCAATGCACTCCCAAGCAATAATTCTCTTTTCTTTGGTCTTCCTTTTGCTAATATAGTTTTAAAATAACAATGATAAACAACAACAATACTAACCAATGGCCTTTTTGTTTTCCTTTGCGTTCCTCTTCAGAATCAGTTCATCAGTCATTTCATGACACATCATGGTCCCTTAAATATAAACAAGACAAAAATGTTTAAATTGAGAAAGCTGCTATTGATGCCGAAGGAACTGAGAGTATTTAGAACAACTTTTGAAAGAATTAAAAGGCACTGATAATGCCAGTGAATATGATAATTTTATTGATGATAAATAAATCTTCTTATAATAGTGCTTCAGCCTTTAACTGAACAACTCTGTAGAAAAGTAGCATCTTATCCACTCTGTTTATGAAAAGGGGAACATGTATTCACTTCAAGAAAGGATAAATTATCAAGAAATGCAGTGTTTTTTAACTGTCTACTGTATGCCAAGCACTGTCATGGGCACTGAAAATACAAATGCAATCAATGAAATGTTCCTCATTGAAAAGAGTACTTTATTTTTTTGGTAGTAGGAATGTAATGCATTTTAGAATCATTTCTATCAAAAAGAGTTGAAACACAATAACAACAAAGTTTAGTACTTAAGAGATTAATTAGGTGTTTTGAAAAATATTTTACTCTCCTCTGTTCTTCACTTTCTGGATAACTGAAGAATCATTTAGTTGTGTTCATTTAGAGGATCATTCAATTTGAAAATTATCAGCTTCCATTCAAATATGAATGTGAGTAACTGTTGTAATATTTATTACATATGTGTTCTAATTAGAAGTAGTTAAAAGTCCAAAACTTTGAAACCTGTGCTTTTTTTTCACTCTTCACTTTTGAATGTATAAATGATGATATCTGAGTGAATTTTTCATTTATGACAGAAGTAGAAAGTACAGTCTTTAGAGAAACAGTAATAAGTCTTTAGGTTTTCTATGAAAGCAATTTTTTAGAGGATGTTTGTATAGTGACCATTTATATTGGATTTTCTTGGACAATGTTCCAAGAGAAAAAAGTATAATTTAACAAGACTGAAAAAGATTATTCATTTTTAGACAATATATTCTAATTTTTCACTTAAAAATACTATTTTAGGTATTTGGGATATACAAACACATTCACTAAACCTGATTTCAACATTTGTGATACCAAGTACAATGTGGTTGTCATATTTTAGAAATCCAGTGTTTAGTGCAAGGCCTTAGAAACCATTTATGAATCCCAGGTGGCTGTGCCAACACACAAATCTGGCTCAATTGGTCTTGAAAGAATTGACTTGGAAGCATACGGAAGGGAAGGAGAACAGATTGTATATAGTTTTGTAGAGTCAACGCTGTTAACTCAAATTCAATATTTCTGTGTCTTTTTATCTCTCTCTCTCTCTCAACCTCTCTTCCTCTTTCTCTGGCCTCATTTTTTTTGTCTCTCCTTTTGTCTCTGTCTCTTTCTCTATCCCTCTCTGTATCTCTGACTCTCTATGGCTCTTTTTTTTCTCTGTTTTTGCCCCTGTCTCTGTCTTTGTCACTGTATCTCTGACTGCGTGACTCTGTCTCTTTGTTTTTCTCTCAAACAAAAACATTGCAATATATTTTTAAGGACAAATGAATAATTTTCTTGGATGTAAGAAACCTTGCTACAGGCAGATTCAGACCAGGTTGTTGCTTGTTGTGGAATTAGGGAGATTAACTGAGAACAGTTAAATTTAAATACTCTAATAAAGAGGTGTAGGGTAAGCTCCTTATTTACACAGCCTTCAGTACTGTTTACAAAGACTGGTCCCCTTGGTATTTCCATGGCATTTGAATTTGCTTTGCTCCACCTAATGAATCAGCTTTAGCTACTAGGCAATCTACCACACAGGTAGCTAAGGCAAAGGGTGAAATAAAAAGAAAGAGACAGACCTCTACTGAATATACTTTGTGTTGTTTAAAAAGTCTGAGAGACATAGCTTCTGAGTAATTTAATCATTTCATTAATAATCCCAACATTTTAACAAAAGGGTGGTTACTTGACCACCTATTTCAGCTCACAATTTATATGCCCTTCAAAGAACAGGTGTTCCTGAGGGGGGAAATCAACTCTCATTGGATAACAATTAATGAGCAAATGAATATTATAGTGAGATGCTGGGCTACATCCTAATGAGGGTCTTGATGTATATGACCTAGACACCCAAGTCTTGGTCAAAGGGAGTTATCAATTTTCATATAACCTGACAAAAAAAACCCCAACACATTATTCTAGACCTATCTGAGCAACCACCATGAGCAGGAAAACACCAATTAATCCAAACTTAGAATTTCTTTTACTGTCTTTGATTAGATCTCAGCCATTCTGGCTGGGTTTGTCTTTCAGAAAGATTTACCACACTGGCTGATTTCTGGATGAGGAAGTAGAAAAAGGGAAAAACTGTGGTTCTGATTCAACAATCAATTATAAATACGAGAGAGAAATAATCACTTCTCACAAACTTACTTTCACAGTTAATAGAAATTGAACTCTAGCTCTTCTTGATACCTATGTGATATTAATCAAGTCATTTATTATCTCTGGGCCTTAGGTTCTTTATCTGTAAAGTGACAACTCCTCTCTACATCCATCATTCTCTTGTATAGGGGTTCACAGTTTTTCTTATGTTATAGACCCAATTGGCGGTCGAATGACCCCTTCTCAGAATAGTGCTTTTAAATACATAAAATAACAGACATAGAATTAAAAAGCAAGTTGGTTATATTGAAATAAAGATGGATTTTTTTCTTTTCATCCAAGTTCATTTTGGAGAGATTCATGGACAGCAGGTTAAGAAACTGCATATTAGAATGTCAGAATTAGAAGGGCCATGAATGATTATCTATATCAAGCCCCTCATTTTTCAGAGATGGAAATTAAGCAGTAATTTGCCGAAGGTGACATAGTCAGTAGGTGGAGGAATTAGAATCATTTTCTACTAAACTGACACAAAAATAATGCTAGGGTTATAAAGTTTGCCAATTCTTACTTTACTTGAATTCCACAACACCCCAATGAAGTTCTGCCAGCATGCCGTATTTGACCTGGGCAATGACCTCCTGGATTTCATCAAGATCTGCTGGTTACTCATCGTCCTGGGTTGCTCATTCTCCTTCACCTCTCATTTGGGGTGGGGAGATTCTATCAAAAGAATATAATTCAGAGGAACCACTCCTTCCCTCCAGCTTTAATGATGCCCATCCTCACCTTCCCAAGACCACTCTTCCCCTTGCCCTACTCTGCCACTGCTTTGTTATAGTATGAGGCTTCCAATTCCTGGGTTCCCTCCCTAGATCCCCCATAGTTTACACACATGCTCAGGTAGATAAGGATTGAAGATGTTGCTGAGAACTTTCTGTCTGTGTCCTCAGGCCTTTGACAAGAGATTGGAAGGGAGATGTAATGGTAATTTAAATGGAAAGCTCTTTCCCATTCATTAATAGGTCCATGTGACTACCTGGGTCACATGGAAGACTGAGTCACATGAATCTAAGTCTTATGGAGCCTGTGGTGGGAGGAGCTTACTGAATGGATGGAACAGAAAGAGGCAGAGCAGGAGCAGAGATGAGAAGAAATTTAGTCAAAGCAGTCAGAGCTAGGAAGGATGCAGGCAAGCAGGCAGCTGGTTCTGTCTTCCATGTGGAGAATTTGTTGTATTTTGCAATTCAGAATGGAGCTGGGATGGTCTTGCTTGCTGTAGGCACTGCGAATATTGTGTTGCTGCTATAAGTGGTAGCAGGAACCTTGGGTTAGCCCCTAGGAGAGAAGAAACCTCCTCCCAGCTTCCAGGTTGCAGGACCTTGGGCCTTACTCACTTCATCCTGGAAGATAGGCGTTAACCTCAACCTCCCCCTTGTTTGAAGTTAAGCTGAAGCTGAGGTCACTATTATGGTTCCTTATCACCCGGCTTCTGTCCTGGTCTTATGGTCCTCTGTCTCACAGGCCTGAGCAGTTGGAGGACTGCAAGATTCAGAGCTTCAGCTTCTGAGACACCCCAGTGCCAGGCACAGAGGCTGGAAGGAGGCTGAACTGCAGCCTGGGGTTTTGGGACAGCACTTGGGCCTGGGAATGAATGGCAGTGGGATCCCAACTCTGGTGCTGGGAAGAGCCCCTCCACCCAGGTCTTTGCTTCTCTCTCATTCCTGTGTTTGCAGACATTTGGAGTAAAAATACAGGTTTTTGGAAGACCTTTAGAAAATTTTTGTTCAGTTGTGTCTGACTCTTTGTGATCCTATTTGGGGTTTTCTTTGAGTGGTTTCCTTCTCCAGATCATTTAACAGACGAGGAAACTGAGGCTGAGAGGGGTTAAGTCATTTGCCCAGAGTCTCATAGTTATTAAGCATCTGGGAAAGGATTTCAATTCGGGTCTTTTTGACTCAAAATTTAGTTGTGTTATCCCATGTGTCATCTAGCTGTCTACACACTCACACTGTCTTGGGACTTCATCATTCCAAAGTACTTGGGTATTTCAGGAAAAAGCAAACAAACAACAATAATGGCCAAAAAAAAAGTATTTGCTTAGAGTTGTGCAACCATACTCGTGGTTGAAAAATGGAGAAATGTTTATAGAAGCCTCAGTTTTACGTTTTCTTCTGTATTTTGCTGCTAACACTTATGCAATTCTCTTCTTCAGCAGATGGATACTTTCCCCTCATTTACCACATACACGGTGGAACAACATTACCATTTTCCCTTGTAGGGGAAACACGGGAAACAAGGCACTATTTATATTATCATTACGTACCCTAATCTCTATATTTTCCTGTTATACTTCTTAAACATACATTTGAAGTGAATTCTATTGCTTATGTCCATTCACATACAGAAAAAAGACAAGAGTCTTTTAAACTGAGAATGCAAATGAATGACAAGTATGGGTGGTGTGGCTTAGTAATGACATGTCATGAATGCTGTACTGTGTGAAGATTTGTTTGGCCTAACAGTGTGTGGAAAAGGTCTTGTCATGCCTAATTGGTAAAGCTGCTAAAAGTTCTGTCAAGAAGAAGTGTTTTAACTTTATAGAAAACATAGAAAGAATTAATCTTCTGAAAGATTCACAGCCTGGTTTATAGCGACCTTTTTCAGGGTGATAAATAAAGCTGGTTTCCAGACTGGTATAATAGCCAAAATAGGCAAAGATGAAAAATCTCGCAATAGAATATCAAAAGGCAGCTGTTAATATCCACCCACTTGGCATAACAGAACGGTTCAGATCTCTAATGAGGATGATGGAGAGATTTTAAAAAGAAGAAGAAGAATCACTAAAGGCTAAGAGTTGGATCTAGATTGGAGAAATTCATAAAAAAGTAATTTTGTTTTGGGGATTAAATGATTTTGAGGAAAGGATCAAGAAATGAAAGAAAAGGCAGTTTGGGAAGAGGATGGAACAGGGTTATGCAAAATGGAGAATCAGGGAGGTAATACCCCAAAGTTCACATAGACACCTTGGGATACTTAAATAAGTGATTGAAATGTTTTAAGATCTGGCCATCATGAGTTTATACTAATTTAGATGCCGAAGCTACTGCAGACAATAAGCAGATCTGGTAAAAAAGCAAGAAAAACACTATACTTAGGACCTTGCCTGATCCCTTCTAATGCTAGTGCTTTTGGTCTAAATTATGATCTGTTTAAACTGTCAATCTTGCATGTGCAAAATTATTTGTATGCTGTTTTCCCAGATACACTGAGGTAGCTCTTGAGGTGATGAACAATGTTTTCATCTTTCTTCTTGTAAACAATGCTTAATAATATGACTGGTCTATATGGGCAATTCTTAATAAATGCTGGTTGACCAACTGGCCAATTAAAAAGCTAACTGATTTAAAGTTATATTATAAATATTACAATTATTTTGTGATTAAAAAAACACCTCATTATGAACTGAATGCTGCCAAAAATATGCTGTGACTAAGTAGTTTCTACATATTTTAAAATCTGTGTTGCTGTGTCTCCTATTGACCAAAGACTATACCATCTTGATTCATTTTTTGAATAATCTCTAGCATAGGACCATATTTGTACATAATACAAAATATTTGAGTGATTAATGAGCCAGAGGCTTCAAGTTTCATTTCTATTCAACACTACCTACTTTTACCTGACTTTGGTTCTCAGTGCTATGAAACAGAATCTCTTTGTATTTCCCAATGTCTTCAGCTGAATGCGCTTACTTTTAAATGTATGGAAATTCTTATTCCTTCCTATATGCTGAGTATCCTTTTTCTTCTCTCTAAAACTCATCCCATTTTTCTGCTCCTACATACCTGTGTGACATTGGATAATTAATTTAAGTTCTCTGGGCTTCACTTTCCTCATTTGTAATGTGGGAGAGGGGATTGGTAGATAGACTGGATAGCTTTTGAAGTTCCTTCCAATTTCAAATCTAGATCTATATAAAATATATATTCAGAAAATTCCCAGTGACGGGAACCCCACCCATTCTACTTTTGAACAGGATTAATAGTTTAAAAGGTTTTTTTTCCCTTTATGTTGCACTGCCTCCTTCTAGTTTTCTTGATCTTTGGTCTCCCTCCATGGGTCAAGCAAAGAAAGTCTAGTTTAGGGGTGGGGGACCTATAGCCTCAAAGCTACATATGGCCTTCTAGGTCCTTGGGTGTAAACTTTTCACTGAGATCAAGTTTTGCAGAAAAAAATCATTTTATTAATGGAATTTGTTCTCTGAAGTTTGAATTCAGTCAAAGGGCTGCACTTGAGGATCCAGAGGGCTACATGTGGCCCTTAGGTTCCCCAGCCCTGGTCTGGTCCCTTTTTCATAGGACATCCTTTCAAATATTTAATTATAGCAAACATTCTCCCTATATTCTATTTTCTTACTAAGTCAGTGATACTTATTCATATTTATTTCATTAGCTTTCCAATACAACATGAGTCCTCTTTACCAGGTAAAACATCCCCAGCTGTTAACTAATCTTTTCTATACATGCTATTGATTTTAATATCACCATCCTACTTAATCTCTTCTCTATAAATATTTCCTCCAATATTTGGGAGTCAGAAATTGACATTATAGTCTATATGTGGTCAGATGAGGGCAGTAAGCAGATGTGCTACCATCTCTGTCATTGTAGATGCTATCCTCATTCTAGAGGTTGTCTAGGTTGGCACTAAATTTTTGACCACCTTGACTCCTTATGGTTTCTCACTGAAGCTTTGATCAACAAAATCTCCTCTGCCTATATCTTCTAGCCATATCTTCCTAGTGCTGAACCTGTGTCACTGATTTTTGGAATTCAATTGAGGAATGTTAGATTTATCCTCATTCAGTTTTAAGATTTTGCCCAACTTGCGAGCCATTTAAGTAAGTTGGAATTGCAATTTCACTTAAGATCTTTACTATTTTCATTACTACCATCATCACCCTGGTTAGTACTGCTGCTACTACTACTACTATTACTTAACATCTCTATAGTGCTTTAAATTTTATAAAACACTTTATACATGAATATTTTTGAAACTACTACTGACATTACTCACATGATATAATGCTTTGTAGTTCATAGAACATTTTCCTTAAAACAACACAGTGAAATAAGTGGTAAAATGCCCAATTTTACAAATGAGAAAACTGAGATAGAACAAAGCTAAATAACTTGCCCCATTCCATAAATCAACAATATTTATTAAATACATACTATTTGCAAGAACTAGCTAAGTGCTAGCACAGAAAGGCAAAACTGAAAGAGTCCCTGCCCTCAAAGAGAGCAGAAGCAAAGCAAGTCACTTAACCTATCTAAGCCTGTTTCCTGAGGATCAACATAAGTAATGTTGATACTCATATGAAAAGTTATTTTGAAGAAAATACTGTGTAAACCTCAAAGTAATCTATAAATACCAGTTATTCAAATAATTTGATAAATTAATTTTAAAAATAGTAGTAAGATTTTAGTCCACATAATCTGCATATAGCACAGTAAAGTTTTAGTAACTATACCATAGTGGATTGAAGTTGAAATAGTAGATTCTGCCCTGAAAAAAATATATGAGATATGATTTGCCCTTTCACACATATTTCTTACACGTAAATCCCTTCTCTGTGATTTCTATATGTACTTATTTTCCCCATTGTTGATCATAGACATAGAGCTAAAAGGATAGTAAGGTAAGGGATCTAAAAGCCATCCTATAAGTCATCTTAACACTCTCATTTTATGGAAGAAGAAATGGAGTCCTAAAACATTTCAGTGATTTATACAAGGTAATACACAGTGAGTGTTTCTGTTTTCTATGCCACCAAAATTATAAATATATTCATTGCTTATGGATAAGCTATAATGACATAATAAAAATGAGAATATTACTAAAGTCGGTCTAGTTTTAATGTCATAATATTTCAAATTTATAAAACTCACTTAATGGAATTAAAAAAAATGTCAAGATCTAAAAGAAGGAGGGTGGAGACAAGATGGTGGAGTAGAAACAAGGACCTGTTAGAGTTCTTCCCCCAAATCCCTCAAAAAATCTGTAAAAATGACTCTAAACAAATTGTAGAGCAACAGAAGCCACAAAATGACAGAGTGAAGCAAATTTCCAGCTCAAGACAATCGGGAAGGACAAAAAGAAGGCTTTATCATACTGGGCTGGGAATGAGAGCAATTCAGTGTGGGTCACACCAGGGAAAACAGAGCTGGAGCAGACCATAAGAGACTGAATTGTTGGTGGCTGCTGTGGTTCCTAGACTTCTCAAACCACACATGCCAAAGACCAACTCTAAAGTCACTTGACTGAGAGGGCAGTTGGTACAACCACAGCCCCAACCCCAACCATAGACCAGTCCCCAGACCCAGGGTGGCAGCAGCCACTGCTAAAGCAGAGGATGCTTCTGGAACCCTTAACTTAACAGAGAACTCAAAAGTCAAGTAATTGACTGGGAAAATGAGCAACTGTGGAAAAAAGAAACAGATTACAGATTCTTACTTTCTCAGTGAAAAGGTATTTTCTTACATCATTGATGAAAGGGAAGATTAAAAAAATACAACCAGAAGAAGACAACAAAGTCAAAGCTCCTGCATTGTAAGCCTCCAAGAAAAAATATGAATTGGTCTCAGGTCATGGAAGAGCTCAGAAAGGATTTTCAAAATCAAATGAGAGAAGTGGAAGAAAAATTGGGAAGAAAATTGAGAGTGATGCAAGAAGATCATGAAAAACAGTTCAACAGATTGCTAAAGGAGACACAAAAATAACACATTTAAAATGAGATTAATCCAAATGGGAAAAGATGCAAAAAACAGTCAGTGTGGAGAAGGATGCCTTAAAAAGCAGAATGGGCAAATGGAAAAGAGGGTCAAAAGTTTACTAAATAAAATAATTCCTTAAAAATTAGAATGGAGCAAATGGAAGTTAATAACTTTATGAAAAATCAAGAAATTATAAAGCAAAAATGAAAGAATGAAAAAAGCAGAAGAAAATATGAAGTGTTTCATTGTAAAAGCTACTGACCTGAAAAATGGATCGGGGAGAGATAATTTAAAAATTATGGGACTACATGAAAGCCATGATCAAAAAATGAGCATAGACATTATCTTTCAAGAACTTATCAAGGATATCTGCCCTTATATTCTAGAATCAGAGGGTAAAATAGAAATGGAAGAAATCCACCAATAACCACCTGAAAGAGATCACAAAAGGAAAAATCCTAGAAGTATTGTAGCCAAATTCCAGAGTCCCCAGATCAAAGAGAAGATAATACAAGCAGCCAAAAAGAAATAATTCAAGTTCTGTGGAAACACAATCAAGATAACAGTAGAAACACAATCAGGATAACAGAAGATTTAGCAACTTCTACATTTAGGGATCAGAGGGCTTGAAATATGATATTCCAGAGGTCAAAGGAGCTAGGAATAAAACCAAGAATTACCTACCCAGCAAAACCGAGTATAATACTTCAGGGGAAAAATGGAATTTCAATGAAATAGAGGACTTCCAAGCATTCTTGTTAAAAAGACCAGAGCTGAATAGAAAATTTGACTTTCAAACATAAGAATCAAGAGAAGCAAGAAGAGGTAAACAGGAAAGAGAAACATAAGGGACTTACTGAATTTGCATTGTTTACATTCCTACATGAAAAGATGGTGTTTGTAACTGAAGAGACCTTCTCAATATTAGGATAGTTGGAGAGAAATCTATATCTATGTCTAGATCTATATCTATACCTATACCTATATCTATCTATCGGTATATATATATATATATATATATATATATATATATATATATATATATATATATATATGTATGTATGTATGTATTTATGTATGTATGTAGAGAGAGAGAGAGACAGAGAGAGAGAGAGGGAGAGAGAAAGAGAGACAGAGAGAGAAAGAGAGAAAGTGAGAGAGATTGAGATAGAGCACACAGGGTGAGCTGAGTATGAAGGAACGATATCTCAAAAATAAAGTGAAGTATTAAGAAAATGTACTTGGAGAAAGAGAAAGGGAGAGGTGGAATTTAGCAAATCATATCACATAAAAGAGACAAGAAAGAGCTTTGCAATGGTGAGGAAGAAGGGGAAAGTGAGAGGGAATAAGTGAGCCTTATTTTCACAAAATTTAGCTTCAGGAGGAAATAACATAGATGGTCATTTGGATATCTTATCCTACAGGAAAGCAGTGGAGAAGGGAATAAGAGATGGGAAATAATAGAAGGGATGGCAGATTTGAGGAAGGTGTAATAGGAAACAATCACAGTGAAAGACAGAATAGAAATAGAGAGTAGGACAGGATTTTGCAACATTACTATTTTAAAAGTGTCTTGAATGACTACATAAGTAAAACCTATATTGAGTGGCTTGCCTTCTCGATGAAGGGGGAGGGAGGGAGAGAATGTGGAACTCAAGACTTTAAAAATGAATGTTAAAATTGTTTTTACATGCAACTAAGAAATAGGATATATAGACAATGGAATATAGAAATCTATCTTACCCTACAGGAAAATAGAAGAGAAGGGAATAAGTAGGGAGTGGGGAATAGGGCAAAAAGGGAGGGCTGGTCAGAGGAAAGGGTAATAAGAATACATGCTGTCCCAGGGTGAGGTGAGAGGCAATAAGAAGAAAATTTGAAATTCAAAATTTTGTTGAAGTGAATGTTGAAAATGGAAAATAAATACATATACTTTTGAAAAAGAATCTTGGAACTTCTGAGAACCAAGATGGCAGAGTGATCAGAATATGCTCTACCCCTCCCCTTGTTGACCTTGAAAAACCCATAAAATATTTCCCCAGGAAAAATCCTGGAACAGTGGAATCATTTGAAGGGGCAAACAGTCTCTTAGCTCGTAAGGCTAGGAAAATTGCAAAGACGGTCTAACTTATTGTGACTGAAGGGAACCTGTGCAGGACTGGAGCTGTCCTAAACAACCCCACCTCAGCCTCAACAAACCAGGAGGAGATCCTGAGCCCCAGGGCCTCCATCACCTCAGCACCCCTGGGGAATTAGGAAGACACGAACATTCTTGTGCTTTAGCTCAGCAGAGGAGTCCTCTTGTGGTCAGACTACTCCTCCCCTACCTGTAATGAAACTAACTCCAGGGTAACTCCAGGGAAACCAAGAAAGACTTCATCTGGCCTCTGTTTTCTCACATCATACAGCTCAGCACCAGGGAAGCTACAGTATTTTTGCTTCTAGCTGAAAGAATCAGAGGCCACAAAATACAAAGCCTCATGTTCTAGGTATAAGAAGTGTGGGACAGAGCTTCCTGTGCCCCAGATGTAGAAATCTACTTTAAAAACCAGGAAAAGGGTGATAATTATGAGTAAGAAGCAAACCAGAAAACACTATAGAACCTTTGTGTGGGACAAAGACCAAAGCATGAATACCAAAGATGTCATCACTGAGACCTGGACTCCTATATGAAACTGCAGATGGGAATATGAACTGGTCTCAAGGTGAAAGACTACTTGGGAGAGTGCAAGAAGGATTTTAAAAGTCAAATTAGAGAAATAGAAGAAAAAAGACCAATGATTTTAAAAATATGAAAAAAATATTCATTGAAGAGAACAGCTCTTAAAAAGTAAAATTGGCTAAATGGAAAAGGAAGTATAAAACCTAACTGGAGAAAATAACTCCTTAAAAGGAACAATTGGACCGATGGAAAAGCAGATGCAAAAGTTAACTGAAGGAAACAATTTGACAAAAAATAGAATTAGGCATGTAGAAGGTAATGACTCTATGAGACATCAAGAATCAGTCAAACAGAATCAAAAGAATGAAAAGATGGAAGAAAATGAAAAATATCTAATTGGAAAAACGACTGACCTGGAAAAAAGATCCAGGAGAGAAAATCTAAGAATTATTGGTCTACCATAAAGCCACGATGAAGAAAAGAGTCAGGACAATATCTTCCAAGAAATCATCAAGGAAAACTGCCCAGAATTTTAGATCCAGAGGGCAAAATAGTCATCAAAAGAATTCATCATTCATTTCCTGAAGGGGACCCTAAACAAAAACATCAAGCAATATTGTTGCCAAATTCCAGAACTATAAAGTGAAGGAGAAAATACTTCAGGCAGACAGAAAGAAACAATTCAAATATCTAGGAACAGGATCACACAGAACCTTGCAGATTCTGTATTAAAATATCGAAGGGATTGGAATATGATATTCTGTAAGGCAAAGGTGCTGGGACTACAAACAAGAATCATTTACCCAGGAAAGTTGATTATAAGTAAGGCAAGGAGGTGGAAATTCAATAAAATAAGAGATTTCCAGAACTTCTTGATCAAAAGACCAGAACTCAAAAGAAAATTTGATCTTCAAACACAAATGTCAAGAGAAGCATAGAAAGGTAAATGGGGAAAAAAAACTTGTTATTTAATATGGGCAAAATGTTTAAATCCCTATAAGGGAAGATAATACTTCTTAATCATATATGTACTTTATTTATGTTATATAAATATGTATATGTAAATTTGTTTTATAAATATATAAATATATGTTTATCTAATATATAAATATTATATATGGATATGCAATATATAAAAATATGTATGTAAATTTATATATAAATATATTATATGTCATATATGTCTCTATATATTATGATATATAGATGATATATACATAGAGGGAGTGAGTATAAAGTAAATGATGTGATGATGAAAAATGTGATTTAAGGGTGCAAAGGGATTGTAATGGGAGATGTGAAAAGGAGGAGACAGAAAAAGGTAAATTATATCACAGGAAGGACATAAAAATATATTACAGCAGAGGGAAAGAGGGGAATGAGATGAGCGTTGTTTGAGATTTAATCTTATCTTTAATCTTATCTGATTTGGTTCATGGAGGGAACAGCAAATTCTGTTAAGTATAGAAATCTAACTAACTCTATGAACAGTAGGAAGGGAAGGGAGAAAGAAAAGGGAGAGGAGACTAAAAGGGAAGGAAGAAGTAGTAAGAAAAAAGGGGAGTAAATGGGAGGGGGGATCGAAAGAAGGGAGGAAAAACTGAGGGAGGTGGTGGTCAAAAATTGAAACTCTATTGTGAAGGCAAAGGAAAAACTAAAAGCATAAATGGGGGGAAGGAGGACAGAGGGAAAGACATAGAGAGTAATCATAAATGTGGATGTGAATGGGATGAATTCTCCCCAAAAATGGAGAAGGATAGCAAAATATATTAAAAACCCTAATCCAATAATACATTGTTTACAAGAAGCACATTTGAAATGGGGAGATACACACAGGGTAAAGGTAAAAGGTTAGAGTAGAATATATTGTGCTTCAGCTGATGTAAAAAAATCAGGGGTAGCAATCCTAATCACAGACAAGGCAAAAGCAGAAATTGATCTAATCAAAAGAGATAAGGAAGGAAACTATATCTTCCTAAATGGTACCATAGAAAACTGTACCATACTATATATTTGCTAAACATATATGCTCCAAGTTGTATAGCATCCACATTCTTAGAGGAGAAGTTAAGGGAGTTACAGGAAGAAATAAATGGCAAAACTATACTAGGGGGGGACATCAACCTTCCCCTTCTCTGAACTTGATAAATCTAACCTCAAAATAAACAAGAAAGAAGGAGGTGAATAAAATTCTGGGTAAGATAGATATGATAGAACTCTGGAGGAAATTGAATGAGGATAGAAAGAACATACCTTTTTCTCAGCAGTATATGCACATGTACAAAAACTGAATATGTACTGGGTCATAAGAACCTCCCAATATAGTGCAGAAAGGCAGAGAGAGGCAATGTATCCTTCTCAGATCATAATGAAATAAAAATTATACATAATAAAAGGCCACAGAAAGATAAACAAAAAGTTAACTGGAAACTAAATAATATAATCCTAAAGAATGAGTGGGATAAACAGCAAATCATAGAAATAATCAACAACTTCATTCAAGAGAATGACAATAATGAGACAACCTACCAAATCTTATAGCATACTGCAAAAGCAGTTCTTAGGGGAAGCTTTATATCTTTGAATGCCTACATTAATAAAATAAATAAAGAGAATATCAATGAATTAGGCATGCAGCTGAAAAAGTTAGAAAAAAACAAATAGAAAATCCCCAAGTAAATACCAAATTAGAAATACTGAAAGCCACAAGAGAGATTAATAAAATTGAAATTAAGAAAATTATTAAACTAGTAAATAAAACTAAGAGTTATCTTTATGAGAAAAGCAATAAAATTGATAAACCTTTGGTCAATTTGATTAAAAAAAGAAGGAAACCAAATCATCAATATCAGGAATGAAAAGGGTGAAATAATCTCCAATGAGGAGAAAATTAAAACAATAATTAGAAATTACTTTGCTCAACTGTATGTCCATAAATTTGATGTCTAAATGAGATGAATGATTATTTTTAAAAATATACATCAGCAGATTAACAGAATTAACAGATTAACATAAGAGGAAGCTGAATACTTAGATAATCTCATCTCAGAATAAGAAATTGAACAAGCCATCAAGGAATTCCTTAGGAAAAAATCTCCAAGGCCAGATAGATTTACAAGTGAATTCTATCAAACATTTAAAGAACAGTTAATTCAAATACTACATAGACTATTGTGGAAAATCAGGGAAGAAGGAGTCTTACCAAATTCTTCTTATGATACAATTATGGTTTTGATACCTAAAACAGGAAGAGCCAAAGCAGAGAAAGAAAATTATAGACCAATTTCTCTAATTAATATAGATGCAAAAATTTTAAATAAGATATTAGCATAAAGAATACAACAACTTATCATGACAAGAATACATTATGATCAGGTAGGATTCATACTAGGAATGCAGGGCTGGTTCAATATTAGGAAAACTATTAGCGTTATTGATCAGATCAACAAGAAAACTAACAGAAACCACATGATTATCTCAACAGATGCAGAGAAAGCTTTTGACAAAACACAAACCAATTCTTAGTGAAAACTCTGGAGAGTATAGGAATAAATGGAGCTTTCCATAAAATAATAAGCAGTATATTCCTAAAATCATTAGCAAGCATTATATACAATGGGGATAAGATAGATGCACTTCCAATAAGATCAAGAGTGAAACAAGTGTATCCATTATCAACACTGTCACTCAATATGGTATTAGAAAGTTTAGTTTTAGCAATAAGAGAAGAAAAAATGTAGGAATTAGAATAGACAAAGAAGAAACCAAGTTATTACTCTGTGCAGATGATATGATGATGTACTTAGAGAATCCCTGAGAATCAAATAAAAAACTACTTCAAATAATAAACAACTTTGGCAAAGTTGAAGATTGCAAAATAAACCCACATAAATTATCTGCATTTCTATGTATTATTAAAAAAGTTCTACAGCAATATGTAGAAAGAGAAAGACTATTTAAAGTTATGATAGACACTGTAAAATATATGGGAGTCTATTTTCCAAAACAAATTCAAAGACTATATGGACACATTTACAAAACACTTTTCACACAAATAAAGTCAAATCTAAGTAAGTGGAAAAACATCAGTTGCTTATGGGTAGACCAAGCTAATATAATAAAAATGACAATTCTACCTAAATTAGTTTACTTATTCAACACCATACCAATCAAACTACCAGATAATTATTTCCTAGAGCTGAAAATTAATGTCAAAATTCTTCTGGAAGAACAAAAGTTCCTGAATATCAAGGGAACTCATCTAAAGATATGCTAGGGAAGGTGGCCTAGCCCTACCAAATCTCGAGTTGTATTACAAAGCTGTATTCATCAAAACCACTTGGTACTGGCTTAGAAACAGAGGGGTGGACTAGTAGAATATGTTAGGTCCTCAAGACACAGTAGTCAATGAATATAGCAATTTACTGTTTGATAAACCCAAGGACTCTAGTTTCTGGGATAAGAACTCACTGTTTGACAAAAATTGCTGGGAAAACTGGATAACCATGTGGAGAAAACTGGGTATAGACCAATGCCTGACACCGTACACAAGAATAAATTCTAAATGGATTTATGACATAGGTAAAAAGATTGATACTATAAACAAATTTCAGGAGCAAGGAATAATTTATTTCTCAGATTTATGGAGAGAGGAGAAATTTTTGACCAAATAAGAGATAGAGAACATTATAAAGTGAAAATTGAATACTTTTCATTACATTAAATTGAAAAGTTTTTGCCCAAACAAACCCAATGCAACCAAGATTAGGAGGGAAGCAGAAAACTGGGAAAGAATTTTTGCAACTAGTATTTGTGATAAAGACCTCATTTCAAAAATATATAGAAAGCTGAATCAAATGTACAACAATACATATCATTCCCTATTGATAAATGATCAAAGAATATGAAAAGGCAGTATTCAGAGGAAGAAATTAAAGCTATCCTCAGTCATATGAAAAATGCTCTAAATCACTATTGATTAGAAAGATGCAAATCAAAACAACTCTAAGGTACCTCATCACACCTATCATGTTGCCTTACATGAGAAAACAGGAAGATGATAAGTGTTGTAGAAGATGTGGGAGAGTTGGAACACTAATTTATTGTGCTGATCCAACCATTCTGGAGAGTAATTTGGAACTATTCCCAAAGGGCTACAAAAATGTGCATACCCTTTGACCCAGCAATACCACTTCTAGGACTGTATCTCAAAGATATCATAAAAATGGGAAATGGTCCCACATGTACTAAAATATTTATAGCAACTCTCTTTGTGGTGGACAAAAATTAGAAATCAAGAGGATGCCCATCAATTGGAGAATGACTAAACAAGTTGTGGTATATGAATGTAATAGAAAACTATTCTGCCATAAGAAATGATAAATAGGAAGACTTCAGAGAGACCTGAAAAGACTTATATGAACTGATGCTGAGTGAAAGGATCGAACCAAGAGAACTTTATACACAGGAACAGCCACAGTGAGGAATTTTTCTGGTAGATTTAGTCCTTCATAGCAATGCAAAGACCTAAAAAATTTCCAGTGGACTTTGAGGTAAAATGCCTTCCACATTCAGAGAAAGAACTATTCAGTTGGATCACGGAATGAATCAGACTGTTTTCTTTTTTATAATGTTTTGTTTTGTTTTATGGTTTCTTCCATTCGTTTTAATTCTTCTATTCAACATGACTAAGATGAAAATGTATTTAATGCTATCTTGAGGAGGGAGTGGAAAAATATCTGAGATATATGAAGTTGATTCCAGAACACTGAAAACAAATAAAATAATTTTTAAAAAAGAATCTTTAGGGAAATAATGACAAAAATATTGTAGTGAAGGGGCAACAGTTTGCTAAATCTCAAATTATATATAGCACTACTTTAGCAATTATCAAATCTACAATTTACTTCAATAATTCAATGTTCTATACACCCAAGAACACAAACTACTTGTGCAAAAAAATCTGTTTGACAAAAATTGCTGGGAAAACTAAAGTAGTCTGGCAGAAATTAAAATTAGAGTGATAATTTCTACCACGAACCACAATGAATTTGAAAGGAATATGCAACCTAAATATAAAACGTCATTTTTTAAAAAGAGGGTAGAAGGAAGTAGCTGGTGCATCTGTGGCTGGGGAGAATCTTTAATGAAATAAGGGATAGAAATTATTCAAATGACAATTGCAATTATATCAAAGTAAAAAGCTTTTTCAGGTTCAAAACCAAAGTACTACTAATAAGAAGAGGATCTCTTGAGTGGGGCTTTTTGTGATAAATATACTTTAAGTTCTGATATTGAAGAGATGTAGGGAAAATGTAAATATACCTAATGATAACCATGCTTCTATTAACAAATGATCAAAAGATATAATTAGGCAATTTTAAGAAGAAATGCAATCTGTTGGAAATTGTATGAAATCATATATTCAAAACCATTAATTATAAGTGAAATGAAAATTAAAAACAACTCATATTTCAAAGTTGGCAAAAATTAGAAGGGCTATGAAAAGGCAGACAGTCTCACCACTCTGGAAAAAAAAGTTACTGGAAAAGTCAGCAGAAAGCACACCATTTGATGCAAAGATGCTATTCTAGAAATGTAACAAAAGGATTTTAAAGACAAAGGGAAGAGATACATAAATATAAAAAATATTTAAAATAGCCCTTTTTTACTTAGATAAGAACAGGGGTCAAAATGTATCCTCATCAAATGTAGAATAACTGAGCTAAACATAATAATGTAATATAGTATTATTTCCCTAAAGGAAACCAATTGTGAAGATTTCTGAGAAACTTGGGGAAAATGATAGGACCTGAAGTAGAATGAAGAAAAGAGAACAGCTTACATTGTGGCCACAGCCATGTAAGGAAAACAGCAATGAAAGACATCAGAATTCTGGTCATTACAGTGATCAATTGGCTAGTGAGCAGAGACCATTAAGGGCGGCCTCGCTCCACTTATGAGAGAATGTGAAAAAGAGAGGAACTTTTGAAAGAGATGACGAACAATGCTTGAAACAAAGTATATTTTGTTTAACAAACTGCATTGCTTACCTAAAATTCTGTATTGCAAAGGAGATTATTGTTATAAGTTTGTGTGGTAGGGTGGAGGTAATTGGTGAGAGGGATTAGCAATATTAAAAGAAAAGAGTATGTTCCTGCCCCCAAAATTATTTGTTATCAGTTTTCAACAATCACTTCCATAAGTTCCAAATTTTCTCTTCCTGCCTTTCCCCTCCCTCCCCAAGACAGCACGCAATCTTATATGCGTTCTACACATACGTTCTTATTAAAAATATTTTTCATCAAGAGTTTTTTGGAAATGTTGTAGGTCCTTGCATTGGTGTGAAGGATTAAGTATCAAAAACTGCCCTAGAACACTGGGGTTGTTTCTTTGTATGTTCTCTTGGCTCTGCTCACTTCACTCAGCATCAGTTCATGTAGGTCATTCTGAGTTTTTCTGTTAGTTATTTCAATAAAATAGTATTCCAAGTTATTTCAATAAAATAGTATTCCATTACATTTATATACCACAACTTGTTCAGCCATTCCCCAATTGATGGGTGTCCCCTTGATTTCCAGTTCTTGACTACCACAGAAAGAGCTTCTATAAATATTTTTCTACATGTGGGTCCTTTCCCCACTTTTATATTCCCTTTGGGATACAGCCCTAGAAGTAGTTTTTAGAGTATTTTTTTTAAGAAAGAAATTCATTGTTAAGGGGAAAAAAGATCTGTTGATTGAAATAGCAAAAAAGAGGAATGATCACTGGATTTCCCACATGTTCCATTGATATCCATGAAGTACAAAGAGAATGATAAGGTGACTCCCATGAGTGAACCTCTAGTTTTCAGATTTCTATTAATCAATAAACATTTATTAAATGTTTTCTCTATGCTAGACGCTGTGCTAAATCCTGGGGACACAAACACAAATAAAAACAAACAGTCCTGACCTAAAGGATCTTAGAATCTAATGGGGGAAGACAGTATAGATAAGATAAGTTAGAAAAGGAGAGAGGTAGGTAGACAGAATGGGGCATAATGAAGAGTTCTGAAGCAATTCAAAAGCAATGTAACTGATGGGAAATGGAAAGAATTTAACCAGACATCTTCAACAGGTGTTATATAATGTAGGTAGATATAGATGAGTTGTAATGTACCTTGTGGGAAGGTGTCTCTATAAATATGAGATCCATTATTTTTTGGTATACATTGTAACCTTTTCTTCCAATAGAATGTAAGCTTTTTGAGGGTAAAGAAAGCTTAGTTTATTTCTTTGAATCTCCAGGGTCTTGCATATAGTATATTTACTAGAAAATGCCTATCAAATTAAATTGAAGTCAGTTGTTCCAACTCAGGTTCAGACCTGTTTTTTCCATAGAGAAAAATGTTAGAAATAGTACTTTAGATCACCCTCTACCACCAAAAATAATAAAACTATTTATTCCAGCTCCCCTTCCTTCTTGATAACGGAAGATCTGCTCTACAAGTAAAGGAGACCAACGCATATCTACATAGACATGAGACTTCTCAAGGACCCCCCTCCCCATCCTACTGACTGTCCCAGTTTTTTACCTTCTCGTCTATGAATTACTGTTATCACTAAGGAGATATACTGGGATGAGATGTCACACACAGAAAGAAATTTCAAATTCTATCTTGAATCCTGGGTATTCAACCTGCATGTTCTCTACTAGTTCAGTTTTGTCTGTAGAGTATATCATATCAGCCTAGATGATTTCCTATCTCTTTCTGCTGCCAAATCTATCCCTTCAAGGATAAGTGGAACAAGAAAAAAGTCCAGTCTTCTGTATTACAACTCTTTGAATGTGTGAAGACAAGATTATTTCCTGCCAAGATGGCCACCTAAACAAGAATCACCTACCTTTCCTATTAATACTCCAGAAAAGCCCTAAACTTTGAATTAAGTCAAATAATTGTCAAGTATATGTTTAGTAGGAAAGGTGATGATCTGTAGCAAATCCAGATCTTCATGGGGATAGTATGGCTAGAGAAGGGTCAGCTAATCTCTGTGTGTAGAGAGAGATATTTTGTCTAAAGTTTCCACGTGGTCAGAAATGCCCAGACTAGAGAACTTAAAAGCCATAGGAAATAACTACAAGAAACTGGCAGTTCCCAGTCAGATGCTCAGACTAGGTCCAGGGACTCTAAAATCCTTAGTATCCTATTCTGAGATGCCAAAGGGGACCCTGGAGAAATAGCACTCTCAGCTTCAAAGATCTGAGGTGGGAGGGGAAGGTCATTACAAGAACCCAGTGATTCCAGGGCAAGGCCAAGCAGGTTTGATTGTCTATAGAAAAGTATAGCAGAGGGGGAGCTTGGTACTTGCTCAAAACTCCAGTTCAGAGGAGAGAGAAAAAGAGAGAGGGAGAGAAAAAGAGGAGAAAGGAGGAAGGAAGGAGAGAGGAGGGAGAAGAGAGTAGAAGAGATCAAAGAAATTATTGACAAGCATTTAAAAAGTAGCAACACTAGAGATATGCCAGAAAAAGGAAATAATTCCATAAGGGCTACATTGTACAGCTTACTTTGAAGAAAATTAAGGAAAAGATAAAGAATGAAATAAAAATTGGAAAAATTCGAAAGATGATATCAAGCTTCTAAGGTAAAGTGCTAAGAAATATCAGCCAAGAAATAGACCATTTGAAAGCTAAAAAAAGGTAAATAGAAATTAATAACTCCATGAGACTGAAAGAAATAAGAAAATAAAACCAAAAGGCAGAAATAATAGAAGAAAATGTAAAATGTTTGATGTAAAATAATAAATGACCTGGACAATAAGTGCAGAAAAGCTAATTTAGGAATAATTTAATTCCCACAATACTGTGCTAGTGATAATAATATGACTATGTGGTGTTTTAAGAAATAATAAATGATAACTGCCTACATCTATTAAAATCACAGGGAAAGGGAAAGTTAGAAAGAATCCGCTAATCACCTCCTGAAAGGCACCAGAAAAGGAAAAGACTGTGGTATGTAACAGACAAAATGTAGCTCTTAAAGAAAAAAAAAGTAGTCAATATTAGAAAAAAGCCTTTCAAATACTAAGCAGCCATAGGCAAGACCACACAACCTGAGAGTTTTTTTTTTTTTACCATAAATGAATAGATATTTATAATATCATTACAATATGTACAAAATACAATATTCTAAAAAGCAAAAGAAATAAATTTATAACCAAGAAAAGCTAACCTCTTAGAGTTGAGTATAATCCAATAGGGTTGGCAGTGGGAGAAAACAAAGATGTGATGAAATAGAGAACTTTCAAACATTTCTCTTTAATAGAGTAAAATTGAGTCAAAATTCTGAAAAAGAAAGACATGAATCCAGAGAAATCTAGAAAAGCAAATTTATTTGGCATTTCAAACGACCTATATGATGATATAGTGCTAACATATTAAAAGAAGGAGAAGCAGGTGTCCCTTAAGAATCTTAAGGCTTCAAAGGATGCTAAGGGAATTAAAGAAGAAAAATAAGAGTCTTAGAGTTAGAATGATTCAGTTTTGAGAGTATAAGGAGGAACAAGAGAAAGAAGGGTTAAGAAAATATAGTAATGTAGAAAATAGAAGGTGGAATTATTTTTTTTTCATAATTGAGGAATGTGAGTAAAAAGAACAGACAAAAATGAAAGAAAGGGTTGGGGGAGTGTGCATCAGATGAGTCTTACTTTTGTCTAAACTACACAAAATAAGGCTGAACACTTAGCAGTTTGGTGTAGAAATATGGGAAATTCAAAGTAGGATAGGAGGAGAATAATTAAAAGAGAGGAAAAATGCACAGAAAGAATAAGATACAAAAAAAAAGCAAATGAGATGCCAGATAAAAGGGAGAGAAAAGGAAAGCAATCTAATATAATACCTTAGATTGTCTCCTAGAAAATTGGGGAATAGTTAAATAAATTCTAATTATGAATGTAATGTAGTGTTTCTGGACCATAAGAAAAGATAAATGATATATTTCTAGAAAATCCTGCATAGTGTAAACTGATAGCATATTGTTTTTGTTTGTCCTTTGTTCTCAGAGTATCCATGACATAAACAGAACAAGGAAAATGTTTATACAAGGGCAGAAAACATAAGGAGAAAAAAAATGAAAGACTCAAGAACTCAGTGCAATGACCAACCATGTATCTAAAGGACCTGTGATCAATTGTAAACTGTCTCTTAAGATAAAAGTTTTGGGTAGAGACTATAGAGATATGTTTTTGGAATGGTTGTGTGAATTCATTTTTACCTGAACATGCTCATTTGTTTTAAGAATTTTTTTCTCTTTCTTTGTTTTTTTAAATTGGGAAGTGAGTTGGAGGAAAGAGGGTTAGCAAAACTGATGGCAAAAAAAGAGTGTAATTGCAATATTTTAAAAGGACAAGGAAGAGAACTAAAAGAAGTTCATAAGGAAATACGGATAACAAGGAGATTTTTTTAAGTAACAAAATTATATATAAATATGTGTGTATATAGATAAGATTATATATAATATGTGTGTATATAGATAAGTTATATAGTTGTATGTAATGAAGATTTATGGTTTCATATAGAATCTTCTTTATTTACATATTATAACATGTATATTTTCTGTACTTAAGTTCAAATTAATTATCTTTTAGAGATGAGTGAAAAAGGTTTTATATTTTAAGTCTTTTCCAGACTAAATACTTCAATCAGTCCTCAGCTGGCTTCTTTTTTTTTAATGCCCTAACCATCTTCATCACCTTCCCCTAAGTACACCTCAGTTTGTCTATGTAGTGTCGATATGGCTTCTAGAAATAGAATATTCCTGATGTTGTTGAATAAGGGGAAAAGAGAAAAAAGAATATTATCTCCTTTGCTCTGGATACTGTCCTTATGAACAGCATTAATAATTTATCTAATATCTTTGAGGAAAGCATTGGTGAAATTTCTAATAACTGAAACTTATCCCAGGTAAGTATTGTTAAACATACATATTAACTGTTTTTTTAAAGCAATTTAGCTTTTTCATGATGATTAAACATTATCATATGATCATCATCATGAAAAAAGCTAAATTATGCTGCATAATATCTTTAAGAAGTCATGTATGTCTTCAATGAATATTATAAATCATTCTATCAAAGATGATTAAAATTAGATTTATTTGCTTAAATTGAAGCCATATCAACACTACATAAACAACTGAGGTGTACTTGGGGGAAGGTGATATTATAAATAAATTTAAGCTACTTAAAAAAAATCTCCTTGTTATCTGTATTTCCTTATGAACTTCTTTTAGTTCTCTTCCTTGTCCTTTTAAAATATTGCAATTACACTTTTTTTTGCCATCAGTTTTGCTAACCCTCTTTCCTCCAACTCACTTCCCAATTTAAAAAATAATTCTTCCATCTCCTTTGTTTGCAGTCAGACAATCAGCTATTACTTTGCACTGTTCTCAGAGTACTTACCTCTTGTAGATTCCTCCTTTTAATTAGCTCATTCAGACTTACTGTGGTCCAGAAAAGTAATTAACCAAAATGATGAGAATCAGACTTAAATCAGCAACCACTATACTTAGAATAATGACCTGGGGGTCTCTCCAATGAAGAAAAGTAGAAATATCTCAGGAGCCTATTTTGCTTAGTTTAGTATTCTCAAAAGTGCTTTTGAAGGGAGATAACTCCAGCATTAAAAATATAATATGTGGGTAGTAGGTGGGAGATTGGGACAGTGGGCAGCCTTCCATAGCAAATGGGAGCTTCAAGGGAAAGGGTATGGCTCAAACTGAAAGTAACATCAATGGAGTTGGGAGAATCTATTGCCAAATTCCAAATAGAAGAGAACTAAGTAAAATGTAGTGATTTCAAAAAGAATTAGCATTTACTATTACTCTCAACTGAGATAGTACTCATTTCCCTATATATTTAATATTAAAAAAATAAATTATAGTATTGTGCCCTCATAAATATATCTTTCTTCTTCCAAGATGTTGCCCTTAGAGTCTTTAAAAATGGTTACATCTACTGTGTATATTGTTCTTATTCTTCTGACCTCACTTTACATTTGTACAATTCTTTGAAAAAAGAAAAATGAAAATTTAATTGTTACAATAGTTGGTTATCATAATGAACTTGTAGCTATTAAGTGCTCAAACAAATAAGATACATGTTTCATGAAATAGTATGTCATTTTATAATAAAATATGCTCTTAAATATTTGTTATCAATAATAACTGAGCTACCATTAAGTTTCTGCAAAAATTAGTATGCTTTTTTACATTTATCATTTGTCATTTAGCACTAAACTCTCATCTTGTAGTTATTACAATGTAAACTTTTTTAAAATGTTAAAACATGTAATCAGTTATTGAGATGATTATTCTAAATAATTTTTAAAAATCCAAATTTGCAGAAATACCCAAAACATTAAATGCGTATTTTTAACTTTTGAGCCAGATGTTTCATATAGATTCTCTTTGTAAATTTTAATTTTGAGAATTTTATTAGTAAATAAAAATTATGGCTGGAACATGTCCACAATATTTCAATGGGATAATTAGGCTGAATTTCTTCTTTAAAAACAAACAAAAAAATCAAATTGGGTTTTTGTTTTTATCTTTTATTTTAACATTGCCAACATTTCTTTCTGTAGTTCACTCCAGTTCTCAAGAAAAAAGGATATTTTTTTAAAAGATGGAAAAACATAATTATAAAATCAGTAAAAGCATAGAAATAGTATCTTAGATTATATGCTGTGCACTTATGGACCCCATTGCCTGGCAAAGAAGTGCTGGTAATAGCTTCTCCTTATCTCTTCTTTGGAGCCAAGTTTGCTGTTTATAATTTTACAACATTCAGTTTTGATTGTTTTGTGGCTATTCTATTCATTTGCTTTGTTATAGTCATTGTTCATATTGTTTTCCCACATCTTACTTCCTTGTGCACCAATTTATGTCCTTCCATACATGATCATGTTCATCATTTTTAACAACACAATAATATTTCATTATATCCATATACTACAATTTGTGTAGCCATTCTCCAATACATGGTATCTCCTTATTTTCATTTTTGTACTAAAAAAGTGTCCTGACAGAAATATTTTCGTGAAGAGGGAGACATTTCTTAGGTGATAATTTCCTTGGAGTTTATTCAGGAATATGCTGGTAAAAGTTCAACAACTATGTCTCTGAGGGAAAAAAAGAATACATGACATTTTTAATTTGAACTGAATTACTAACATTTTCTCCATCATTTTCTTAAGTTGAAACAATCAACACAAATAAATTGTGATTTGTAGTGTTTGCCACTTTTTAAAGTGTTAATGTCTGCTCTGAAAATTTAATAAGCAGCTCTTATTATGAATTGTTATGAACTGGTTTCAACACACACCTGGATGTGCTAAGTAATTATATCACTGGAACAAGAGGTATGAACATTTTAGTCATTTTGTTCATGTATTTCCAAATTATTTCCCAGAATATTTTTAAAAAGTTATAGTTTTTAATAACATACATTATTTTGCCTGTTTTTAATAACATACATTGTTTTGCCTTTTTTAGGTATATTCTTAAGATGACATTTAGTCTTAAGATCATAATTTTAGAGCTAAACAAGATGTCTTGTGCGCTCTAAGGTAGGGATGGAGTTTAGGTTAGGGAAATGAGTCTCTGAGAGGCAAATTGCTTTCATAAAATCACAAAAGTAGCAATTGAAAATCAAGAATTTGAGTCTACATTCTCTAGCTCTCACCATGTTGCTTTCCTTTTCTTCACCATTGATCTTCACTCAAATACTCTCAACTGTGTTTTACTCCTCAGATTTTTGAATTGGCTTCTCTTTAGTAATTTTTTTTTCTCTATGCATTTTCTCTGTGATCTCATCAAATCCCATAGATATGAGTTACTTCTATGTAGATGATTTCTAAATTTTAATATCTTGCCTTTTCTTCTCTTCCTAAATCCAAGCCCATGTCAGATAACATGAGTGATCTACAACAGCTTCCATTTCCTAGCTCAGAGCCATGAGTACTTGTCTTCCCCTCTATCAGGCTTAGAAGTGGGAACCTGGTTGGTTTGACCATCAGGTCTCTGTTCAAGAAGTCTTCCTAACTTGGAACCTGTTGCCCAGAAACTGACTGCTGTAAGTTCTTTGATGTCAGGAACTTCTGGATCAAGTATATTGTAGCATTCCACTTCCACAGAAATCCTAGGTAGTTTGATCTATATCACTCAAAAACTTTTCTTCTTCTTCTTCTTATTTTTTTTTACGCTTAGCAATCAGACTTAAGTGACTTGCCCAGGGTCACAGAGAGTTCCTTGACCTGAAATCCACTCTCCTAATCAAATGTAAAATGCTTTGCAGGCTTCTTTCTAAAAATTAGAACAATTTTTATTTCAGGAGTTCTTTACCTGGGTGTTTTGCTGCCACGGTGCATCCATTAAGTTTTATTGATTTTAGGTAAATGGAGGACAATGTTGGTGATGAAAAGGTCATGTGATCCACAAGTCTTCAGCAGTGAATGACCATTGCTATTACTGTTTCCAACTCCATTCCTCCCTAGGACTCCCTGCCAAGTCTGATAGTCTGAGCCTACTCTAGCATTAAAGTCACCCAGAATTATTTTGGCCTAATAATTAACACACACAAAAAAAAACAAAACAAAACACAGATGCTCCATCAGCCACCACCACAACATCCTTATGTGGAACCAAGAATTACAACAAATGGAGAAGTTATGAATGCTTTGGAGAAGTTCACTTAACTTGGTAGTGTACTTTCCAGGGATATACACATTGACAATGAGGTTGATTCACACATTGCCGGAGCTAGCTAGTGTTTGGGAGGCTCGGAAGAAAAGTTTGGAAGAGAAGAGGTATTAGACTGACTACCAAACTGAAGGTCTACAGAGTCATTTTGCTAACCTCATTGTTGCATGACTGTGAAACATGGACAATCTAACAGGGCCATGCCAGAAAACTGAATCGTTTCCATTTGAAATGTCTTAGGAAGATTCTGAGGATCACCTGGCAGGATAAGGTACCAGACACTGAAGTCCTTGCTCCAGCTGAACTGCCAAGTATTCAAACTATGCTTCAGAGAGCACAACTCTGATTGGCTGATCACGTTGTTTGAATGTCAAATGTACACTTACCAAAAAGAGTATTTTATGGAGGACTCACATGGGACAGGTGATCACATGGTGGCCACAAGAAATGATACAAGGACACTCTCAAGAACTTTCGAAGGACAACAACCAACCAATCAACCAACCTGGGGGTTAGATATTCACTCAATAGGGTACTGCGAAAGTCCCTCCTGCTGAGTATAGGATGGATTTGACTTCTTCCAACTATTAATTTTTATGATAAGGCAGCTCTGTGGTTCTGTTAACATTTGCATTGAAATTTGAGCTAATGAAATCAGAGCATTAAAATTAAAGCCCCTTCGCCTACATAATTATGCTGAGAAAAGCTGAGTTTGTTGGCACATTGATTCTAAAAGATGAGCCTTTTTTCTACCACAAATCCACTTTCTGACATGTCTCTTCATAGAAATATAATTCAGTACCCTTGCCCATTTTCATATGTTATGATGATTTACAACAAAGAAAATCCCAATTAGAAACTTCTATAGGAATTTCTTCTAGAGAAAAGAAGTCTTTATGTTCAGATGATCCCAACAGTCTCCTAATAAGAACAAAGTTGAAGATGCCAGTAACAGCCTCCCTGTGGCTTTGGAATACTTCATCTTTGATTTAATGGTATTAGCAGAACCATTTCTGGGTAACTGAATTCCATGCCAGCAAAAAGGGAATGTGGTATTATGGATAGCTATTGTACTGGTAGACAGGAAGAACTGAGTTCAGATTCCACTTCTGACATTTATTAACTGTACAGCTATAGGTAATCATTTAACCTTAGTCTTAGTCTCATATATAATGGTTGCTGTAAGACTCAAATGAGATGATATATTTAAATGCTTTGAAAACTCTAAAAGACAATTTAAATGTCACCTACTATTCTTCTTCTTGTGTGCTGGTATTTCTCCATAGAAGAGAATAACTGTAAGTCCTGCCTGCATTTTGATAATAACCAACTTTGATTTCAAAATTGTGATCTGGTTGAATCACAACTATTTCCATGGCAACAATCTAAACTCAGTAAGATAATTTCCCAGACTGACTTCATTGCAGGCTGAACCACGGAGACATAAAATGAAAAATAGAGAGCTCTAATGCATGTACATTAGCTAAAATAATAGTAAAAGAGATGGCAATAATTTTGAGTTTACAAAGATTACATTTTGTGGAGCTACCAAAGATTGCAGACTAACATGTCAGAGTAAAGCAATATATAAACTGATTTAAAATTTATTAAATCTCCCATCTTGACAGCTCTAGTAACTATTTTAGGTTGGTTTCTGCAAGATTACTTTAGGCTATTCTGAATTAGGCAATTTGTACAGCAACATGAATATGCTGATAGACAGGTCCAAAGTCTAATTGTTTCTGGTAACTGGTAACTAATTAATAACCATCATTCCTCTTCCTATTCTTTTTCATCCTGAATGAATAAATGGATTAAGAAAGCATTTATTAAGTGCTTACTGTATGCAAAACACTAAGGACACAAGTAGAAAAATAAGATAATCCCTGCTTTCAATGAGTTCACATTCTAATGGGGGAGGCAATAAGTATGGAAGAGTTTAGCTGCAAATCATATGGAACCATCCCATGGTCCTTGTGTGCAACTGTCCTCTTCTTCAACGCCATTTCCACTGATAAAATCTTATCAGTTTTTAATATCTTCCTCTTTCTCTTCTTCCTCATTTTCTTCCTCTTCTCCTTTTCTTTCCTTTTCTTCCTCCTTATCCTGCCATTTCCAAACAACAAGAATCTTGATATTAGCAATCTTTCTAGCATAGTGCCCATTGCCATCATCCTAGGAAGCAACCAGATTAGAGATAAAGCTTGGTAACTCATCCAGGAAACATCATCCAGTAAATGAGGATAATGAATTCATAAGTGAATGGAATAAAGGGTTAAAGGAGGAGTTGTTTTATGACTCAAGACTTGATCATGTTTAAAAATAATGAAAAAATAGTAGACAATAAAAGGTACAATAAATGGGAGGACGTCCTTACTGCCCAAAGGGTATGAGAAGCTGTTCCCAGTACCACAGGAAGACATTCATTTCCTTGTCTCCCCTTCACAAAAAGGTTGAATTTGGGTTGATTTGGGAACCAGGATGAAGGATTATGTGGAAAGATGCTTGCACTTTGACTCCAGGTGGGGAGAAGGGCAAAGTCTCCTTCTTTATCCTCACCTCATCCATTACCATCCTTGTACCTTCTTAGAAGTCAATTTCTCCATTCCCTCTCTCCAAAACAAAGTATGTTCCACAGGTATAATATTTCTTGCTAAATCTTAAAGTTATAAAAATTATGATTGAAAGTGTTTTGTTAAAAGAATAGAGAAATCCAATGCAAAGGGAACCATTGTAGATACTGGGAAGCTGACAGGAAAGGTACCTTGAAGGAGAGACAGAAGGCAGCATGTGCCAGGATAGTCAAAACACCATCACTGTCACAATATTAGCCACCATCGCTCCTCAGACTCAGATGGAGACAGTCTAGAACCTTGAATATAAGAACCTAGGAATAGCAATAATTCCATCGTGGTATCCTCAGCCATCATCCTGGGAAGAAATTGGTGTAGATGCAGCCTACATCACTACTGCAGTGCCATGGAATCAGAGACTGAAGACCAAGAGAATAAAGTTCTTGACATCAAAGTCCTTGGCATTGTTAAATGGTTCAGCACCAGTAAGTGATATGATTAAATTAGTGGGAATGTCATTATAGAATAGGCATTGCCATTTGCTTTGCTGCTGTACCATAAAAACTATGAGACTTTTCCATTTGACTTGCAGCTGAAATCTTCCATGTATTTTGTCTCCCTCATTAGAATGTGAGCTTCTTGAAAATAGGGACTTGTATTAACTTTCTGTTTTTATCCCTAGTTCTTAGAACAGTGATTTGAAAATCTCAAATAGTTAATCAATGACTTTTTCATTCACTCATTTCATTCACTCATTTCATTCACTTATTTTAGAAATGCGAGTTATTTCGATGTTAATTAGATCTTCCCTTCCCATTAATAGAGCTCAAGTACCTTTTGTTAACTTTCTAAGGAGGCACTGTTTCTCAAGAATTGTGATGTCCTCTGACTCTGAAAAGTGTATAAATATTCTGAGATAAGGTTATACTTTGGAGCGTAATTTTTGGAAGAAGTTTTGTGTGCCAGATGAGACTCTGAGAAGCTGCTAAGGAGTCTCCCCCAGCTTTGAAAATCCAGATGTTGATCTTCTCTCTCTAGTAACTATGTCTGTATGATCTGTCCATTGATCTGTGATGTATTATTGCTTATGCTATGGCAGCTAGAAGCCCTGTCTGTTGATCTTTATTTTCTCTGTATTTTCTCTGAAGTTCAAAGTGCTGACTTTTTCCCCTGAATTAAGTGAATGATATATATGTGCTTGATTAAAGTGATTGTTGACCCCTCAAAAGGTTGTTTTCCTTTTAGAAAAGCAGAACTAAGAATGTGTACAGCATGCCTTCCTGTGTATGTCAGGGTCCTTTTTACAGTTATTCAATAGAAACTGCACCCATTCATCTAATATTAAGAAAATGCATGTTTCAAGTACTAAGTTATGGAGAGGGATATTTGTTGTGACCAAATCCATTAGTAGCAGGGTATGGAAAATCTGAATTTAAATTGAATGACTATATGACCTTGGGTAAGTCTTGGTAACTTCTTCCTATCCTAGACAACTGTGTGAGACTATAATTTAATGAGAAGATACAGATATGCTTTGAAATGAAAACAGAAATACAGTTTTAAAAATCACTAATTTATTCAAATAAATATTTTAAGCATATAGGTAAAATGATTAATTTTTAACAATTTATCTAATATTTTATGTTTCCACAAATATATGTAAAACAAATTTTAGCATTTGTTTTTGAAACTTTGATTTCCAAATTTTCTCTCTTCTTCCTTCCCTATCTCCCTTATTGGGAAGGCAAGCAATTAAATATAGATTATGCATGTATGGTCATACAAAACATATTTCAATATTAGTCCTGTTGTGTAAGAAGACATAGACCAAAAAAAAACCCTCAAGAAAAGTAAAGTAAAAAAAATATCCTTCAGTATGTATTTAGATATCATCTGTTCTTTATCTGGGGATGGATAGCATGTTTCATCCAAAGTCTTTCAGAGTTGTCTTGGATCATTGTATTGCTGAGAATAGCTAAGTCATTCATAGCTGATCATCTTACAATATTGACGTTGCTGTGTATGCAATGTATTTCACTTATTATCATCTCATGCAAGACTTTTCAGGATTTTCTCAGAGCATTTTATCATTTTTTATAGCATCATAGTATTGCATCACAATAACATAGCACAATTTGTTCATCCATCCTCAATTAATGGGCATCCTCCCAATTTCTAACTCCTTGATGCTGGAAAAGAGATGCTATAAATATTTATGTACATAAAGATCCTTTTCCCTTTCCTTTTTTATGTCTTTTTGGATACAGACCTAGTAGTGGCACTGCTAGGTCAAAGAGTATACATGATTTTAAAGTCCTTTGGGCATAGTTTTAAATTGCTCTCAAGAATGGCTGAATCAATTCACAGTCCCACCAGCAGTGTATTAATGTCTGATTTTTCTCAAATCCTCTCCAATATTTGTTATACTCCTTTCCTGTCCTACTAACCAATCTAATAGATATGAGATAGTAGTTCAGAACTGTTTCAATTTGTATTCCTCCAGTCGATAATGGTTTAGAGCACTTCATATGACTATAGATAGCTTGGATTACTTCATCTGAGAACTGGTCATTATTTCTTGATCATTCATCAATTAGAGAGTGGTTCCTACTTTTATAAATTTGGCTCAGTTCTAAATGTTTGAGAATTGAGACTTTTATCAGAGAAACTTTCTTCAAATTTTTTTCACATTTATTTTATTTATTTATTTATTTATTTATTCATTTTTTTAAATAAATTTAACTTTTTACATTCATTTTCACAAGATTTTGGGTTCCAAAATTTTCTCCCCCTTTGTCCCCTCCCCCCTCCCCGATACACTGGACATTCTAATTACCCATATCACCAATCTGCC